>ML685789.1:12557832-12702600 GCA_007922175.1 Pelusios castaneus
CTTGTGTACTTGTAGGCAGATGTGATTGACAATTATAAGTGAGATTACTGCAGAATAAGAATGGCACATTGTTTATACACCAATAGCACTTTCAATTATCATTTCAACTGGTAGTTGTGGAACAAGGATGTCAACATTGCCCTAGTACTCAGGGATAACACATCTCTTTAATTGTCAATCACATCTGCCTACAAGTACACAAGTTAATTTAAAACAAAGCTCCATTTATCCGCCCCCTCAAAAACTATTCAATACACATTGAACCTTACCTAAAAACAGCAGGCAAAGTCAATTGTTTTATCAATTGAACAGTTACCAGCCTCTTCACTTGAATTTCCTGTCTGGACCCAGGAAATGGCCACCTTCATGAAATTTTGCTACATTTTATTATTTTTGCTAAACATCTTACTTTTTTAAATGGATTTTTAAAAAGAAGTCCTGGATTCTGACACTTAGAAAAATTATCTGATATGTCTTTTAATATAATCAGGATTCAATTTTAAATTGCTCCAAATTCAAGAAATAGAAAACTACAGATCTCACACAAAATGAGAACAATGGGCTATTAAAACTAAGGCATTTACCTTAATATTAGCATATGTTAATACAAAACCTCTACATGGATGAGTGAACTGGGTTATGTCTGTAGTAAAAACCATAACCTGGAATTTCTATGCTTTTGTCCAATTAATCGCAACCAAATGCTTCATTAGCATAATTGGTGTGCAAAATATTCATGTACATCTGTGCACTATTACATCATTTGATTTTTACATTTTTAAGGACCAAATGAAGAGATTAAATATCAACCAACTATTCCCAGATAGCTGTTTAACAAACTGGATGCATAACAACAATAAAAGTCATTTGTCTCTTTTGTTTCTGCACCATGCCTCAGTTCACATACAACATTTGGAAATGTTACTGTAAATATCAACATGGAGAGAGAAATGGTAAAACCCACATTTACCTGCTAGACACCAATGTACAGTCGATATCTGGTCTTTTTGTTTTGGGAATGGCATAAAGTGGATATCTATCCCCATGGCGAATCAACACGTGGACAGACACAAGCTTAAAATTATGGGGCGCATGACCTAGATGGAAGAAAGTAGTAAAATTAAACATCAGTCTCAGTCCTCTATATGTTTCCTAAATCTATTATTCCAAGTAAAAAAGCATATATTATTGTTAATTATTTGCTGTTTATCCACACTGCATTCAGTGCTTAGAGAATGAGGAGGAGAAAGTCTCCTCTATCCTGAAGAATTTGTTGCAATTTAAAAACAGAAAAGATACCCAGAAGAGCTCTACAAACAAGGAATCTTGTAGCACTTTTAAAGACTAACAAATTTATTTATCACATCAGCTTTCATCAGATGCTTGAAAACCTCTAGGTGCCCAACATCTAATATTACATTAGAACCCCAGAAAGGTTAGAATAATTATTCAAAAAGAAGCTCTGCTAATGTGCCACCTACCATACAGCTCCTTTCCACTTTCGAACTAACATGGCCACATTGGTTAATTCGAACTAACTAGTTCGAATTAACCCTTAGTTCGAATAGCATATTCAAATTTAGTAGTTCCAATTAAGGAAGCCCTTAATTCGAACTAATGAAAGCCTAGTGTAGCCATGGCTTTAGTTAGTTCAAATTAAGCCTCCTTAATTCTAACTAATTTGCCAGTGTAGACATAGCCTTTGTGCCATACGATGGGATGGACAGTCCAAAAAGGTGTGGTCTTCTACTGAAGTGTGGTGTTCCCTTCCATCATTACTTCTCTCCATGGTTCCTACCAACTTGACCTGTTATTTTAGGGGAAGCATCCCAGTTGCTCGTGTCCCAGTTTGAGATTTCAGCATTAACATGTCACTGTTTCAAATAAAGCACTAAACATTTTTGAACAGCTACAATCTATATTTTCCCTCCGTCTCCCTGACACTTTGTGGCTCTTACAAACAAGTTAACTGTTAGAAGACCTTCATAGGTCTCCTTGAGCAATCAACTTCAAAAATCAAAATACACAATAAGGGGAAGGAGGAATTAAGCATTTTTGGCAACTAACTACATTTCAGCAGCTAGTTAAGAATTTTCTGGATAGTTCCAAGTTCTAAAGCATTTACAATGCACACTTGTCAACATCTCCAATGCCAATACGTAGGAAGTAATAACAACGACCTACACTATTCACACACCCTACCTTCCATGCTGCGTTCAGTTCTGCTAGGAATGTTACAGTAAACACGAGCTTCATAAATAGGATCTATTGCAGGGGGTTCCGTCAGCGGATCAGGCATTATTCTCTTTCGGCTTTTGGGGCTCAGCCCATCTTCTTTGACTGGGTTGACTGGGATTAAGTGCACTGAAAGGCATAAAATTATTAACATTTATAATAAATTAATACTGCTTGCATCCATATTATTATTTTAATAAATGTGCAAAACACCAAGCTGTAAAAACTGGTTATTTTACCAGGAAATGGACCACTGGGTTCTGTGTTCATCCTGTCAATTCTTAATGCCCTTATATAACCAAATCAGGAAGTCCTTAACGAGCTCTCTTGTGCAGGTATCCCTGGAAAGACCATCGAAACCTACCTGGACTTAAACCTCTCGTGTGGGTCTTTTTGTTTTTTGGTTGTTTTTCGTTTGTTTGTTGTTTCTTTGTATTTTTGGCAATCTTTACCCTTTTCCTTGAAATGTTTGCAGTATTTGTTGGATGACAAGAAGATCAGCAAGGCTAGACATTTAAAAAGCTGTATCAACAGTCAGTGGATAAGACGTGTTTCATTATCTCAACCTCCCACAACTGCTGATATCCTTACTCTAAAGTATAGACCCTGATAGGGAAATAGGGCAGGAGTTGCTGAAGAAAAAAAGATGTGTGTGTAACCTTCAGGTGGGCTAGAGTTTACCTCAATTTGCCTTTCTCCAGGGCCACAAAAAAAATAAACCCCAACTCCTATTGAGAAGCAGCTGGAGACCCACGATTCAATCTCGAAGGACTCACAACAGATTGTTCAGAGTTGATAAAAACAAAAGTAATGAGCTTTATTAAGCATTAACTTTATACATTCTATGAGAAAAGAAACAAAATAATGACTACTCTACAAATCTATAACATGGTGTGGCTAATTTTGTGAACTCACATTTACTATTCTACAACACAAATAAACAAGAAAAAAACTAAAATGAATTTAAACAGAGCAGCCCCACAGAAACACTATCCTCTCAAGTGCCGGAAGTTTTGGTGGAGGTCACCAGGCTCTCAGTGATAATCTCTACAGACCAAGTTCAAAGGCTTGGGTAAAAAAAAGCAGCTCCTTGCTCTCTGGCTGCTGGAATCTTCCATGCAAACCCTGCTCTTCCTCTGCTGAGATCACTGTTCAGTCAGCTTACTGGTTAACCAGCCCTCAATTCCATATGCATATGCACAAACTCTGCTGCAGAAGACTCCATAGGAGGGTGAAAACATCTTGCTGTTCACTCCTGGCTCAGCTTCTCTCATGGACACTGAGCACATGGGCTCTTCTCACTGCAACTCCTGCCTGCAGTCTGTGCTGTCTGCTGCCTTCATGTGGTCTGACCACACCATCCAGAAACCCTGTAGCGCATGCTCAAAATGCTACCACTCCCTGTCTGCAGAAGTTTCTGGACAGCAGACAGCTAATCTGCTCAGCAACAGTAATTCACCCTGAATAGGTCTCTTAAAGAGATAGCCTGGTTTAGACATACAGGTTACATGTGCATTAAAGGAACTTCCATGTAATCAAGTTCCAGGAAGGGAAAGAGCGTATTTGGAAGCAGACTGGCTAACCTGGTGAGGAGGGCTTTAAACTAGGTCCGAAGGGGGAAGATGACCAACACCCACAGGTAAGTGAAACTGAGGGAAACCTGGGGGAAGGGATGGAACTTGGGGGATGCTGGGGCTGTAACAGCAGGAATAAAAGAGGGGGTAGTTGGAACTGGGGGCAGGGGTCAAATAATTGTTTATTTCTTGATAAAGTTATAATACCTCAGGTGAGTGGGGAAGGACGACACCGGAAGAAATTGCAAGGGGGAAGATGCGACAGGAGGGAGAATCGACAGGGCAAAGTAGGGCAATGGGCCCGGTATCTTAGGTGCCTGTACACAAATGCGAGGAGCCTGGGAAACAAGCAGGAAGAATTGGTAGTACTGGCACAGACAAGGAACTATGATATAATTGGAATAACAGAAACGTGGTGGGATAACTTGCATGACTGGAGCACTGCCATGGATGGATATAAATTGTTCAGGAAGGACAGGCAGGGAAAAAGGGGGGGAGGAGTAGCGTTATATGTAAAAGAGCTGTACGACTGCTCGGAGCTCCACTATGAAAGTGGAAACAAGATGGTTGAAAGCTTGTGGGTTAAGTTTAGGGGAGAATGCAACAAGGGGGATGTTGTGGTGGGTGTCTGCTACAGACCGCCAGACCAGAAAGAGGAGGTGGATGAGGCGTTCTATGGACAACTAACAGAAGTTTCCAGATCGTCGCAGGCCCTGGTTCTTATGGGGGACTTCAATTATCCTGATGTCTGCTGGGAAGATAATACAGCAGTGCACAGGCAATCCAGGAAGTTTTTGGAGAATATTGAAGACAACTTCCTAGTACAAATGCTGGAGGAACCAACTAGGGGCCTTGCACCTCTAGACCTATTGCTCACAAACAGAGAAGAATTGATCGGGGAAGTAGAAGTAAATGGCAACCTGGGCAGCAGCGACCATGAGACGGTAGAGTTCAGGATCCTGATCAATGGAAGGAAGGAAAGAAGCAGAACACACACCCTGGACTTCAGAAAAGCAGATTTTGGCTCCCTTAGGGAGCTGATGGGCAGGGTCCCATGGGAAGCTGATCTGAAGGGGAAAGGTGTCCAAGACAGCTGGCTGTATTTTAAAGAAACCCTGTTAAAGGCACAGGAAGATAACATTCCGATGTGCAGAAAGAACAGCAAATGTGGACGGCGACCAGCGTGGCTTAGCAGGGAACTCTGCGGGGAGCTGAAACATAAAAGGGAAGCTTACAAGAAGTGGAAGCTTGGACAGATGACAAGGGAGGCGTATAAAGATATTGCTCGGGACTGCAGGGATCAAATCAGAAAGGCCAAAGGACAATTGGAGTTGCAGCTAGCAAGAGATGTGAAGGATAACAGAAAGGGATTCTATAAGTATATCAGCAACAAGAAAAGGATCAGAGGTGGTGTAGGTCCCTTACTGAATGGGGCAGGCATCCTCGTGGAGGATGATGCGGAAAAGGCTGAAGTACTCAATGCTTTTTTTACTTCAGTCTTCACAGGGCGGGCCAGCTCCCAGGCTACTACACGGGGTAACGCGGACTGGAGAGAAGAGTGGCCCTCAGTGATGGAATGTCAGGTTAGGGAACACTTAATGAAATTGGAAGTGCACAAGTCCATGGGGCCGGATGAACTGCATCCGAGGGTGCTGAGGGAGTTGGGGGAAGTGATTGCAGAGCCGCTGGCCATTATCTTTGAGAACTCGTGGCGAACGGGGGTGGTCCCGGAGGATTGGAAAAAGGCAAATATAGTACCTATCTTTAAGAAAGGGAAAAAGGAGGATCCGGGGAACTACAGACCGGTCAGCCTCACCTCAATCCCTGGGAAAATCATGGAGCAGGTCCTCAAGGAATCCATCCTGAAACACTTGGAGGAAAATAGAGTGATCAGGAACAGTCAACATGGATTCACCAAGGGCAAATCGTGCCTGACCAACCTGATTTCCTTCTATGATGAGATGACTGGATTTGTGGATGCGGGAAGAGCCGTTGACGTGATATACCTTGACTTTAGCAAGGCTTTTGATACGGTTTCCCACAACATTCTCGTTGGCAAGTTAAGGAAGTATGGGTTGGATGAGTGGACCGTAAGGTGGATCGAAAACTGGTTAGATCAACGGGCTCAGCGGGTAGGAATCAATGGCTCGATGTCTGGTTGGCAACCGGTAACGAGTGGAGTGCCCCAGGGGTCGGTCCTGGGGCCGGTTCTATTCAACATCTTCATTAATGATCTTGATGATGGAATAGACTGCGTGCTTAGTAAGTTTGCGGATGACACCAAGTTGGGGGGAATGGTAGATACTCTGGAGGGCAGGGACAGGATCCAGAGAGACTTGGACAAATTGGAACAGTGGGCCGAAAGAAACCTCATGAGGTTCAACAAAGACAAGTGCAAAGTCCTGCACTTAGGACGGAAAAATCCCATGCACTGCTACAGGCTGGGGACCGATCAGCTAAGTAGCAGCGCTGTAGAAAAGGACCTGGGAGTTATGGTGGACGGGAAGATGAATATGAGCCAACAGTGTGCCCTTGTTGCCAAAAAGGCCAATGGCATATTAGGCTGCATCAGTAGGAGTATTGCCAGCAGATCGAGGGATGTGATAATTCCCCTCTATTCGACACTGGTCAGGCCGCATCTGGAGTACTGTGTCCAGTTTTGGGCTCCCCACTACAGAAAGGATGTGGACAAATTAGAAAGAGTCCAGCGGAGGGCAACAAAAATGATTAGGGGGCTGGGGCACATGACTTATGAGGAGAGACTGAAGGAACTAGGCTTATTTAGTCTAGAGAAGAGAAGACTGAGGGGAGATTTGATAGCAACCTTCAACTACTTGAAGGGTTGCTCCAAAGAGGAGGGAGCTAGGCTGTTCTCGAGGGTAACAGAGGACAGAACAAGGAGCAATGGTTTCAAATTACAGCTGGGGAGGTCAAGGTTGGATATTAGGAAAAACTTTCTCACGAGGAGGGTGGTGAAGCATTGGAATGGGCTATCTAGGGAGGTGGTAGAATCTTCATCTTTGGAGATTTTTAAGGCTCGGTTAGACAAAACTCTGGCTGGGATAATTTAGGGGGAGTGGTCCTGCTTTTTAGCAGGGGGTTGGACTAGATGACCTCGTGAGGTCCCTTCCAACCCTATTATTCTATGATTCTATGATTCTATGATTCTAAGTTCCCAACGGGTTGCCATGTTACTCTATTGCAGAAAAACAGAGTCCTGTGGCACTTTTAAAGACTAACAGATTTATTTATTGCATGAGCGTCTGTGGGAGAAAATCCCACTTCGTCAGACGCTTTGAAGATGGAAATTTACAGAATGGGAGGAAATTAAATGCAGGGAAGTGTATGACAAAGGATCAGGTCAGGGTGTAACAGCAAATCAAAATAGGTGTTAGGATTCAAACACTGGAGAACAGCACATAGAGGAGGGTGAGGTCAAATCACCTGTTGGAATGAGAGAAAAATCCATAGTCCCTGTTTAACCCTAAGGCAACTGAGTCGAATTTGCATATAAATTCGAGTTCTGCAGTTTCTCTTTGAAGCTGTGATTTGTTATTCATCTGTTTCAGCACAGCTATTAGCAAGTCATCAATGGAGTGAGCAGGGAGATTGAAGAGTTTCCCTTTTGGTTTTGTAGTGTTGCAATTTCTGATGTCAGATTTGTGTGCATTTATTTTTTTGCGCAGAGACTGTCCTGTTTGTCCACTATATAAGGCAGAGGGGCATTTCTGGCATATGATGGCATAAATCACACTGGTGAATAAGCAGATGAATGAGCCCTTGATAGAATAAGTGGCTTGATTTGGTCCTGTGATAGTGTCTTCAGTGTAGATATGAGGGCAAAGTTGGCAGCGTGATTTGTTGCAGGGATATGTTCCTGCTTTAATGTTTCTGTTGTTTGATCTGTAGTTGCTGGTGAGTATCCGTTTAAGGTTGGGGGGCTGTCCGTAAGCAAGGAGAGGTCTGTTTCCCAAGGCTTGAGAGAGTGAGGGATTGTCTTGAAGAACAGGCTATAGATCTTTGATGATGTGGTGAAGAGGTCTGATCTGATCCTATGTCATACACTTCTCTGCATTTAATTTCCTCCCATTCTGTAAATTTCCCATCTTTAAAGCATCTGACGAAGTGGGATTTTCTCTCACGAAAGCTCATGCGATAAATAAATCTGTTAGTCTTTAAAAGTGCCACAGGACTCTGTTTGTTTTAATGGAACTTGTAGCCATGGGACTATTGGGACTTCTCCTGGTAAAGAGTACCTGAGAAAATAGCTTAGGAAAATCTAAATTATTTAGAGAAGGAACTTCTCCCATAATGGGAAATAGATTTTGGTCTGTTCTTTATGGGTATGGGAGTTACTGAATTTCCCCAACTCTTCTGATTCTGGAAGTCAAGTTTAATAGCTCAGGATATTATTGACTCTTTTAGTGCCTTTTGACAGTAAATATCACAAGCATTTACTTCAGAAACATGAGTCTATGGAACGTATTATAACTGTTCCTTTGGTTGCCTGCCTAAGGACTAGTTCAGGCAGGGAATAAAATGACAGATTTTTGGCTTTATGTCTCATCATCTCCTTAGAAACAGAAATCTTGACTACCAGCACTACAAAAAACACCCAATGAACAGCTCTAACGTTCCCTTATCACACTTCCAACATTTCATCTTTCTGAGAGTGGCAGTCAATCTTGTTTTACGCTTAAGACAACTCACTGGAAATTTTCAGTACAAATGGTCATCAATTTAAGGTATGTAGTGAGGACTGAGGCCTTGGGAAGTACCATGTATGAAGAAAGTAGTACATTTTTGTTTTGAGTGTTCCATCTAGCTGATTTATGATCTAGCAAGCAGTGAGAATGGCAAAATTAACACAGGAAAATCTCCTTAGTCCAGAATGGTAGAGGCAATAAGAAAAATTCAAACGAAATAAATTTTATATCATATACATAACATTTCTAAGCCCAGGGCTAAAGCATGGCTTAACCAATACTTGTCATGCAGGATCAGTTCTTGCTAGTCAGCTGTCTGTAAGGATGCACTTTTACTGGAGGACTCATTAATGCTGTCCAACTGGCAGTCTAAAACAGTAGTGTTTTACATGTGAAGCTATCTTCTGACACTGGAAGGATCCAAAAAGAAGTGTAGTGAGCAATCTGAGCAGAGCGGGACAGGAAAGACCAGGAGAAAGAAAACAAAGTGAACAAGGTCACCGAAAGAGAGAGGGGAGGGAGGAAGGAAAAAACTATCCCAAAATGTGCAGGGAGAGAAAAGCAAGGAAATAAAGAAAGGAAGAAAGAGAAACAGAGGAGGCGGAAATATTGGCAATAGCTTTGTTTCACTGAAATTATGTTGAAAGATGAGGTACTACAACAATGATTGTGTTAGCCCAGCAGACTGCCATGTGACAACAATCAGAGGTTTTGTGATATGGGCTAACATCGCTAACAAACAAAGTTACATGATTTTCCCTTTTTTCCCCTCCTTGCCCTCAAATATTTCCTTCAACTGGTAAGTCTTAGATATTTAACCACAATGATTTTCTAAAATTAGGGGAACAGAAATATATAATATGTTATTAGTACCAGTTTCCTAAATCCAAATATGAGAATTTCTATGGTATCTGAAATTCATATTGGGTTTCCTATCCAAAATCCATAGCTAAACCCAAGTAACATGTTTTTAATAAACTTTTATTCTACATTTTTTTCACTCCTTCCCCTATCCAGATCTGTTTACTTATACAATGAAATATTCATAAGAATGTCAAGGTATACTTAATAGTTTTTATTCACTTTATAATCACTGAACTTGAAACTGAAATTCTGTACACAAATGAAGTTTAATGTGTGGGATGATAGAACAGATTTTTTAAATGGGGGGGGGACCTATTAAAATGTAGGAGAAAAGGACAAATTACATTAAATTTGCCAATTGGTATGTTTTCAGGAAGACTAGGAATGGAACAAAAACACAGATCATGGCACACAGCGCCCATAACATCTGAGCAGCCCTTTCAAAGGGATTAAAAACCATGAATTTTAAAAAGATGCCAAAAATTACTTATTTTAACTATTATGGACTTTCCCATCTAAAACAAAAACCAAATAAATTCAACAAAATTGAACATTAACACATTCGTGAAAATATTACTGGCAGTATCACACTAAACACCCGATGTCTGAAAAGGACACAAGTCAACTCAAATTCATATTGCAAAACAAAATTAATGGAAATATGTTTAGATTTGAAAAAGCTTGTTTCTATAGAATCAAAATTTTGGTTGAAATTCAGATTGCCTAGTTTTGAAGACTATTTTCAATAGTTGCTTTGAAAGACTGAGCCATACTAATGAACTCTCATGGCTCTACCACTGCCAACGTTCTCTGATCTTTCAAAGAGGGGAAGATTTACTGATTGAAAATGATGGGGAAAGTTGTTCCCATTAGTAATCTTCAAAGAGGGGAGACTAATTTCAACACTGAAGATTTACTGATTTTCTGTCTGTGGCAATTCCTCAATCATATCATGACTACAAAGGGCACTGATTTTAGAGGCATGTTTGTCCTGGCAATTGAGTGGTGTGCTGGGAACAGAAGTTGGGAGAAATAATACAAGGCATTTAAAAGATATACTAAAATGCAACCAATAACAAAAATGTTTAAGAGCCCAAGTCAAAGTAATTCACAGAATATAGACATAGATTAAAATAATTAAGGCAGAATAGAGTACATGCATAAAGAACATTTAAAACTGGTTTCTCTTCACTTGTCAAAACCAAAGTTCAAGTTTCTCAGATTCTGTGCTTCTCTGCTCCAGCTACTAACATGGCAACATCTATGCAGACTGCTCTGAATTTCATCTATTGGTGTTTTTCAACTTACTAAAGTGGAAGAAAACCCATAGAGTAAGGGTTGGAAGCATCTATGAACATGGAACCCTTAGACTTTGGGTGGTGGGGAGGTAGAACTATTGACATTCTACTCTCAAGGTCAATTCTCAACCTCAGAATTTCCTTACTCATTACATCCATTTTTTTCAAGTTCTCCCATATTAAGATTACTGCAGACTGAGTCTTTAAAATACAGCATTAAAATATATTAATAAACTAAGTAACTTCTCTTGAACTGCTGGCTTTGAATGGAAAGGAACTTACAGCAGGATGTGTAAAGCTATAAATCACAAATCAGAAGAATTCAATGAATTATACTTGTAAGATTATACTACCAGCCTTTGTAAATGCACAATGTTGGAGGAGATCGAAGTAGTTACTATGCCTAATAAAACAGTTAATGAAGGACTTCAATTACCCCCATATAAATTGATCAAATGTCTCAAAAAGACAAGGTTCAGAAACACAATTTTAAAATGCTGTAAGCTACTGCTTCCTAAAAAATCTAGTTCTAGAGCATACAACAAGAGACAATATTACCAATTTAGCCCTAAATAATGTACAAGGTTGGTTTACATTAGAGGGAACCTACACAATATAATTAAGTTCAACATCCACTGGTGGGTAGTTAGGGGAAAACATACCAACAACTAGTACAATGACACTATATCTTATATGGGAGGATTTTAGAAAAGGCGGAAGAAAAATAGAGGATAGACAGACAGACGGACAGACATGCAAATAGATATTATAAAAGATTTTAGAAAAGGAGGAAACTAGTAAAAAAAATCCTTAAGTAAAATAAAATAAACACAAGGAAGTCAAAATCATTTAGGCTTAGCTCGTAAACAATAAGATAAACATGTTTGGCCCCTAAAGAAGCAAAAAAAAAAAAAAGGAGGGGGGGAGGGAATGTGACTACATGACAAAGCTCAAGAATGTATTTATTCAAGCCAATCCAGTATCCTACAGCAAACAGAAAAAACTATAAAAAGGCAGACAAAATGTAAAATGGAAAGTCAGCAGAACTCAGACAGAGTAACCAAAGATCTAAACACTAATGAGAATTTCTTTAAATATATTGAAAGTCCTGTGGCACCTTAAAAACTAACAAATTTCTTCGGGCATAAGCATTCGTGGGCTACGACCATTTTGTCAGATGCATGGAGTGTAAACTACAGTTAGGAGATATATATATACACTTGGAAGAGTGAGAAACATTACAATGGGGAGGGCAAGTGCTAACAAAGTCAATTCAGTTAGGGTAGATGAGGGCCATTCACAGACAGTTGTTTTTGCTATATACAGACTAACACGGTTACCCCTCCGGAATTTAAATATATTAGAAGCAGGAAGCAAAGGGAGCAATAAAGATGAAAATAAAGACATTATATATAAACAAAATTATTTATTTTCATCAGTCTTCACCACAGAGGATATAGGTGAATTACCTGCCACTGGCCCATCCTAGTCAGTAATAAAAGTGCCTTGCATGTTGACAAGTTCCAGAGGGGTAGCCATGTTAGTCTAGTTCAGCAAAACAAACAAAGAATCCTATGGCACTTTTAAAGACTAACAAATTTATTTATTGCATGAGCTTTCATGGGAGAAAAATCAAATGGCAAATTTGCTAAAGCTAATGTGCATTCTCTGCAAACCAGCTGCTACCTTGTATGACTGGATGGTAGCAAACGTTTTACTTAAGGACCAGAAAGCCTTTGAGATCATTTCCTGGTAAATGTGGTTGAAATGACAATACCAATATTATAACACAGATGAATTAATATAAATGATAGTGACAAACTAGTATCTTTGCTGTAAAGGAAAAAAGTGCCTTCTTCTCTATTCAAATTCCTTGAGCAGATTAACATCATAGTGGTTAAAGGAGAATCAGAAGATGTACTTGTATTTGAAGTTTACAACAGCCTTTGACAAAATCCCTTACACGAGACTATTATGAAAGCCAAGCAATCATGGGAGAGAAGTAAAACTGCTGTGAACTGTAAAAAGAATAAAGAAAACAAAGGCTAGAAATAATTCACTATTTTCATCAAGGCAAAAGTTGATAGTGGGCTGCCCCAAGTTTCTGTACAAAACCTAGTGTTGCTTAATACATTACAAGGAAATGGATGAACAGCTGGGTGGCAAAATTTCCAAATGACACAAAATTATTTCAGTTAGTCAAGAAGAGAAAACTGAAGAACTTCAGGTGAATGAGCAGCATAGCAGGAAATGGAAATCAAGTTTGACAAATACAAAGAAATGCAGACTGGAAGGAATGATTTGAATTACGTATGCAAACTGATGGTTTCTAATTAAGTGTAAGCACTCGTGTTAAAAAAGCTCAGGCATCACACCTGCACACTAATAGGGACACAGATAATTAAAAGTTATGTTCAATGTGCAGAAGTGATAAAAAAAACAAACTTTTTTTAGAATGTTTAGGGAATGGGATAGAAAAGCAACACTAAAAATATTATAGTTCCATTATACCAATCTCTTATATAATCCCTCATTTGGGAAATTATGTTCTGTGCTGCTCAGACTGGTTTGCTCTGGTATGGCAATTTCTTTACTCCTAGTAGCTGCATATAGTAAGGTTATTTCCAGTTACATAATGTCAGACTACTTATAAGTGAGTAAAAACACTGTCATTTAAATACCTCTTTTGATTCTTCTTAAAGTTTCAGTTCTATACCTTTGCCTCCCTTTCCGTTCCCTCCCCTTCCCACCACTAAATGCACAATATCAAACTCCCAACTTCACCCTGTACCATCTCAGAATTTCTCTCAGTTGTTTTCAACTTCTCATCTTCCCTCCCCCTCTGCCTTTCTGACTTATTTCTTCATCATTGTTCCTTTTTTACTTCTGATTCCATTCTTTGTACTCTCCCTATTCCTTAGCTGTCTAAGCTTTCTTTGCATGCATCCTCTTGCTCCTCCCCCACTCCCCCATTACTTGGCACACACATTTCATTTCTCCTACTGTGCCACCTCATCTCTGAGCCACAAGGAGCAGCTATTAAAAGCTCTTTGAAAAGCAGCAGTTTTCCCTGTCAGTATTCCTTACTGAAACTCCTACTGCCAGTATCAACACCATCTCTACCCCTGAGCTGGGTTATTAACCAGTAAACCCATGGCACTATGGGATTACAGGGATCATTATAGTAAATAACTTCTGGAGTTGGCCACCTAATGTTGTCCCATCTCTTTGCTGTTTTTTTCTACTGCTAACAGTTATCAGATTAAACCATTACTGTACAATGTATTTTATATTACAATAAACAGCCATGACATATTATAATTATTACATTATATGAAATCAGCATTTAGAGCTGTCAATGCAAGCATGCTGTACAGGATCAAATGCAACTGATTAAAATGTATCTCCATTGAATAGCCAGGTCTGTCAGAGCTCGAATTTTTTACATTGATATCTCCAATCATTAGTACTTTAGAACAAGGTTCTTATCCTGCCAGAAACTAACCATTTCTCTTTCTAGAAGAAGAACCCAAAAGTGTAAGATAAAAATTTCAACAGTTCTAATTATTTTGCTATCTGATAAGTTCCTGAGGGGCTTTTGCTATCTGAGCATTTCCAGAAGTCAAGGCAATAGGTAAAAAGCAGATTTAACACTGTACTCTTGGGGGTTTCTTGAAACCTCACCTACACTGAAAGTATGCTATAAAGACTGTTTACATATCATTATTATAAAAACAGCTCGACAACAGAGATGAAATTTAAGCATTTTGGAAAGTTCACAACTTTTTAAAATCTTTAAAACTAGAGGAACAGTACCATAAAAATTTTAAAGGATAATTTTAAATAATCAGGACTAGTAGAAACAAGATACAATATACAACTTTTACATTAACATACAAATACAGCAGAACTTCTCCGCAAGAAAATGTCTGAAACATGAGAAAAAGCAAATACGCAGGCAAATATCAGACAAAAATAAAAGGTGCTACAATTGGACAACCTACACTGATAATTTAAGAGAATTGCAGGAGCTCGGTTATATGATAGAACAAAACAAACAAAACCACCATAGTCTGTAATCTAGGAATCATTATGTCTGAATTCTCATGGGTTTTCTATTTAACAAAATTTTTAAGTGGAGAAAAGTGGCCAAACTCTCAGCTCGTTTAAGTCAGGGAAGCGCCATTGAAATCAATGGAGCTAAAACAATTTGTGCCAGCTACTTGTCCCAGGGCTTTCATTGTGTTTTTCAATTTATTCGCAAACATATGAATTGCACATCAGAGAATATTTAAACAAAAAATATATAAAAGTGTGTATTACAAAAAAGTTAATCTTTTACAGAACCTGAGGAAACATTTTAAGATACGCAGTTTTGCCTCAAACAAATTTATTGTTTATGAATTAAAAATAGCTACTCAAACATTTTAAGATTCCTTTGCATAGTTTTATCTTCACCGTATTTTAAATACGGCCTATTAAATCTAAACCAGGCATGAATAATTTGTTCTTTTGCTTTTGCAGTACAATTTATGAACTCCAAAATGTGAAAAGATAAATACTAGACATACAGTTTCTAAGCAATGGATATAATCATTACAACAGGCACTTTAAAATAATTGTATCCATGACTACCTGAGAACTACAGCCTTGTAAAGAAAGCATAATTTAACAAATCATATATTATATTCAGATAAATAACTGTAGGGAGGCAATTCTATACAGATTCTGAATATATAAAAAGTATACAGAAGAAATTGACAGAAACAAAAAAACTATACACTACATAAAACTGTTACAAACTTCAGTCCACACAGAACAAATCATATGCTGTATAACATTAGCTACTGTACCAAGCCACTGCATTACACATTCTTTCCATTCCTTGAAGTATAGTTTTGAATATTAAACATGATAGTGCTACAGCAGTTTATACAGGAGAAAGACAGTTCAGGGAAAAAAAACCAAACAAACAAATCAATCAACATTTACCTAGAAGCATAAACGTAGACAACAAAGCCATGTCCCAATTTTTTTTTCCTTAGAAGAAAACGTCCAAAGGGACCGAGAAGAAAGTTTGGAGCAAGTGGTCATTTCAGACTTGCATTTTTTTCTTGCCACAGAGTGATCTAATTTTTTTCTACATTTATAAAACAGAAGGTTCTTTCAGTTCCATGAAAGCAAACTATTTAAAGCATCTACATGGAACTTGCCATGAAGCAAAAACGCAAAAGGGACACATGGTAATCTTACTTAGCCTATAAAAGCAAACAAGCATGTGAGGAACTAAAAAGTTACTTATCCCTCCCTCCAAGGTAAAGATTTTTTTGCCATTAAGAAGTCAGTATTAGGGTCACGTGGTACAATGGAGACCAGACAGATTTCTGAAATGCTCATAACTGCTTTAAGAAAAAAGGGAAGAAAATGAAAAGAGAAAGCAGAGGACTGGTGAGGAAAGAACAAGAAGAAAGGGTAGGGGTGTAATGAGACAACTGACATGTATTATGGAAGGAAGACTCTTCTGGCAGATATGCAACAGTAAAAACACTCTGGAAAAGACAGAAATGCTCACAGGACCTTGAGCTCCTACCATCCCAGTTTATGATTCTTGCCATCCTGCGTTCACTCCCTAGGGCCACTTGTAGACCTTTTCTTTCTACCAGAAATGCATATTTGAACACCAGTGAGAGTTACGTATGCTTGTGTGTGGCAGAACATAATCCACCTGTCCAATTTGAATCTCCCTGATAACTGTACAGTACAGGTGTTTTTGCAATGTTGTGATATTAGAAGCCCTTGCTGAAGCTGAGTGCTCTTATCTAGCCTTAGCGCACCTACAGCTGTACAATTATTTGTTCTATTTAACTACCACATTAGAGAGAAGTTGGTTTGGCCAATTCTGGACAAATTCTTCTCACTCAGTAGGTGTCATAGTCACAATTCATTATGAGTAAAGGGGAGTTTTTAAAAGGCACTTTAGAGCTAATCAATCAATGCAAGCAGGGGAAGAGAGACTCAACGTTGGCAACGTCTGACATCAGAAGAGAAGACTTGTCAGGGCAAAGCTAATTCTTGGAGTCACTTCTTCCCCCATGCCATCCACAACTGAATCCTAAGTTCTTCCTCATGTTCCCTCCCCACAACTCAGCTCTCCACAATGTCCACCATCATTCCACGTTCTCCACCCCAATCTAAAACCCTGCTTCACTCATTCTGGTACTAACCACACTTCTCCTGTCCTTCCCATTCCCTCTTTTCCTCTTAGCTTTTCTTCCCATTCAGCAGCAGTGCTGGGAGATATCTCAGCAATAGATACTGCTGCCTGATGTACAGCTCAGTGCTTCAGAGGCTTCCCACAGTGCTGCTGCCTTGGCTCCGCAATGTGAAAGAGTGTTTTTGGGTTTGGTTTTTTTTGGTGGGGAGTTGCCAAATGGCATAGGAGAAAAAGAAGAGGAATCGCATGGAAAAAGGGATTCAGCTGATGGAATAAGGGAAGATGATCTGCTCTGGCAAACTCCTGTAGTTTAATCAAAGCAAACGTCTTTCATCCATGCATCCCTGGGCTATGATCGATATGATTTTTCTGTTCACTTTTGCAATGCAATTGTATGATTTGATGCCAATTATGCTATGCAAGGTTCCCTTTTGAATGCTCCACTGTATTGTTAGGATATCACATTTCCTGCAGCATCATGTTTGTGTGCCCATGTGAAGCATGTTACATAGCTCAGACTGTCTCTACCACAGGGGCTGGAGAATTACATGACAAAGGTGATGTAAATTGACCTCTCTGGCTCAGGAAGTAGGAAGGAGGGCCAAGGGGGAAAGAGCAAGGAATGCAGATACTTTGAGAGAAAGAGAAGCTGCTGGCTTTTTGCCTGAGACACTCAATCTTGAAAACATCTACAAGAAACACTGTGCCCTCTCTGAAATAGGCAATATATGTAGTTTATATCCTTTATTTTTGATTGTGGCAACTTCTGACTGCTTTATTAAATGATTGTTCATTGATATGCTATATACTCACTTAAAATCACACCCTAATCAATAAACTGTTTGTTTTACTTAAAGCTGTGGTATGAATGGGTGAGGCTAGGCCCAATCTATTTCAGTGTTAAATGGACAAACGTGCGTCTATGGAGATTGGGGGTGGGTTCCAATCTCTCTAGGACGGGGGTTCCCCTGGTGTGATTTCTGGGAACTGAGGGTGCTTGCTTGGGGACTGCCACACACCCACTGCCTGGGACCGATTACATGTAGGAGGCTGATTTGGACTGACTCAGGAGTGAGTGGTCACCTGGCAAAGCGGGGTAAGTCAGAGTTCAGGAGTGGAGGTCGGGAGGGTCACAGTGGCACACAGAATTGGGAAGCAGCTTACCCCAAGGTCTCTGGCAAACCATAAGAGGACTGGTCAGAGTAAAGCTCTTGTCCCAAACAAGTGGTAGTTTAGTCAAGTAGAAGAACTATTTTCAAGGCCAAGTACACAGACCATTCAGACTCCTCCAACTGCAAGGGGACTGTCACCCATTCCTCCAGAAGTAGGCATCGCTGCTCTTGCAGACTTAAAGACACTTCCAAAAAACAGGAGACTCAGGATAAGCATTTAATATTAAGCAATGCAAAATTATCTCTGTTCATGTACCATAAAGCAGATATAAAGAGCACTACCATGACACAGCTGGCCATAGCAAGAATGACCCCACCCCCTGTTTTAAAATTTTAAGTTTATCCCCATTCATAAAAGAAGACATTCATGACTACATTGCAAAATACAGGTGACAAAAACTGTGAGATGTAGATGATGGCAGAGACTAGATAGGCAGCAAGTGTCATCCTTTCATTTGTTTAGTAAATTAATAAAACTACAGTATTTCAGTTTAACGTTTTTATTAGAGTTTGGCTGAAAAGACAACATCTATGCATTTCTTTTGAATTAAAGTACTTAGGCATGCTGATGCTTCCAGCACCAAAAAACTGTTGCCCATGAGGCGCCACGCCTCACAAATTGCCGCTCAACGAGAACCATAACTTCCTCAGCTGCATCATCAGCTTAGAGGGAACATTGGTGCCAACCATGTTTTAAAGCTACTGATGTTGCACACCATCAGTTTTAATCATTTTGCTAAAGGGGGGCACAAAGAATGGAGATTAATGCTTTCTCTTTTAATTAATCCAGTCTGACAAGTTTCGTTTCATATTCTGTAAAGTTACTTACCCATTATAGATGAGATGTGCTTACCTTCTCGGAATATTACTATTGTAGGTGGCACACATAAACACCTATAATTAAGCTTGCCTACAAGTTTCCATTATTATTAAGGGTAATTTGAGGTTTTTAAAAAAAAGTTCTCAAAGTTAATTTTTCAGTTTAAATTTGTGATGTTTGTTCTGAGCCAAAGAGGAAGTTCCCCCTTCCTATCCCAAAGTCTAAAAGGGGGGAGGGGATGTGGAGGAAAGGTTGAGCTATTTTTAAACACAGGAGTAAACAAACATGGTGCAAAGTGGAAATTTGGCAGGGCTAGTAGACTGTTGATGTTCCCTAAATTGGTCTGGTCAAATAAAAGGACAAATCAGATTTGATTTGACAGAGGCACAATTGCAACAGTTTAAAAACAACAACAACAACAACAAAAACCCAGTAATTTTCTGCATCCACACGCATTTTGTTAAATGAAATTAATGAACTCCCAGTATTCTATTCACAAGACATATGGGTACATATACAAAGTGAGCAAATGCCCGCTGAATGGAAGAGCTCTCCGAATTTCGATTTAAAAAGTGGAACTGAATTTAAGTTTTCATAAGGAGGGATTGTGATTCAGATGCTGCAGAGATTTCTGCTTCTAGACTTCAGACCCTCAGAAACAAGCACTCTGCCAATACAGCAGCAAAGCACTAAAATGCAGTGGCAGGTGTCAAAGAATCCCACAGCGAAACACATCTGAAGCACTTCCCAAAGTTCTAAGGCACCCAAGCAAAAGGGCCTCACAAAATCAGGTTTAAAAGAAACCTGGAACAATCCCAGAAGGATAGCAGAGTGCTTAAAAACAGTCTGGGGGGAAAGGCCAGTGCAGCAACCGCCAAAGGCAATTCCTGCAGGGAGTTACTTATTGATTACAAAAGAAATGTGTTTGGGCTCAGCATGTGGTCCCCAGCCACCCAGCAGGCATAGCTAATTCACTCTCCACCAATTGCCACAGAGGCAAGATTTGGAGGAGGGAGGGTATGCAGGGTCACTTGCCCCTCAGATTTCTGCCTTTCATTTAGCACAGTCGATTTCAAACTGCGGCCTCCTATCAGGAGCCAGCCGATCAGAAGCTGGTGGGAATCGCCCAGCCCGCTTGTGTCCCTGGATCTCCGCGCTGTGGGAGCTGGGATGCTGCACAGGCTAATTGCCTGCCTCCGTACTCTGCACTATGAAGTGGGCCACCTCTGCACAGCCAGCTACTCCTCAGGCAGAGCAAGCGGCACAGCTCCAAGCTGCACCCTGATGCGCTCTTGTCTCTCCCTTGAATGACGCCCATGCTGGCCAGTGATGCCTCCAGGAGGTGGCTCCTGCCCATGGCGGTGGAGCCCGGTTACCATGAGATACTTCCCAAGGCCCTTGCTCATAGCTGTCCTGATGCTCTTGGCTCCGCTGCTGCTACTCCAACTGACGATGTGTGGGATGGTCAGCCCCCCAAGAATCTTTAAATTCTGCTCCCTCACTATCCAAAGTTACTCGTTGTCTCTGAATTGCTCTGTGGTCCCAGGGTTTTGGACTACATTTTGCATAACAGCAAACACAAAAATGTAATGTGAAAATCTTGTGCTTCAAAAGCCATTTAAATATTATTCTATATTTATTTTTGGATGATACATTTTAAATGCAAGGTATTCATTTACAGGGGTTATTTTGGCTGCTAACCAGAGCATATTTTATCATGGCAGCGAAAGGGAGAATTATAAAGAAAATCTGATAAAAATTAAATACAAATACAAGTTCAAGTATTTCCTAATTCACATTAATTAAAAATTAGACACACAAAAATGCAAGAGAAGACATTTTCCTACATTCTGTCTGTACTGTTCTCTTTAGTTTTGGTCCACACCTATTTATATTTATTTGTAATAGTACAAAGATTAGATTTGTGCATAGACCTCACCATGACCAGGAAATTTCATTTGTAAACCTGATTTTTAATAATTGAGTTAATTGACTGGAGAATGTAGACAAGGACAAGTAATGATTAGTATTGTAGCTGTAGTGCTGGAAGTACTCATGACTAGCTAACATAATGTGGAACATGATTTGTCTTTTTCTACACCAGCCAGTCACTTGTGTCAGCTAATTCAACTGTCAAAAGTTTTATTAAAAACACAGTTAAATTTCCTTGTGCAGATAAGACCAAAGAAAGAAAAAGTCTCATTGTTCAATACTGTCAGAGCAATTCAGTGGATTCCACTTTGCTTGATAAAATATAAAACAAATCAGTATTTTTACCTACATAGGCGTTGCATAACTATACTGATTCAATTTTCTCTACCAAATTTTTAGCAAGAGTATCATGGGTGCGGCCAAACCATGGGCCATGAGCTACATCTGGCTCTTTTACAATTAAAGTGCAGCTCACTGAGCCTCCTATCCCACACACCACACCACCCACCACCCCCGTTTTCCGCCAACCAGACTGGATTGGGAACTTCTGCCCTTCAGCAAAGGGGATCAGTAAGTTTGGCCACCCCCGCACTTCTAAAATGAAATTAAAAAGACAAGAAAAAGTTATGTACATTTAAATAAATGCACATATTTACATAAACACACATGAATGCTTACGAAGGGACACAAAAGGCTTTATTGTTTTGTTTTTTCAAACCACCACACGGTTACGCTACTGGCATAGTGTAAGCAAAACAAAAGGAGATATACTTACAGAATTGAAGGCTGAGGCTCAAAAAGGCCAATATGGCTGCCAAAGCCAGCAAGATCAGAAAACGGTTTCGGAAAAGCATCATTAGTCGTTTTGCTTTCTCGTCATGGTTTCATCTCCATACATGAACACTTCCTGTGAACGAAGTACAGACAAGTATAACTTTAACAAGTGGAAGCTTCAGCTACCTTGAAATAAATCCAAATATAATTTTGACAGGAGGGCAAGAGAAACATGAGGTAATTTTTTGAATGCAAGTTTCTGAAACACAGAACCTCGATCAAGATACAAAGGTATCAAGTCTTTTCCGTGCCACTCAGGCTAGAGTATCAAACTAAGCAAATTTTGCAACACAGTAATTGCTCCTCTCCAGTCTCTAACAACCGTCATGGAGAGCTTTGCTATTTTGAGAGGTAGGATCCAAAGCTTAACAACTCTAAAACTCCTTTAATTAAAGCAGTTTCTCTTTCCCACCCTCCTGCAAAATACAGGTCAGAAAAAGAATGCTTGCCTAATTGCTCTCAAAATCAACCCTTATTTACCTTGCCAAGAATGTTCTGTCGTACACTCTGTTTCTGAACTGTTAAGAGAGATTAAAAATTCCCTTCATCAAGACGACAGCACACTTGTTAAATAAATTATAGGAAACTGAGGTAAGAGAATAGAGACTCAGAGGAAAAGTTACAAGTAGAACTATGCAAAAAACAAATTAGTTATGAATCACAGTTGCCTTTTTCTTGCATTGAACACAAGATGCAGAATTCGGTTTGTCTTGAAAGAAGTCTGAAATCTACATCTCCTTTGATTTGAGGTCTGTTTACGGCAGCACACGTTGACAAAAAAAAAAAAAGACTTCTTTTCACCAGTGTTTCTTCTTGTCTCAGTACCTTGATTTTTGTACGGAAAATGCCACTCCTGGTTTTTTCCCATTTTGTAGAAGACACTGCCATGCTTACCCTCTTGCTGAAATTCTAACCTTAAGC
Source organism: Pelusios castaneus (assembly GCA_007922175.1). Lineage (NCBI taxonomy): Eukaryota > Metazoa > Chordata > Testudines > Pelomedusidae > Pelusios > Pelusios castaneus. The sequence goes on from ML685789.1 coordinate 12,580,403, forward strand.
TTTTTAATCATTGACTGTCCATGAAGATTTCCAATCTCACAACTCTCAAATTATTATTTTCTCAGATTAAGGAGAAAACCTTTCAAAACACTCTTCTGTGTCAGGAATCATTGAATTAACTATATCAGCAAATTCTTTCTATTGCTTCTTGTCTCGATCTGCTTAGCCAGAGCATAGTTTAGCGACCTGGATGCGGCACTCCCTAACAGTTGGGATGTACCTGTGAGACAAAGATAATCATCTAAATCAGAACAAACATGGAGTCTAAAGACCAACTAATTTATTTATCGCATGAGCTTTCGTGGGAGAAAATCCCACTTTGTCCGATGCTTGAAGATGGGGGCCCATCATTATTCCTGCACCAGCCATCAGTGCTGGAATGCCCTGCTATAAAATAATGATAGCAAGGGTCGCCACCTGGGGAATGTACTTCCCCACTTAACCCTCCAGAGCTTCAATCTGTTAAACTTTCAGACACATTGAAAAGTTTGTCGTTTCCTTGGCAATAGGACAGGATACAAACTGGATAGGGTATTCGTTAACATGATATAGTTAGACTGGGTGGTTGAATTAGAATCGATTTCAATTTTCAAGGTAGCTACCAGCAGATTTAAGCAGCGTCATGCAATTGGGATTATTACAAATTTTAAGTATTGTAATGGGGACCTGTGCTCATCTGGTAAGGAAATTATTTAGATTTCTCAGTATACAAAGCTTAAGTCTTTGCAAGATTACTTGTGTGACTCCGTTTGTCTCAAAGGTTACTAAGTTGGGAGAACCATCTTTCCATTTTGTTATACTTATTTTCAAGAGGCTATAAAGAACCGACGAGCAGTCTAAAGTCTAAGAAACTAGAAATTGAAGCCTATTGCTATACTTTTCCAAAATACCACAGTGCCATAGTTGGCATGGGAACACAGTAAGAAGCACCTGGCTAAAAAAAAGACAGTATAAATAGGATGGAAGGCTTGTACTTTAAAGGCTCTTTGACTTTTTCAGAATAATAGCTCCGATTGTACACTAGTGGAATCACTTAACCAAAGGTGCACCAGCCCACTGAGTGATGGTAAACTGAGCTGTGAAGAGAAAACACTGAGGCATAAGGATGGATGATTACAACCACCAGAAGAGAAGAAAGCAGTTAAATTAAACAGATGGAAGGGCAGAAGGGAAAATGCAGGAAAAACAAAATTAAACAGAGGGGAAGAAGAGAGAAAATATATTAGGAAGAAAAATTTCAAGAATTTTTGTCAACCTCTCCCCTCCCATATTATTAGTTAATAATGCTGGTACATAAATGTGAGATGCCACGAAAAACGGAGAGAGAAAGACCTAGAGAAGATATCCGACTGAAGAAAGTGGGGAGAACAGATGCCTTACCTTAGCCAGGATATTTATGGAAGAGGTTTAATTAGCTTTAAACTTCTACTCTTCTTGCAGTTAAGATTTAATGTTTAGATGAAATAATTGAGAAATTGTAAATAAGAAGGCAAGGTTATTTTTAACTTATACATGTTTTGGAATCTTAAGAAAGTATGGTTATTATTATATGATTGATTCAACAGTTCCTGTTGAGTAATTGTAATTAATAAAGGTCTGTCAGTACAATTTGTTATAAGCTGTCACTTGATATCAAGAATCATGGGAACAGATGCACATATTCAGTATTGTGAGAATGAAACAACTGGTTTAAAATACTGATAAGTGTGGTATTCAGGAGAAAAAGTAGCATTGACTTTGAACATTAAGTAGAGGCAATAAAATGAATAGAACAGATATTAGTTATACTGACTGGTCATTCAACCTGCAAATTTGAGAAGTATACTCTAATTGAATAGTACATAAAAAAGGAGGAGGGTTAAAAAGTATAAACTAGGTGCAGAAAAATAAATTTCCCCCCAAAACCCAAACCCTCTCCATGTGACCAGGAAAAATTGAGGAGTCATACACACAGCCAATGTGCTTCTGATGTTACAAATACACTATTATAGAATTAGAGATACTTGTGCAGAATTAAAGCTGACAGTACTGCAGAGTAGCTAGTGTTTGCATGACATTTGGTGTCTATTGATCTTTATCTATTTACTTCATGGGCAGTTCAAAGTTCAGGTCACGTCCTAGCCTCATTGTCTCCATCTGAAAGCTCTCAGTACCCAAAAGCCAATTTTATCATCAACAACTGACATAACATTGGCACCGCTTGTTGGCTCATGAATCTGCAGCCTTTGACTGACTTGTACTAAAAGATGAATAAATACTGTAATGATAGAAACCTAGTCTGTACTCAGCAATCTCGGCACTCGGTGTTCTATCAGCAGTTTTATAAATTAGCACAAATCACAACATTTCTTGCACATAACTGATGAGACTCTTTTCTCTCAAGACTTAACACTAGACGGGATACAGGAATTGTGTGGAACCACAAACTTCATTCTGACATTACTAATTGTAAGACATGCACAAGATTAATATCTTCTATATCCAAATGTAGCTAAATTAAATGAACAGCTATTCAGACACCTCCAATACAGAATATGTACTTGCTATAAGATTTTTTGGTTTCCTCCTCTTAAATTGTGTCCAATATTTAGTCTAGCAAATCACAATAGCAGAAGATGACTGATCTAGTTTAAAGTATCCCCACTATTACCTAACCAAGCACAAAGATGTCAGTATATACGAATATAAGCTGTGTAACTACTTGCATATTCATACAAGGTTAAAAAATGATACTGTTATTAATATACAGGCTTTAGGGAAACCTGGGCTCCATTCCTGCCTCTGCCAGACTTCTTCCAGGATCTTGGACAAATCACAGCTTCTTTCTGCCTCAGTTTTTTCAGATGCATAAGTGGATACATACTAGACAAAAATGCTGGCAGATGGAATTTGTTAATATTTGGAAAGCACTCCAAGGTCACCTCAGGCTTATGTATGAAACTATTTTCTAATTACTATTATTTCACACAATGCACTTAAAATATATCCATATCACCAATGACTTTAAAAACTCTTGAGACATTCGACTTGTGCTAGCCTGCAATATAATCACTGACATTGTGTACAACTGTGCCACTTGACTAATAACATCAGAACTGCTCAATTAGCTGCATCCATCTAGGACACAAACCTACCATCTTATTTAGTGAGTAAGCACATTATTACACTGAATCACCATGACAGCAGAAATCAATTTACTTGATTAAAATAGCATGTCTCCATAATAATCAATACTACTCTTCAACGTCTGCTTCCATACAATTACTGTACTTATCTGATAAGGTGGATCCAGCAACATCATATGAAAATGACACAAACTGCTGAGATATAAGCAAGTGACAGTGGTCATTATAAAATGAGCAAGGGAAACAGTCACAGTTGTAAGGAAAACAAACAAGGAGTCTAGCGGCACTTTTAAAGACTAACGCATTTATTTATTGCATGAGCTTTCGTGGGAGAAAATTTCACTTGGCCATCTTCAAGTGTCTGACGAAGTGGGATTTTCTCACACAAAAGCTCATGCAATAAATAAATTTGTTAGTCTTTAAATGTGCCACTAGACTCCTTGTTTGTTTTGCTGAACTAGACTAACATGGTTACCCCTTTGGAACCTGCAAAGAAGAAAGCTTCGAAGTCTATAGCTGAATGAACACCAAAGACAGACACAACAAGCATACTGTGCTATCATGTTCTGCAGAAGCAAGATCAGTCTGGAAATTGAGGTAAGAAAGCCTGGAAACAAAAAGCAACAGGTTGATGCAGAGTGACATTCATGGATTAATTTGGGGAAAGTTACTGAAGAATTTAGGGAGCCCATTCACTAATCCCATATCCACTGCTGACAGTTTTATCTGTTTGAGAGCGTTCAATTGTTTTTGATCTGTCGGTATCTTCACATTGCATGGTAAGGGACTCCTTGTTTGTTTTTCTTCTGTATGTAAGCCTTTGTTTGAAGGTAATTGAACTGAAAGTGATAGCATCAGGTGTCTATTTTCAGTTTCCACACAGAGACTTGAATTATTAGAAGTCCAATATTTCAGAGGGGTCTATTTTGTTAATGAGGGAAAAGAACATTAAATGAAAGCAAATACATAAAATTGCACCCAGCAACCCTTTCTCTATACCACACCACAGAAACCTTATTGATGCCTCACAAACAGGACCAAATTCAAACACTTACAATAGACAGTAACTCATATGATTCCACTTGAGTGAGTGTGCAAGGGATCGTACTTCACATTGTATCATGAGGGAGGATAAATGCCTCAAAATATGTAAAATACCTCTTTCTTTGGTTCCCCACTTAGTCTTGACTAAGCAGGATATCTTTAGGACATCTTTAGCAGGACACATCAAGACATCTTTAAGTAGCACCAAAACCCAAAACAACTCCAGTTTAAGATCCTAGTAACAGGTATTCAATTATAAGAAAGGAGCTGAGAACTGAACAGCATTAATTTTAAACTATTAATACACATTAGTCTGTTGTGCATTCAGATCTCAGCAAAGATGACCAGCAGACACCTTCCCTTATTCACAAAATAAAGAGAGGATTCGCAAAGTACATGAAATAAGTGATGTTGGCAGGTGGTAAGTGGAATACCCCAAAACTTTTTTTTTTAAACCCTTTGACTTTGTTCAGGGACATATTCCTACAGAGGACATGGCCAGATTCACCATTTTGAAAGAGAAATAGAGAAACTGAGCAGAAACTATTCAGAAGACACCAGAAGTGTTGACAGCTCTGACTGGTTACTGCTTCCTATAATTAAGTAAATGCTGGCCACTCACCCTCCTGTATCAACTACAGCTGGTTTCCCTTCAGTGTTCCACTGGCACTTCAGCCATTTAAAATGGACACATTTGCCTGGAGATCCATTTTGACTGACTTCCTAGGAACATTGTGCAGCAACAAAACTACTAATCTCAACTCTGCATGGTCCTTATCTTCATGCAGAGGATTATACGATCAGTCTCGTACATCTCCAATGTTTCTCTTAAACCAAGCCGAACAGCTCAGTTTAAAGAAAACAATATTCCATTCACAACAGGTCGTTCCACTTCCTAGACATATTATTTTCCTCATGTAAGAATACCATCTGCCCATCACTGTATAAAATTACACCCAGTGGCCTCACTCAATTTATCTTACCTTTGTTTTTAAGTCTGTCACAATGAGACCATGAAGATGAAAAGCTAGCAATAATAATAGTAAATATTTTTAAACTGGTTTGCAAATATAAACAGTGTAGCACTAGCATGAGAGCAAATCAGCACAGGTAACACTATACTAGTGGAGATGTTGAGATGAGCCATAGAAAAAAATTAATATGTATATCATTAAATGGATATGAAAAAACATGTGTGCACTCGGTTCTTATTAAGCCACAACTGTGTTGTTTTGTTTGCTGAAAGATTATTTCCCAAGTTAAATGAATCGACTTAAAACTGAACCAGCATAGGTATGAAAGATAGAAAGTACTTTTACACAGCAGTTTAATTTGTAAAATTTATCAAATATATTTGGTATGTTTAAAAACCCACTACTCCCAAATTCTGGTTTCCTCTTCATGTTCAGAGAATTTTAGGGGCCAGATGACTTATTAGATTCACTGTGAAAGGATTCCTTTCCAGTCACTACTACAGGAATCTCATTAATTCTTCTGGCTCTCCAAGCCCAAGCTCTACCCTTTTTGCGGTTCTGCAGTTTCCAAGAGAGCTGTGCTCAGGCCAAGATGCCTGCGTGTACATTATTCTCCCTTAAACCTTTGTATTGTCACAGCTGCTGCCTTTGTGAAAAGTGGATTCTTTTGAAATTGACATGGCTCTACCACACAGTCTGTCAGACGAACCAACACAATCTCTCTTCTCTTTCAATCAATTACATGGACTGCAGAAAAGTTTTACACAAATGAGCTCCTATTTTTCCCTAGATGCTCATTATTTTGACTAAGGCCGTGCCTACACTAGAGAGCTTACAGCAGTACAGCTGCACCAATGCACTGTACAATCGCTTGGCACAAGCAGCAAGTAGTTACGTTGGAGAGAAAGAAGCACTCCCGTCAACCTAATGCTGTCCACACCAACAAAACTGGTAGTGTAGACATGGCCTAAGTGTCTCCTTCAAAGCTTCCATCTATTTCAAAGCTTTTTATTTGCTGCACAGCATCCAGAACCTCAGTAAGCCCTTTGAAGAGGAAACCCCACCAGGTGAGGTAGGCAAGTACCTCCAGCCCCAGCCGAAACAGTCTCAAGAGTTCCAAAAGGGTAATCGTGTCAGTCTAGTTCAGCAAAACAAACAGGGAGTCTGGTGGCATTTTTAAAGACTATCAAATTTATTTATTTATCTATCTATCTTGAAGGAACAGGGTGTAAGCAAAAATATCTGGGCTAAGAGAAGCCTCAGGAATTAAATTTCCGTTGATGACTTCTTCCCAAAATCCTCCATTAGAACATGTGGAAAGTTTCTACAGGTCACATGGAATCAAAGTCTCATATCCTAAAAAGGCATAGGAATGGGAAGTCCAGATTGCTACAATCTTAAAGATTTCTACAGAACTAATTTTAAGGGCTTAGCTTTCACTGGTAGCTAGAGAGGTTTAAATTCCCTTTGACTCAAACAGTTTGGTGACAGAAGGGAGAGACAGTTGCTTTCCTAGAGAAAAGTTCATTTCAAATGGCTGGTGTAAGCCAAATACACAACACTTGAACTACGAAGTGAATGCATGTTCTAAAAATACCATGTTTATTCAGAATTGACATTATGATTAAAGCTGGTGAATGTCAAACTTTTAATGTTTTAAGACAAGTTATTCTTCAAAATGAGTATGTTTTCTTGCAAGTTACAACTAAAGAAAACACACTTGGCACAGAAAAGTTGATTTTTTTTAAAGAACTACATTAAACTTTTTGATAAATAATAAAAACATAGAAGAGCTTGACACTAGTATAGCATCATCCTGAAGGATTGTGCAATGTATCTATGTAACAGGACAACATACTGATGGGATGCACCAACCACACACTGGGTCTGAAGGTGTTAAAAAGAGTTTGAGGATACAATCAGCCTGACGCCACTATACCTGTGATAGATGTCAAGCCTGGAGGGAGGAAATAAAAAGAGAAAAGGCTGCTCATTGGTGAGCGACAGAGAGGAAACAGACCTCTCAAACTGGCCCTTGAAGGATGGCTTGGCTAGGGCCAGAGCCTAATTAGAGATTGCCTTGAAGCTGTCTGGAAGGATTAGCTTGGACCAGAACCTAACAAGAGATTCCTACGTATCAGAGCCTCCTTGAATCAGACAGACCCGATGCAGATACCTTGTGTTTCTTTTGATTCCTCAACTAGTTTAGATCCCCTTTGGGTACTGCAGAAGACTAAGCCAGGAGAGAGACTGTGATAAAGGGCAACCTGCATGGCAGGGTAAGAAATAGCCAAAGGATACAGCATGAATGAACCCAGAGTACAGGGTATGCCTGGGTTCCTTTACTGAATCACCTAAGGCGAGCAGCCCAAATGCTTGAAGTCAGTCCAAATCTCCAGTGAGACACTGTCAGATCTGGGAAAACCTGAGTCCAACCCAGCTTTGAAGGAAAGCATTAAAAGTGACCTGGCCGGAGAAAGATAGAGGAAGATTACTGCTGGGCCAGAGTAGCTCTTGACAGAGAGCGTGAAGAAGAGCCAAGCCATTAAGGCATGACCAGCCTGCAGGTGAATTATATTCTTAGAATATAGACAGAAGTGTTATTCATACATGTCAGAGATACAGGTAACACCTTGAAGAAGATATGCTGTGTTAGCAATGTGACGCAGGAGTTGGGTTTTATGATGGAAAGATGAAACTACAGTGGGAACTCTAGTCAGATGGGAGTTTGGTCAGATACTAGAGATAACCCTCTACTTTTCTTGAGAAAAACTTTCACTGAATTCATACTAAGTGTTTGAGACCTTAGTTTAAGTCTCATCTAAAAGACCAAGGGCCAACAGATGTCACAATGCATCATGAACATTAAAACACACACACACACACACACACACACACACACGCTTGAATTAATCCTAATCAACTTTAGTGTTTGAGCTGAAGTGTTCCGAAGTTCTGTTTACTATAGAACTCAATGGAAGTCTTTAGCTTACTACCAATATACTGTTTTTAAGTAGTAGACCGGCTTTTCAATGATGTCGTCTCTTTGATAGATGGAGAAAGTACATTGCACATAGGGCCTAGTTCAGGGTTAAACTTCTTATTAGTGTGAATCACACCATGGAAAGGAGCACCTCATTGCAAATATGAAGGGAGATGGTCAATCGCATTTCACCCTATGGCTAATATAGCAGTTTTTCAGGTAAAAGTAATATTAGGAGTATACTTCTATAATGCTATCTGTCCATAGTAAAATAAGGGTTCTGTTCTATGGGGGAAGAGGGGCACACTCAAACTACTTTTACTCTTTATTTCTTCTCTTTTTCCTATCTGGAAATAAGAGAAATCTCCATATAAACAGCCTGCTCTTTTTTGTAAATAAAGCCCAATTTTCATAAGCTTGATCTCCACAAAGTCATGCAGAACTGCACATCAAAGACTACCATCATGATTGATACACTTAACTATAGATGCAATGCTATAATAACCCTGGGCTACACTTTATGTGCTTCCCAGTACTAGAGTGTCTGACTCATTTTGAAGCCACAGCTCTTCTCATTTGTGGAATTGGCTTGACTTAAGTCAGCCCCTAAACAGTGTTATATTACTGCTGATTTGAGAAAATATTTCCATCCCAGTAGACAATTGGATACACAAGCTTAAAGATGGACTGTTAAAAGTAAAGTAACAAGAAAACATTTTAGCCATTACTGAGATTGTTTGTTACAATCAGAGAACAACCCTAAACACTACTTTAAAATAAATTTAAAAAAAACAAAAACCAGGGGGATTTTGGAAGAGCTTGAGGTGATCTATAAATAACTGAATTCTTGCATCCATATCATACATGTGATAGCGATGCTCATGTAATAAACTGCACGTCTATATGATAAATAGGATATGATACTCATTTGACCACCTCACCTATACTCTGCCCACTAATTCATCTCTGTAAGGATTATAATATTACATGCCTTTGGTAGCTTCAAACAGCAACATTGTTTTCAAAAATTAAAGTGCCTAGGATATGTCTCTCTTTCTCATATTACACACAACTCTGTCTTCCACTAGAGCAAGCAATAGGGCAAATTTTCCACCATTCATTGTTTGGAATGACTCTATAACATCCTTCCATTCATCTGTAGTTCTCCATCTTCAAGCATCTGACGAAGTGGGATTTTCTCCCATAAAAATTCATGTGATAAAAAAATTTTGTTAGTCTTTACAAGTGCCACTAGACTCCTTGTTTGGTTTGCAGTCATTGAGTCTTTCTAAGTCACTGAGTTTACAAAAGTCTAAATTAGTCATGAAAGGAAACAAAGGACGGAAGGAAGACAAAAAGGATTGTAAGCAGAAGAGATTATGAATAGAGCCCTGCAAATCCGTGGATATCCGCATCCGCAGATATATGCGGATATCCACAGACCATTTCTTGCAGATGCAGATTGGATACAGATCCACATATTTTTATCTGTACAGGGCTAGAGCTCTGCAAATACACAGATATCCGAGGATATCCGCATTATATCCACATCCGCGGATACAACGCGGATATCCGCAGACCATTTCTTGCAGATGCAGATCAGATACAGATCCACATATTTGTATCCATGCAGGGCTCTAATTATGAATTGTAAAAATACGTGCATCGGTCTTGTTAGCGCCTTTTTATTTTACATAATATATTAAAATTGGGACAGCATTTGGACAGAATGCCAGGGTGGAAGTCAGCTTTTAAATCCTTATATTTTGTAAAGTAATCCAAGTATTTATTCTTTTTATTAGTTCCTTTATTTACATTGCATCATATCTTCTATGGTGTTCACACCTAAATGGCTTCTGTATAATTCTGTTCTTTTTCACTGAAGTAAGGAAGAAAGATATCATCATGCACCCATACCCAGAGGACTCCTGCTTGATTCTTCCAATGGACTACTGCAGCTATAAGTCTGTATTTGAATAACAGATTTCTCTAATTATGAATTTATTTGCCCTTTCCATACAGCTTCTGAATTTCCAATTATGCTCATACTGATGAGCCTTCTCACCTGATGGCCTATAACAAATCCTATCAAATATATTTCCTTTGTCTCTAATTTCTGCTAGACAATTCTATCCCCATCTCAGGTCCTCACTCTCTGTCATTTACATCACAAAACATAATTCTATCCTTCTAATCCAGTTTCTTCTATAAAGTCTGTGGTCAGGTCTATATGAAAACTTAGGTCAACCTAGCTGTGTTGTGAAGGGGTGTGAAAAATCCACAACCCTGAGCAACGTAGTTAAGTTGACCCAGCCCCCAGGACAGACACCACAAAGTCAATGGAATAATTTTTCCATCAGCCTAGCTGCCACTTCTTGGAGAAATGAATGAATTACAGTGATAGGAGAGCTTTTCCTGTCACTATAACGCTGCAACTGGTGTGTTGAAATAGCCTGTGTAACTCTTGATACTTTAAACCCCATACAACTGATTAGACGCTGCCCCCCATTCTTCCCCAATTACTATGTTTTGATTAAATTTAGAATTCTGTCACTGTGTTTATATGCAATTTGTATGTCAAAGAACCAGGTGTCTAGGTTATGTAACTCAATATCAAGATAATACATAGTACAAATTTTATTTATTTTGTATAATATTTTCCATTTACGTGGTTCTTTGGTAGGACAGCTGCAAGCAGAAAAGGTGGAGGAGGAGCCCAGAGATTGTTTTGTGAATGGAACTATTATCTATTTATTCTGAGTCTGTGTTTGTTATAGCTTTGCTTATGTTTACAATCCTTAAACAGGATCAAAGACATTTTATTTTTGCAGTAGCTAATCAAGAACAGGCGATGGTTAAGAAATGACTGGTGATAGAATGTGACGTATATGGGTTATCTTGCTATGCTTATTTCTATATTTATTTTAAAAGCCTGTGTGCACACCAAAAAGGAGCAAAGATTCATGATATAGTAGATATTGACTTTTTTCAATTTAAAGTTTACATATGCACAATAAAAAGTAATTCTACATGCCCCTCTCTTTTGAATACTGTAGTATAATTTGGTTCTTCATACACTAGTGGATACCATTTTGTTACATTTCTCAGCAGTGACAAAGAACCGTATCTTCATCATGCAATATCACTGAGCCATTTCAGATTTTCTAGTTTTGGATACTCAATTTAATAAGTTAATATTTGTTACAGTCCCATTATTTAAGAAAAACTTAGATAAAAAGCTTTGTCAGTATGACAAATCAAAGCATCGTAGAAGATTAGGGATGGGAGGGACTTCAGGAGGTTATTTAGTCCAACCTCCTGCTCAAAGTAAGGCCAACTCCAGTGAAACCACCACAGTCATAAGCCAGGCCTTAAAAACCTTTAAGGATTGATATTCCACTCCCTCCCTAGGTAACAAATTCTAGTGCTTTTCCACCTTCCTACTGAAAAAGTTTTCCTAACATCCAACCTAGACCTCCCCCATTGCAATAATTCAAAATAATGCCATTGAACTGACCTTTATTAAACAAAAGTCTTAGTATCATTATAGACCTATCTATAGAGGAATTTTTAACAATACTGATTGTATTGCATGTGTGTGTCATAATAGCATGCCAAAATTAAACAGTATGTTTTATATAAATCTTTGACTTTGCAAGGACATACTATTATTTCTTTAGCATCTGTTAAAGAAAATATTATGCAATCTCTTACCATTAGCTGCAATCCCTGTACTATAAATGAAAAATGTAACCATCATCTATACTCCATGCATCTAACAAAGAAAAGAAGAAAACATGAGAAGATCTACTACTGGTAACATTGACTGTAAGGAAATGTTGTATCCATTTGTGTTTCACTATCACTTTAAATAAGAAGTCAAGCACTTTTTGCTAAGCCTTTCATTTTCCTCTGCCCACCCTCAATATGCTTTACATTTAAGTTTCAGCTGATTGGGAGTATGCATTTTATGCTAATTACAAATTAATTCTACAAATGACTATCCTTTAAAAAATCTTTGGATTTTGCACCTTTTTGGGTTATCAAAACGAAGACTAAGAAACTATATCATTATAGCGCAAAACCATTTACATACTGCTGCTATAAAATTTCTGTAAGTGGAGAAGTTGCTGTTAAGTCTTTTATGGTTCCAAGTTTAAGATGAGAATTTTAGAATACATTTTACAACCGAAGAGAAGATATTGCAGCATGGATTATACTGCAGCACAGCTTCCACTTAGTTTTTTAATGTACTGTTGTATTTAATTTTACTGAGGTATTTACTGTCATCAATATAGCAAATAGCAGAGACAGTGTTTACTGGTTATTCATGCTCTATGCTTTCCAGGTTGGATTTCTGACTCCCATTCTGAGATTTTTTTTTTTTAATGGTACTACTCCTACTACAGCGACTGCTCCATCTATCTCCTTTAATGCTGGGTCTCTTGATCACTTATCGATCCTTCACTTTGACATGCACTGTGTCATGACAGAGCTGAGGTAAAACTGCAAAGCCAGTAACTGCCAGAGATGTTTCCTTCCCCCTGTATCCTATCCAAAGGAGCTGAGTAAGTGTGGCTCTCCCTCCCAGCAGGCAATGCTCACCTTTTTCTTTCCCTTAGCTAGTGTTGAGAGGTACCAGCATGTATTGAAACCCTTCTCCCACCTCAGATCTGAAGTGACAAAGCTGAGACTCTGGGGAGGTCTTAACTGATGGTGATGAATTTGCCGCCATCACATTGGTCGGGAAGTCGATCCCTGAAAACCACCTCAGCAAGTAGCGTAGTGCTAAATCAACAGGAAGGCATTTCCCATTGACTCGGTGCATTGAAGACACTCTGGTGAATAGGCCTTAGGTACTTAAAGGGAGATACACAAGTCATTTTAAGTAACTTGCTTTATCTCAATTCAACCACCACCAAAAAGAGCCTGTAGTATAGACCAGGGCTCTGTTTAGAAAGTTTAGCTTCCTCCTGCCATTGGGCTAGTAACGCAACTGCTGCAGGAGCATTAGGAAGAAGCAGGGTCTTCTGTTTTCTTCAACCCAGAGTTTCATTAGAGATGTTTCCACAGCACACAGAGTGGGCAGAGTTCAGTGATGACTCCACCCCAGAGCTATAGACAATGTCAATGACATATTTGCTTTAGAAGCAGCAACAAGGTTGTATATGTGACTTTAAAACAGCTTGATCCTCATGACAATACAATAAGCAAAGCTTTAGAAATAGCATGAGATCTTTCAGTTAAAGGCTATTGGAATACAGATGCACTAGCAGGTAGATTGATGGTTGAGCCGTCCACCTGAACTTTTACTTCTGTGCTATACTACAGGCTCTTTTTGGTGGTGGTTGAATTGAGATAAAGCAAGATAAGGTTGCAACCTTAGTATTGGCACAATATTTTGTTTTATTTTGTTTTTCCATTTAATTTGTAAGAAAACCCTTTAGAAACTTTAAGCCAGACAGACGTTCCCCATAATGGCAGTCAAAGGATTAGGTAGAAATTCAAGTTGCATGAGATAAAAGTCTGAATACATGGGAAACATAAACCAGCATAAGAACAGAAATGTCAAGAAGGTCAAATGAAGTGAGTATAGAAAAATTAGTGTTGGTATTAGTTTGTCCTTTAAAAATAATCATTAACTATACTGAATCAGATATTCCCATGGGCTCTGTATTTCACTCACAGGAGAACATCAGTGGAAAAGACCACAGGATAGCTATTCACTGCATAAACACTCCTGGTTTGTTGTGAAATTTATCAAAAAAAATGTTGAGACAAAGCCATAGGATTTATTTTCAAAACCAGACACAGTCTTCCTATGACACATGCCTGTGATTACGACTTCATTCCCATTATATCAACTGTTCTGAAAACTGTCTAACAAATGGGTCACTCTAGTAATGATTATTTACTGTAGCGTTATTGACTAGCTTCTTTTCTGATTGGCTCAGAAATCTGACCTAATTATTTCAGCCCCAAAATTAGTTCTTTTAAAACATCCTCAACATACACAGTAATTTCACTTTTTGTTGCCTGAATTTTTATTTTATTTTTTTTGTAAATCAATAGGATCAGCCTGCCACAATCTGATGCTGAATCTGAATCCTATTTATGACCTAAGTGTCAGATGGTGCCTAGGGCACAAACAAGCCTCTCTCTCCCCTCTCTGTTCAAACTGATTGCTTGGCACATATTCCCAATTTCATTACTAATATAGCACAACGAAAATATCTTTGCACTTTAAGATCAACTCATCATCAACGCATGCAGTATATTAAAAAGCCATCATATCTATACAAGACATGTACAAAAATATCAACTCCATCAATACAAGTCTCATCTTTTAACCCCTCCTCTGTACATGTCTCTTAATTTCTTCCCTGGGTGAGACATAAAAAGAAGGTCTTGACTTGAGCAATTGTAACCAAAGATCCAATGACACTTTATACTAAAAAGGCAAGTTAATCTCTGACAGCTACCAAATTCCAAACTAGGATCCTGGTATTGCAAAGAAAAGTGCATCAGAGAATCCATGGAGTTCCACTGACTTGATTTAAACCAACATCCAGATACTTACAATCAACCTATTTAGCGCATCCTCTTGCAGTTTTTTTGTAAAAATTTTTTACAAAAATTTGTAAAAAAAGAGGACACAGTGTGTGTAATTTTCTGCTTTTAACTGTTGTGTGGAATTACAATACTCATCTATGGAATCACTGTTTCACCACACTGTGGTTCAATTTTAGTGGCAGAATGAAGTAATTCGTAATTTAGAAAGTATTTGGCAATTTTCTGGATAGAAGGTGTTACATAAAATATTATACACATTTAAGTCATTGTCACCCAACTACTGGCTTTATGATTTACTGCCTTAATTTATTCTTGCCAGTTCTGTGCAATTTATGCCATAGACTGGCCTACATTTACTTCTCTAAGGCATTTTGGGATATATTTTGCATGAAAAATGCTACACAGGAAAAAAAGCCATTCTGTGGAATGAGACAACCTCTACTACTGTATTTCAGTATAAATACCAGGCCTCTAAATATCCCTAAAAGTAAAAATTCCAGAATTTAAAAAATCCACATGGACTTTTGGTATTCCTAACATTTTCTAGAATTTAAGCTTTTTTAAAAAGGAAGGGTCCTAGCCAAGCAACTGTATTTTTACAGATAACCTTTTGAATGTGCATGAACACATCACTGCTCTCGCCCAGGCTCCATCCTTACGAACAATGACTCGTCACGATTACAAACTGCATTCAAAACCATAGAGTGGTTTTGAACAAAGCTAGCAAACGTGGATACAGCCAAAACTGGTCAAAACAGCTTTCTAAGGATAATGTGAGACAATGGATATTTGAGATATTAAGGTTTTTCTTTTACACAGACACTTCAGAGTCCTTCACAACAGTTCTGAACACAATTTAGCAGCATCTATATTTGCTAACCAATCTGTTCAAAACCATTCAGAAGTGCACCATACCTTTCTTCTCATACCCTTCTCCAAAACTCTTAGGCTATGTCTACACTTACCAAAGTTAGTTCGAATTAGTTAATTCGAACTAACTAATTTGAACTAATTTTAGTTACTTCGAATTAACTTAATTCAAACTACCATGGCCCCACTCGAATTTTAATTCGAACTAAGCAAGTGCCATGCATGGCACTTGCTTAGTTCGAATCAGTCAGTTGCATTAAGCTCAATGTGCCGGTTAGTTCAAACTAAGCAGTTACTTCGAACTAATATGGCCAAATTGACTTAATTCTAACTAATTCGAATTAAGGGTTAATTCGAAAGGTATAATCAAATTTATTAGTTCAAATTAAGGAAGCCCTTAATTCGAACTAATGAAAGCCTAGTGTGGACAAGGCTTAAATTAGTTCAAATTAAGCTTCCTTAATTCGAACTAACTTGCAAGTGTAGACAGAGCCATAGTGTATTACCTACAAAAGGCTCCATCCGTTTTTTCCTTCCATGCACTTTCCTTTTTCAGATTCCCCCAACATTAGCAGTTGCAGATGTTTGTTATAACAGTAGATTATGCTGGGAGAGGCTAGTTTGGGTGTATGCAGAAGACTGATTAAAGGGAGTGTTGCAATGTATTGGCCTGATGGCAGAACTAAGTTTCCATGCCTAGTCTATGGTGTACAGTGTCTGTGGTAAATTGTGCACCTGTGGGGGAGGAGGGGAGGGTATAGGATGTTGGGTGACTTGACTTTTCATTTCTTTGCTTTACTAATTTAGTATCAGGTATGTACTGAGTGTAGCAACCCTAATTACTTCCAAACAATTTTTGTGTTCGTCTACATTTTTGTAACAGTTAAATCAGCGTAGGAACTTAGGGAGCAGGGGGAGAGCTGTGGGGGGGGGGGGGCAGAAGTGCAGCAGGTGACTCAAAAAATTTGGACCATTTGTAGCTGTGCAGAAAACCCTTGTGTGTCAGAAACTTCTCAGGAAACCCTTCTCTACCATAGGACAAAGTGGCAGAAAATAGGGGCATTGCTTCCCCCAAAACAGGTTTAGGGCCCGGGCCCTGATCGATCACACAGGGAGGGCCCGATCCATCCCAGAGGCCCCGATCTGTCCGGGGGTCCCAATCCATCCTGGCTTGGGGGGACCTGATCCATCACCCAAGTCCCTGGATCGGGCTCCTGCTGCCGCTGGCCTCCAGCCTGACGGGGACCACATTGGGCTGCCACTGTCGGTCAAGTGCCGGGTCCCCGGCCCCGGAGCTGCATCGGGGCACTAGCAGCAGCTCGGCCCAGAATCCTGGCCCCAGCAGGGCCCGGATCGGGTCGGTGATGGCTAAGCCCTGGATCCCTGGCCCTGGTGGGGGATGGATCAGGCCAGTGGCAGCCGAGCCCCAGATCCGTGGTGTGGGACGGATCGGGCTGGCAGCAGTCCCAGCCTCATTGGGGCAGCAGCCGAGCCCCAGATACCCAGACCCAGAGGGGGCCAGATCAGGATGGCGACAGCCGAGCCCTGGATTCCCGGCCCCAGCGGGGGCCAGATCGGGCCAGAGGTGGCCCTGGCTGCATTGGGGTTCTGACGGTGGCTGGGTCCGGGTCCATATCATGCCTGCAGCAGTTGAGCCCCAGATCTCCGGCCCTGGTGGGGGTGCATTGGCCACCAGGAGCAGCCGGGCCCCGGGTCCACACAAGACTCAGGGCACATGCCCTGTGTGCCCAGTGCCCGCAACGCCACTGGCAGAAAAGGTTGCTTCTAAGACAAAAGATTTTGTGCAACCAGCCTCCATCCATCAGATCTGTTTCCTCTCTGTGTAAGAGTTCAATAATAATATAAACAGCTGCTAAAAAAACAAGCCTAACACCAATTTGAAAAAAAAGAAAGCCTAGCCACTACACCATATCTTCTCAAAGCACCCCCTTGCTGCCAAATTTTTTGCAGGTGAACAACCTTGTTTATTTAAAAAAAAAAAAAAAAACAGAGTCAGCAATGGAAGGTCAGGTTACCCTGGAAAAATTTCAGTGAGAGCCCAATTTCAAAGTCCTCCTATTGAAAAATTTATGCAGAGAAACCAAAAAAGAACAACAGAGAAAATTCAAAGGCTTTAAAAGGTTACACCAATTGGTCGCCCACTTTTACACACACACACACACACACACACACACACACAGAGAGAGAGAGAGAGAGAGAGAGAGAGAAATATATTTAAAGAATTATGGACAATATTAAAATCACCGCATCAAAGCAATTTTCTGCTTTTAGGTTTCCACAAAGAATCTAGTTATGCTCTAGCAGAAACTCTCTAGGAGACAAGGAGCTGTGCCTACATATATATTGAAAGTTATGAAAATTAAAGTACTGTTTAATAATGCTGAGTTTAAACAAAATATTTAAATGACTATAATTAAAAACCACTAAGATAAGGTTAATATGATTTATCCCTCTCTGCTACATTTAGTCACCTTTTGAGACGAGATTAAAATTAAGAAGCTTTTCCTTTTCATCCCGCTCATACCCTCCCACTACCAATTCTGTCTGCTCTAATCCTCCTGCCACAGAGGTCAAAACAGGACATCAGTATTAAAACTGCTATTGCCAAAATGTGTTAGTCTAGCGTCCCATATTATTGTAATACTGGCACAATAACTACACTATGATGTGTGACAGTTCATACAGTTATTCCGTGTTGGATCCACTTGCCATACAGATTTTTTTCCCCACCCATAAAGAACAATAGCATAAATATTCTTAAAAGGTGAAGTTTTGTATCAAAACAAGTGCTTGTCCCTTAATTGACAGCAACAAGGTCATTCTCCTGATCATTCTGTTCTCTCAGCCCTTATACAAAATGATCAGCCGAAAGAGTTCGTTTTTCTAAAGGAAATGGTTCTGAACATCTCTTTTAATCGTTTCTTTTTCCCCGCTTTTTAAAGGAACTCACATTTTACTGAAATTAAGAGACAAAAATTCTGTATGACTAATTAATATGTTCTATAAAGGAGCCAGTGTATGCACAACACAAGAAATATCAAAGGAAATACAACACAAGTCAAAATTGTTTTGAATTACTTTCAGGTATTTGTAATAATAATTCTCTGAGAATAAACAAACAAAAAAATTTTGGGATGAAGTCCAGGTACACTGAAAGAAATGGATTATTCTTAAATTCATCAAAGGCAGCAAACTTCACAAAGAATGATTTTTTTTTTTTTTATTTTTTTGTTTTTTTTTTTTAAAGAAATTGACAACTGACATGCTACATTACTTGAAAATATATCATGACTATGGGTATATCTACTCTTAAAACATGGCAGGGCTTCAGCATACACATTACCTATGCCAACAGGAAGGATTCTCTCATGGGCACAGGTAATCCATCTCCCCAAAAGTATCAGCAAGGTGGACAAAAGAATTCTTCTGACCCCATAGCATTGTCTCCAGCATTACATTATCTTGGGGTGGATTGAGGACACAGCTATGCCAATATACATTCCCACCGTAGACGAGCCCAAGACATTACAAGAATAGCCAAAAAACATTTTTGTAAGGTTAGTGTTATGAATCATACCAGCACAGGCACAAATCTCATTAACAGCATATATATTCTAGTAGCACTTGAAATGTATGCTCAGACCACATGAACTCCCAGCCTCAGAGCTTGTCTAATTCCCCAGGCCCGTAAACATCCCACACTTAACCTTCCTCGCAAGTAGTTTCACTGAAGGCAATGGGACTACTGTACTCATGTATAAAATTAATATTTCCAGGGTTGAGGGCTAAGAGTCCAGCTAGCCATTCACTCAATTTTTTAGAGGCATTATGGAACACGTGTGTCTTGAGGAAGAATTTAAAGAAGAGTGGATTCCCCCCTCACAGATCATTTCAGGAAGCACATTCCATCAGTGAAGGATGGAACAGAAGGTAGCACGAAGACCTGTGTGAGAGAAGCAGACTCATCAGGTGTCAGGACTGCCAGCAGCTGGGAGAGAGGAAGAGGCTTTGCCATTATTAATCTATTTATACTATTTTTTAGCTATTTTTAAAAAAGTTAGCTGCCTGGGGTGCTGTCATCAATAGGCCATTAAGATTGGCAAGTGACAAGATACAAGTAAAATTTTCAGTTGCCTAGATGACTTAGGTCCCCATGTCCAATTTAGATGCAGAGGAGCTTAACTTCCAATCAGAAAAATATAAAGTACAATTTTCAAAAGCACCCAAGGAATAGTCTATGAGGTAAGTTTTAGTAGTTACACCTCCCTGTATGGAAGCCTTTCTTGTGGTAAGAGTAGCTTTTTTCACTTTACCTTAAATCCCTCCTCAAGCAACAAACTGAACGGAAACAAGCCATTCTTAGCCCAAAATTAGCGTCCGCAAAGGGAGATCATACCAAGATAACCATACCAATATCAGATCACACCTAGGATTATACTGATGAACTTTCCCCTGAACACAAAGCCTATTGGGAAATTTTTCAAAAATGATTAGGGTATGTCTACACAGACCACAGAAATGAGCCAGTGCGGGCTGAAATACACCAGCTTAGTGGATCTTGTGGCATCCTAAAAATAGCTTCACAGGCACCCTTCAGAAGTTGCTGCTCTGGACCCAGCTCTGCACCCAGCCACAACCTCAAAACAGTCTTCACTGCTGTTTTCAGAAGGCAAGCAGAAGTCCAAGACTGTTCACCTGGGACAGGGAGAATCACTGTAGAGACATATCCATAGGTTTAGGAAGGCTTAGGTATTTTAGGGGCCTAATTTCACTGGCTAGTCCATACTAAAAAGAAAGGGAAAAAAGATGTGCCCCCTCCCCACTTTTATTAGCTAACACACAGTCACAAGAAAAGAAAACCTAGCAAGGAGAAGGCACTTTTTTTGTTTTTTGTACACGTTGGCAGGTTGGGATAACCTCTTCATCTGCTTGCACAGGTGAGCGCTACAAACTGCCTTCTCCTCTTTCCGGCAAGGTAAGAATAAACGTTGCCTTGGGGAAGACAAGGCCACCAGCTGTTAACTCCCAAGGCCCTGTCTTCACTGCCCAAAGGCAGAGGTTTGGCGGGGAGGTGTTTGTTTGGCAGAGCAGGTCACAGCAGATCACTGTGGGGCTGCAAACACCCTTTTTGGCAGCCAAATAATTTCTGTAAAATCCTCCCCCACCTTTCCAGGCTGGGGATGTTGCTGCTCTGAGAGCCACTGAACCATTCTTAATTAGTAGTATCAGGGCAACGCCCCAGGTACACCCCATCAGTCAGACACCAGCCCCTGCCCAAGGGGCTCTCCCCATCCAGGCAGAGCCGGCCCAACCATATAGGTGAACTAGGCGGTCACCTAGGGCGCCAGGCTTTAAGGGGTGCCAAATTGGATGGAACTGATTTTTTTTCCCCGTTTAAAAAAATATTTTAAAATGTGACCTCGTATAAACAAAAGTATTGCCCTCTGACGGGGGTGGGGGAAGTCATAGCTCGCCTAGGGCGCCAGAAACCCTTGGGCCAGCCCTGCACCCAGGGTCCTCCTGAGACTCGGGACCGGGCGACGTGGATGCCCCACGCTGGCGCCGGGCGAGCTGCCCAGCGATGGCCGGGGAAGGAAGGAAGGGAGGAGCCGGAGCCGGGGCCGCCCCGCCCCGGCCCGGGCTGCTCTGCCGGCGGGAGCGGGACAGGAGCAGCGCCCGGCCCGGTGGTTGACTGACCGCAGTTCGCTGCCCGGCGGCTCCTCCCCAGCCAGAGCAGCCCCAGCTCCGGGGAGCGAGCGAGCCCGGCGGGGTAAACGAGCGCGCGGAGCGGGGATCCCGGAGGGGAGGGGTCCGCGCAGAGCCAGGTGCCCAGCGGCCGGGGGAGCGCGGAGCCGGCTCGGGCAGGGCGGAACGGAGTGGAGTGAAGTGGAGGAAGAGGTGCCCGGGGAAAGGGGAGCGGCTCCTACCTCCCCAGCGGCCGCCGCCTGCTCCGCTCAGCGCCTCCTCCCGGAGCTGGAGCTGGAGCCGGGAGCCGGAACCCGCCGCCTCCTGCAGCTGCTGCCGCCCGCCGCCGAGCGAGCGACGGCTCCGTCCCACTCGGACTCCGCGGAGCGGATCAAGTTCTGCCAAGCGCCGCCTCCGTTCTGCCCCGCTCGCACACGCGGGGATCCCTGGGGCCCAGCGCGGGGGCCGCCAGCGCCACCTGTCGCCGCAACGGGGAGTCTGCCGCTGGCTCCGGCTCCGGCTCCCTCCTTCCCCGAGCGGGGAGCGGCGCGGTGACGCCTGCGGCCGGGGCGCCCGTCAGTAGCAGGCCAGTCACATGCGGGGCGGAGGAAACCCAAGGGTTTGAGGCTGGGCTCTCCTCCCACGAGGGCACTGCCTTCCCCCTGACACCCCCCCCATCTGTGCCTCAGTTTCCCGTCTACAGCGAGAGGGTGTTGTGCTTTGTATTAGAGCACCAGCCAGAGGCCCCACTCGACATTGAGCCTATAACGTGCTGGGCCCTGGCCACCCTACAGGCGTCTGAGCACAGGGATGCTCGTGACTTCATCATGTCATGATGCAAAGCAGAGCCTGGGATACTTAGTTCCAAAGCGGTAGCTGTGTTAAGCTATGTATACACTACAGATTGGTCCCGCAATAAAAGTTATTGCGGGACAAGCACGCGTTATAATTATAACGCTTTACCCTATCTCCAGAGCACTCCTTCTAGCGAAAGGAGCGTTCACACATGCCTTTGAATTTTCTCTAGAATGAGCAGTGCATGATGGGTACCTATCCCATCATGCACTGCCCTGCCAGCCAAAAAGCTGGTAGTGGTGATGGCTTCAGCCCCAGTCCTGCCCCTGGAGCTCAGACAGACTGGGGCTCCCTTGCCACAGGTGGGGCTCAGCTGCTGCCGGCCAGCTGAGCCTCACTGAGCCCTGGCTCAGCCACGTCCAGCTGCAGCAGCTGAGCCCAGGCTGCAGGGGCTCCAGTTCCCCTGGTGGGGCTCCAACCCCCGGGCAGCCGAGCTGGGCTCAGCTGCCACAGTGGGGCTCCAGCCACCGGGCAGCCAAGCCCTGCAGCTGAGCCCTTCCAGCCACCGGGCTCCAGCGGGGCTCAGCCGGCCGGCAGCAGCCGAGCCCCACTCAGCCCGGTCCGTGGTGGGGCTCAGCTGCCCCCGGCCAGCTGAGCCCTGCTGGAGCCCAGTGGGTGGCCTAGGACAGGGCTCCGCTGGCCCGAGGCAGCTGAGCCCCCCGGGCCAGTTGAGCCCTGGTCCCGAGCGGTGCTCAGCTCCTGGCTCAGCTGACCGGAGGCTGAGCCCTGGTGCCTGCCAGGAACCAGGGCTCAGCTGGCTGCTGCTGGAGCCAGAGCCTTGGGGCTCAGCAGGGATCCAGCCGCTGGCCAGCTGAGCCCTGACCCCCTGCTGGAGGAGCTCAGTTGCCGGCTTGAGCCAAAGTCTGGCTCAAGCTGCTATTTGTCAAGTTCACTGCTCTGTTAGAGCAGTGAAATTGACAAATTTGACAGCTCCAATGTCCCAGAGTGCCCACAACTGGCACTCTGGGACATTTCCGGAGGCTGTCAAAAATGCAAGAAGCGTACACACAGGCTCTACGTTCCGTGGTAAGCCTTACCACCCTCGTTTGGGTGGTTTACATGCTGCACGGCAAGAGGGCTGTTGCCGCACAACAAGAAGCATTTGTGTGTACACGCTCTGCTTGTTATCACATTGTAAGGAGCCTTACCGCGCGATAACTTTGTAGTGTGTACAAGGCCTCCGTCTAGTTCAGCAAAAGTCTTCAAGCATCTGATGAAGAGGGATTTTTCTCTTACAAGCTCATATGATAAATAAATGTGTTAGTCTTAAAAGTGCCACCCTCTGTTTAGGATACTTAGTTTTTTCCTTGACTAACAATTGGTGAAGATCAAGCTAGGTTTAATAATACTTTGACTACACACCAGGTGGCCAATGTAATGTTCTAACTTCCTCCTATTGCTCTGCAGGTTTGTGTGTATGGTGATTAATTCCCTGTGTACAAAACCAAACTAGTTTGGCTACTGTGTGCAAAAATACTGGTAAAATCTGTCATCCTATTTGCCTTCCTGAGAGGTACTGTTGGGATTTGCCATGTCTGTGCAGGATTGCATCTAAGAAACACAGATTTCAAATCTCAGACAAAGGAACACTTGGAATTTCAAATAAAATATAAAATTGACTTGGGCTCCTAGGTATCTCATATGAAATAATTTCATAACTCAATGAACTATTTGGGACATTGATAATGTATCACTCGTAACTATTAAACATCTTTTTCAGTAATAGAAGAGAGTTCCACATTATCATAGTCCCCCATTTGCTCCTAAAGTCTGTCCTTTTGAATAGACCTCATTTTTGGTTTTGTGTCTCTAGAACTATTAAACTAATTTTTACAGATTTGTGTAATCCTAGTATAAAACCTACTCTCTTTTTTGACTCATATTTTGGTATACATCACCTGTATTTCAAAAGTTTAATAGTTCTGCTTAGTGACAGAAATTGAATTTAACAGGTACATAGTATATAAAAAGGATTGCACACCATCTATTGACTATCAAAACAAAAACCAAACAGATCTGTAGCATTAATTCTGGGGCCCAATCCTGCAAATATTACCATGAACAGTAAAACTGCCATGATTTATCTCACTGACTGAGGCATGGTAGTCAGTGCTTTCAAAGAGTTACATGCCCATCTGGGCCCAGAAATTAAATACAATTCACAAAGGATTTGAAATTTAGGAACTCCCACTCCATTCTCTAACAAAAAGGATTTAATTTCCTTCACAGAATCCTTTTGCTTTGGAGAATAACATTTGTCTGTACACACAAAAGAATTTGTAATTTTCTTGGTGTTTAAGCCATTAGGTTACTTACACCAGTACCCTAGTATGTGGGGAGACAAACTCCGCTCTCTCAATCTGAATCCAGGGCATGAGTACTAGTGCAAAGAACCCTACTCCAGATTACAAACTGGAATACAGACAGCCCCACTTTATCACAGCTAATGGGTTTTTATTCAGCTGAATCTACATACTTATAGATCTTATTGTCCTTTTCTCAGTCTTTCTTTAGTGCACTTGTAACCTTCAGGTGGGCTAAAATTAATTCAATTGCCCTTCTCCAGTGCCTCACAGAAATCAATCCCAATCCCTATGGAGAAAGCAGCTGGAGACCCAGGATCCAGTCTGTGTGGGACTCACAGGAAAGAGTGCTCAGAGTTCTCCTCCCACATTAAAATACTACTAAAAACAAACATAACA
Source organism: Pelusios castaneus (assembly GCA_007922175.1). Taxonomy (NCBI): domain Eukaryota; kingdom Metazoa; phylum Chordata; order Testudines; family Pelomedusidae; genus Pelusios; species Pelusios castaneus. Next base: position 12,605,235 of record ML685789.1, read on the forward strand.
ATGAACTTTATTAACTACTAACTAAATGAACCTTATCCTAAGAAAACAAAACAAAATACAATTAACCAAGAACAATCCCTACACAAACCCCTGCATGAAAGATACCCACAAGTCCCAAAGTCCAGGTGGAGTTGACCCAACTCTCAGCTACAGTCTTTGTTCGAATGTAGAGGCTTGAGGGGCAAGAAATAGCTGTCCTCTTCTTTCTTTGCAGGAATCTTCTGTAGCATTCCATGCAGGCTTTTCCTTCTCATTTGCAACCAGCCGTCAGTCCCATATGCATGTCTGCAAAATCTGTTGCAGATGACTCCATTAGAGGGAGAAAACATCTTGTTCACTCCTGGCTCAGCTTCTCTCCTGAAAACTGAGCACATGATCTCTTCTCAAGGCAGCTCTTGCCTGCCCTCTGAACAGACTGCTGCTCTCATGTGTTCTGACTGACCACACCACATCAGCAGGGTACCCTGTGCAGCATGCTCAAAAATGCTACCACTCCCTGCTTCCAGAAGTTTCTGGTTGTGGGTCACTAATCTGCCCCGCAACAGTAACCCACCCTCAGTAGGTCTCTCAAAGAGAGGCATATGGGTTACACACCTACAGATCTTTGTAGGAGTAATAGAAGTACTCATAGGTGGTCTTAGCTATGGGGCAGGATGGGCAAGTGGAGGAGAGCCCCCATGGCAGGGCCATGACAGGGTGGATTCCAGCAGCTGGCTGGCTGCAGTGCTCCAAACAGCCAGATAAGATGGGGCGGTTAGGGTGAGAAGGAGGGGACTGGAAATGTGCAGGGTGAGGGGGCCCAGCAAAGATGCAGGGAGGGGCAGCAGGGATGTGGCAAGGCAGAGGCCAAGTGGAGGATGTGGGGAGGCCTCAGGGGCCAGCAGTGAGGGGGCTAGGGGAGACAGTGGGGGTAAGGAGGGCTGGCAGCAAGTGTGCTGAGGGCATGGCATGGCCTCAGGTGGAGGCAGCAGTAGGGGTGCAGCAAAGCAAATGCAGGAAGGTGGCCCCATCCTTGACTTTTGCCCAGGGCCCCCAAAACATTAAGATCACCCCTGGAAATACTCTTCATTGCCTACAGGAACTACTCTGCTAGCAGCAGCGGGTATCCTTGCATTTCAATCATCAATCAAGAAAGGTTTTTGTGCAGTAACAAAACTTAAGCAGACTCTTGCCCGTGTGCTTGTAGAAACAAAACCTGTAACTAGGCCCATTAACTGCATCTGAATCCTTGCTGAAGAAAGGCATTATACATTGGATCAAAATGGAGAGGATTGTATGCAATTTCCTATAATGGCATGTGGCCCGTCTGTGACTGCTAGTAATAAATATCAGTACACTAGATGGGGAAGGCTCTGAGTTACTACAGTGAATTCTTTCCCCTTTTGTCTGGCTGGTGATTCTCACCGACATGCTCAATATTAACAGATATTTGGGGTGGAGAAGGAATTTTCCCCCATGGCAGATTGGCAGAATCTGGGGCTTTTCATTTTTATCTGCAGCATGGATCACTTGCTGGTTTGAACTAGACTATTGGTAACTCTATAGAGTCTCTAACTTAAAATCTTTAAATCAAGAGTTACTTCAGTAACTCCGCCAGAATTTAGGGGTCTGTTACAGGAGTGGGCAGGTGAGGTTTTGTGGCCCACAATGTGCAGGAGGTGGAACTTCTTGGTTACAGTGATCCCTTCTGGCCTCAAAGTCTATGAGTCTAAAATACTGATATTTCTCTATCTGATTCTGTTTCTGATTAAACAGGCAGACCTGGAAACCAGAAATTATAAGTGTCAGGTATTAACATAGCCTTCTGCCTTTGGAAGAAGGATGGAACTAGCTTCATGGTTAAACTAGATCTCAAGATACTGCTTGGTACAAAATTAAGACTGTCAGATCTGGCTTCTGGCAACTCCCAAGCTAGCCAAATTAAGAGACTGTATTATGATGGGCCCAAACTTCCTATAGGCATCTACATATTCAAAATTAAAGCTCCCTGGGTGCCTATGGTTTTGAGCGTGCAGACTGCTGCCTCCCTTTTGGTTATCCAGGTGCCTGTTTCCTGCCTAAGCTCCAGAGCAATTCACAAACCAGAAGAAGATAGGTGATCACCTTGCTTTAGTCTCTTGGAGGGCCCAATCTGGTAGGCCACCTATCAGATTGGGTCCATTCAAAATCCAGCTGGAGGAAGTGGTATTGCCCATCTTAGCACAGAGCAGAGTTAAGGGATATTCTTATGTGGACTCCTTCAAGCTCGCGTCTTGATGCTGTTCCACTGTGGATAAATGAAGGCGTAATGGAGCAGGACCCTGGGTCTCCCACCTCCCAGCACTGTGCCCTAACCATTCAACTACAAAGTCTCTTTGGCCCAATGATCATTTAAGTATCTATCCATAGTGCGACAGTCACTGGACTGCAGAGAGAATGAGAATGGCTCCACAGTCCTACACTTATTGAAATGAATGGGAGTTAGGTGCCTAAATAATTTTAAGGATCTGGACTGTAGTATGTATCTGAATTCAGTATCAATTGATTTCTTAAGATGAAGTCCGAGGTAAAGTCTCTCATCATATATGTTGCAATATACAACTCCAGCCCATTTATTTACACAGGACATTGTAAGAGTCCTTGTAAATTCAAATGTTATCCATTCCATGAGAAGATTGTGTCACCTTATCTGCCTAACCTTCCTGAATAAGAAAAAATGTGTTCATCATCATCTTATGTCCAAATGTTAGGAATACCTGGGTTCTAGGCACTTCTGAATGCTGCAAAGAACACAGCAGATAAACTGGAACTTTACTGAGAAGTAGGTGGAACTCGGAAGCATGCTACTGCCCTGACTCAAACCCACAAACAGGAAGTGTTCTTTCTCCTCAACATACCACAATCTATTACATTTCCCCCTGAAGCTTTATGTTCCAGTCAACTTTTTAAAAAATACATGCAATTCAGACTTTAAATTCAGTCCTATACCATTTGTCACAATCTTGAGGGTCCATTAAAGGCCACACGGTTTTCACCTTACTTCAGCCTGTGTGTGGTGTTGCTGTTCTATCTTGAAATCATATCAAAGGGTCAGCAGTTACTGGCACTTCACTACTATTGTAACATGGTCTTTACCAATTTTAACACAGGACAGACTATTTGTTCCTGGAAAACAGAGACAGTCCACCCTCTTAATGTTGATGCCAGTCTGGATGTAGCTGGTTCATTATCATCATCATCATCATCTTCATTCATCCTATTAAGATCTGAAGTGTCCTGTGCTTGTCTTTTCTCCTCTGTGGAAGTATTATATATGGTGTGTGCTAGATTTCTCTTTAGGTAGCCCTTGTTTCTCCAACAGCTACCATATTCTGGAGTACCAGTGTGATGATACTTGGATTCTTCTGCTCCTACCCTTGAGGAAACATTGTAAGGCCTCCACAAATCTAGGAGCCAAGCCTAACAGGAAGCTGGCTGTTTCAGGCTGCCACACAGTGGACTGCTTGTACTCCACTGCCCACAACCCACTGTGGACACAGACTATGGAAAGTCCTGCCTACAGGGGTTTGACAGGCAGCAGTCTGATGGTGTGTGATTGGTTCCTAGCCCTATATAAACACAAGAGGTGGTTTCTTGTAGCTGCTATGGCACTGTATGTACTTGGCTTGATTTGGACTTTGCTTCTGGACCCTGAAACCTGACTATGAACTCATCTGTTCCTTCCAGCCCCCCAATTCGACCATGCTGATGCTCTGACTCTTAGTCCTGGCTTTCTTTATTAGGATCCTGACAAACAGTAAGTGGCCACTCTAGAAACATTTCTCTTTGTTTTCAATGACAACATGAGAAGTTAAAGAAAAACATTATTTTGCTAGGAGGTTGTAATACATTATTTTATATCTTAAAATTCAGAGTAACACAAGAATCTGAAAAGAGGCTGTTTCTGAAGGCAGAGAGGTAGAACGTGCTGTTCCATAGTTAAGAATAAGTGGCTTCTTGCACTTGAAAGAGGATTCAACCACTTTTATCTTAAGATGGGCAGATTCAAAGTACATGCCAACCTATTTCTCTGTGAAACACCAATTAGCAATTGAGCAGAAGAATATAACATATCAGTTCTAGGGCTATTTCTTAAATCTAACAGAGAACTATGAGGCTCTATTCCTCCTTTCTAAAATCATAGTTTTAACTGCCTAATCAAGCTTTCTGTTACACTGTTTGATTGTAGATACTCTGGGCTTGCATTTCTGACATATTCCCCAATGCTTTGCTAAATCTTTAATCTCTCTTCTAGAAAAAACAGTCACTAACTATTTCTGATGGTATCCCACTCTTAATGAACACTGCTTTAAGCTTGATAATTACAGACTGGGATGCCTCATCACTGATTCCCAGTATTTAAAGGAACAGCTGACACTCGGGTAAAAAGAATTTCCTTTGAAATCAGAATTCTGTGCCTGCCTGCCACAGAATACCTGGAATCTAATGTGGCCTCCTCAATTCTTTTGGGTTGCTTTGTTCATGTTTTATACAAAGTCTGTTTGTGTCTACAGCATTTTGAATGTCAAACAACATATATAACCAATGCTGACTGAAGTAGCTCTGGTTTCATTCTTCTCGACACCTGATGACCCATGCACATATTCTTACATATTGCTAGTTCCTCCTGGAATATGTATATTACCACCTCACAACATTAGTCCATTTGGAGTCTTTGCAAAATCCTTCATGAGTCATGACATTAAATTAGCAGCTATGACACTGTTCAGTCAATGAAGCCAATAACCCACATTTGCATAAGTGTACCATTACATTTTTAGCATTTCTTCCAGTTTCCTGTTAGTTAACTCAGTCTTAGATGTCTAATTTCTACATTTTGGGGATTATAGTATTTAAATTACGACCTTTGCTTAACTTCTTTGGGAATCCCAACACTTTCCCTCAAAGCTTTTTGTATTTTATCTTGTTTCTTTTAAATGTGATGTTTCCAACTCTTGCTCTTGGGATTAACTTCATGATACTGTTATCAAGCTAAGAGTCATCAGTTGAAGCAATGATCAAGTAATCAGCAATAATAGTACCTACACTCCAGGAAAATTACTAACTGTTCCATTCTTTTTCTGAACTTTTTCACTAGTTGGTTTTTATTACTGTTTTGGATGAAATCAATATTGTTGCCATAGGGCAGTGGTTCTCATTCTCAAACTGTGGGTCAGGACTCTGTTTTAATGGGGTTGTCAGGGCTGGCGCTGGACTTACTGGAGGGAGGTAGGCTGTTCTCGATGGTAAGAGGACAGAACAAGGAGCAATGGTTTCAAATTACAGCTGGGGAGATCAAGATTGGATATTAGGAAAAACTCTCTCACTAGGAGGGTGGTGAAGCATTGGAATGGGTTACCTAGGGAGGTGGTGGAATCTCTGTCTTTAGAGATATTTAAGGTTTGGTTAGACAAAACCTTGGCTGGGATGATTTAGTGAGAGTGGTCCTGCTTTTAGCAGGGGTTGGACTAGATGACCTCATGCGGTCCCTTCCAGCCCTATGATTCTAAGGTGGAGTCTGAGTCTCGCTACGTGGGCTGAAGCCCTCTGAATTCAGCTTTGCCCTTCCACCGATCCAGGGCATTGGGGCTCAGGTTTCAGGTGTCCCCTCCCCCCCCCGGGGGGGTTGTGTAGTAATTTTGTTGTCAAAAAGGGGGTCAGATGCAATCAAACTTGAGAACCTGTGCCATAGAGAATTAAACAAGCAGAGGATGCTCATCCAGTTGTACATACCAATATTTTTCTTTCTCATGTAAAAATCTGTGTTTGTGTATTCTCTAGTGAATGCAGAACAGTGCTATTTGTGAAGAGCTTTAGCTTTCTGGTGTATAAATGTGCCTGCAAGCAAACTATTAACCTGTTGAGCTGAAACATCAGATCACCTAATTCTGGCCTCTTCTAAAAGAGCAATGGTTTCCTCTTACAAGAAAAGCAAAAAATATCTTTTTACACTTTTGAAAATGGGATAGCATTTCTGGCAAACAAACGTACTTGTCACCATAAAACTCAAACATATCAACGTACATTACATCCTCTTGGGTAGTGATTGCAAGATTTAGTCTCTGCTCTAAGTGTAGTACCTCACTCATTTAACATCAGTGTAGAAATTACTCCAGCTATACAGAAGGGCAACTTACCTTTAATATTATGGTGGGGCTCTCCAGGTAGTGCTAACAGTCTTATAAGTGCTTTCCTTAGTGTGCAAGTGAGTTGCAGTTCTGGAAGAAAGTTTCTTTATGGGTGAGGAGCTGGAGATGTTACTCTCTGCCTTCAGTAGTTCTAAACTTCTGGGATACACTTGCTCCCTGGTAGGACTATCAACTCTGTTTTTGAAAGTACAGGCTGTGTATGACGAAACAATAGGAAGGCCAACTTTGAGTGGCATTGTGATTCCAGGTGTCAGGTTGCAATACCCCTAAAATTTGGCCCCATTGCCCTGCCGGCATACTTCAGTGGTGCTGGCCTGACAGTACCTCTGTCTGCATGGAGAACCAGTGGGGCTAGATTTTAGAGGTACCACGACCTAGTACATGAGGTTGTAATATCACACAAATTAGACTTCACCTATTCAGTAGAGCAACTTCTCTTATCCTGAATTTCAGTGGGATGCAATGTTGCCAGAGTGGTCCAGATTCTGCTCTGGCAGCAAAACAGAGTAAAAGGCATCCTGTACTGAGCTAGTCAGGACAGGCAATTATTTTGCACTAAATAACAAACGTCCCTTATACTGTCAGTCTGTTGGCGACACTTCCTAAGTCTCCCGTCCTTAGAACAAATGGGAAGCATTGCTTCTTAGCACAAATCACTTCAAAAATTTAAATCACAAAGTGCCATTCAAGCTCATGTTCCAGTGGTATTGAGCAAAGTTGATATCGGTTGATAATATACTGTACTAGCCTAGTGTAAACATGTCCATTCTGAATGGGAGTTGGCTACAAAGAATGCTCTTTAACCTCTGCAAAGCAATAGCAGATGTCCAAGTCATGCAGGTTGGTTTTCCCGCTGAAGAAATCTTCAGTAATATGGAGTATTTTCTTATGCTATCAAATTACATCGATCACCAATCCTTAAAGAGTGCCACAAATGGCACACAGGCAAATCCCTCTCTGGAAATCGCAATTCAAAATCCAATGCTTAGCTCCCTGTTTTCTCACATCTCACTTGCAATGCCTAACACAGCACTGCTACCTTTAAATGCAAGATATTAACAGCTCTAGATATTTTGTACATTCAGTTTAATAGTATACGCAAATGACTCACACTCTTTCCTAGCTTTTGTTCCCTTGTTCTAAAATCTGCTGTAATGATGGGTGAATAGGCTGATAATTAGTCATGGCTGATTCATATTCAGGTGTCCTAATATTGTATCTGAATGCTGTTTAGACCACCATCCTCTATTTTGAATAGCAACTACTGCTCCTTTCTTATGCTGCCTGCCTTTCAAATCACCATTTCTATTGTAAAGTAGCAGGCAGGCCCTTAGGGGAGGATGACCAGATGGTCTGCCACACCCATTCAGATTCTTCAGACTAAATAAAGCTACTCCCCAACCCTCCAGTGCATATTTCTAGTGTAGACCTCTCCATTTTACAGTAGCTACTAATACTCACACTAGCTGACAAACCTGCCAATGTATCCATCCTTGCTCAGCTTAATATTTTACAGGCAGAGTTAATTTGTTAACTTGGAGCTTGTAGCAGGACTGGAGAGAGCGAGTGAGCCTTATTGAATAACCCGGCTTGCAAAGGCTTTTTTGGTACAATTCAAATGCTCTTTGCTACAGCTGGTGTTTTGAGTGATTCTGGCTAAATATCACTGTCCCAAGTGACACAGCCCACCCAGAACAAGCAAAGACAAAATATAATCAGCTGGGCCTAACTAGAGCCCATCTATGTACAAAGCTACCCTCCAGTTCCCTTATTGTCTAAGCAACTGCTGTCATGCCGCTGAGAAAAAGCTATTTATATAACCTTAATTGGTTATAAGGGTAACAGGGTCCACCTGCTCCGTCTGGCACAGCTGCTCTCTGTTAGCCCAGACAAAGCTGGGGAGGGTGCAACTCAAAGCTACTTACTCTTCAGGACCTCTACCCCCAGAGTCTGGGGCATGACTAGACTCTGGATTAGAGCAATTCCCCTGGGAACAGCAGTTGGCTTCCTAGGCAACCACTGATGGCCGGAATGCATTGCTGCAATATTTACATGGTAATTAAGGGGCTGTTGCAGTTGGACTGTTGGGAGGGAGGGTTTTCAGACCATGATGTTCCTGTCAAAGCTGCGTTTTTTAGGTAAATTCTGACCCATGTGCAGGAGCTATGTTGCCAAGATAGTGGGCAGTGGTGTGCAGAGGGGCAGGTACTCCTATCCCTCATGTGCCCCTCCACAGTGGCATAGAGCCAGCAGCGCTGGCTTTAAATAAGCAAGAGATCCTCCTTGTGCCAGAAGAATCCCCAGATGCCCTGTCCGAGAAACGCTCTTACTGCTCAGTTGGACAGAAGGCTGAGAATCTAAGAAACTCAATTAGAAATATTTGTTGTTTCATTTTTCTTATGCATTTAGGGCTCATGGGAAGTGGCAGTTTGACAACAGTGAACACTGAAGTTCCCAACTTAGCAGAACACATACAGTGCCATCTTCCTTTCTGCCCTTTCGGTTACTATACCTCAGTCCTGTACAGGAGGTACTGTAGCATCACTAACTGAGCCTTATCACATTTTGCTGTGCTTCCACTTTGTTATACTTAGGATATCTTCTTTGGTGGCCCCCATCACACTGAGTCCTCTCTGCTCTTGCATCATTACTATCACCCCCTCTGCCCTTCCCTCTGCCAGGGGTTTGCCCTCTCTCACCTGCTGGCAGTGCCTGACCCCTGGACTAAGCCCATATCAGCCCACCACCACCACCACCACTCTGATTTTGCCTCTCCTGCCCCTACCTCCAGGTGCTTGACAGTAAAATTCTGCCCCATTATCATACCCTGGCCACCTCCCCCCTCCAATTTGCCCCCTTTGAGTGTTTTTAGCCCCTCTAAAGAGCAGGCAGCAGAAAGTGACTGCAAGTGTGAGGGCATAGCTTCAGCAAATGTTACTGAGCATGCTCAGTACAACCTGGTTGACAATGTAATGAAGCTCAGTTAGTGACTCCACAAGCACTTCTAGGTATAAGAGGCTATGGAAATACCTTTCAAATCTTTGGTTTTGCCACTAAAATTGCTGCCAAAGTTTCACAAGTGTATCTACATTCCATACAACATTGTCTCTATTGCCGTTTAAATAAAAAGGTAATAAGCACCTGAGAAGTATTAGTTAGATGGAGAGACATGTGGGCTCAAAACAACACATCTGTAGATCCTTCTCTCATCTGCTACTGTGAAAAGAAAACAAACCCATAGACAATACAAGTTACTGAAGTCAGTCTCAGCTTGGTAATGCTGAGAGCAGGCAGGTCCTTTAGCATGCTGATCTGCTGTCTCACCTCATAAAGGAAATAAACTCATACACATTTCCTCCACCACATATCGTAAACTACTGTGGCTTGCTTTCTTGGGGAAACACTATGGCTTAATAGCTGTAACACCAAAGCTGCTTTGTTCCCCATTTCCGAGTCTAGAATGTAAGATGTGTAAAACCTGGAAATGTATCATACCTTAAGTGAAGATGCACACCACTGTGAGACAACGCCAAATGTCTCATAATCCCTGCTTAAAATCACCATCAGCTAAGGGATACTGTGAATCAGTCAGGGTCTCTGTCTAACACAAGCTGACTGCCTCTGCAGAATCTGCAACATTAACGTACACAGCAGCTGGTCTCATTCCAAGTCATTCTATATAGAATATTAATGTACAGTGTGTCTAAACAGATAACCCAACACTTTGAATTTAGCTTAGTGTCTTAATTGTATTCAGAGGTAGGCAGGCTTGGGATTATATCTTTCTTTAGGGGACCTGAAGCAACTTGTTCGTAGCAAATAGTGCTCATTTTCACAGAGTGCCTGAGAAGAAGGGTTCCAGAACATAGCCGTTAACTAGCAGGATGCATAAAGCATATCAGAACCCTAGGGGAGTGAATGAAGTACAGGTGGGGTGGTGATAGGTGTTGGCAGAGACAAGGAAGGAACGGAGCAGCAAAGGGAAGATCGGAAGGAGCTATCCTTGGGGCTATTCTTGCAGTGGCTTCCACCACACCACAGAGTGACCACTCTAATTATCCATTGCCTGATCTCTATTTTTCTGAGAAACCTGCATAAGTAAATATTTGCCCAGCGACCAGATTCTGTAAAAATACAGTCAAACCTGGAGATTCCAACCCTATCCAGACTTAATCTCAAACAGTATAGTATAAAAATAAACCATCACCCCAAAATGAGTTTACTTTGAACAGCAACAACCAGCATGTGTGCTTCAGTGCTCTGGAAAGGTCCAAATTGGGGAAAAGACAATTGTAACAGTAGTTCGGAGGGGTAGTCTTTAACAGCAAAACAAACAAGGAGTCCTGTGGCACTAGTTTCCAATCAGGCAAGCCTCCCTGTACTCATAATGGCTCTTACAAAAACTTGTGTGATACTTCTGGGAAAAGATCTTCAATCTTCTTTACAGCTGTAACTTTGCACACAGCCTGTTATCTACTCTTTTCCTCATTGCCCTGGAGAGATCTGTGTACTTAATTTCTCCAAGTGTGCCTTTCATTAACTTCCCCAGACTAACACTTTAGCTAACCAGGCCCGTCTTCATCAGAATAAGAGTATTTAATAATTTAAGTGATGTAGAATAAAAATTCTTAAGTGAAAGGCAGCTAAAAAGAAACGTGAGAGAAAAACATTTTTAGACTGGCATTGATCTTAGTTATAAACTAAAGGCTGAGGCCAGCTTTCTGGACTGTTCATTTAGCTGTTTTTTCACTGTTCAGGCAGCAAAAAGGAGCTGGCAAATTGCCTTGTGAGGCAGCTAAAAAGTCTTCTGGCATAACAGAATCCCTTGATCCTGTAAAGCCCACTCCCAGTTCCCCTTTCCTGGCATGGGGAACCTACTGGGGACCAACTCTGGCCAACAGAACATCCCTAAGTAACTCATAACATAAAGTAACCCTGAGGCCAGGAGTGGTATTAGAATCCATTGTTGGAAATGTGGCTTTGAGCCACGTTTGCCTTGTGTCCTGCATCAAGCACAGATCAAAAAGACTCAAGCATCTTACCTCAGGCTTCCTATGGCAAAAATTATCTTGTCATGCAGCCCAAGTTGCTGATTTTCTACCAATTTTATGTCCCCATTGTGATGTCACGGAGCCTCTACATAAACTACTCCCTCCCTCCCCCCCACACCCTTCAGAAAACAGAGTTTGACATGCTGGTTTTACAGGGGCTTCATTGCCTACAGTAGTTATTCCTGATTTAAATCAGAGGGCCTATATGCCACAGCCTCTTGAAGTCCAGGAGTCAAGTATCCTGTAGTATTTGCAGGGATGTCCTTTGTTTAATGCATACATGCGCTAGGATTTTCGTTTTATAAACAGAATGAGTTTGCTGCTAGTCTTCTGCTGTATAGCTTTTCTTGACAGACATCAGGCAATATCCCCTGTACATACCCCTTTCCAGTCATTCCTATAAACTTCCCGTTCCCTCCAAGGAAGCATTACTGCACTACCCTTTGTTTTAATAATCCCCAAATAACAATGCTGGATTACAATAATCAGCTCTTGTCTGAGATCCCCATTATGTAAAGCAGCATATAACATCAACTCAGATATACAATATATGAAGTGATGCACATGTAGAAAAAAGACAATGGGACAGATACTGAGATGTTAATTAAGTCATGGAACAACATTGATTACATCAGAACTGGAGCTACATTGGAATTACCTGTGATAAATGACTAACATTAGAATTGTACTGTAGAATAATAAATATTAAGGAAGCTATCTGGAGAATTGAACTCTATTGTTAGAGTTTCATTAGTAATTGATGATGTATTTTTTTCTGGTCAATATGTTAATGACAATATAACTAATGGATTAAGAACAAGCCATTTTGTGGAGGTTTAACAAAATGTGAATCCCTGCTGTTGCTCAGTTTTTGCACATAGTTTATTAGTATGTCTCAAGGGCAGGGCAAGTCAGGAAAAAGGTAGGAGGGACTTGAGTCTAGAATGTGGCAGAAAATAGGGTTGGATTGTGACCAGGTGAAGATTTCAGTAAAAAAAATGGGTAAATAACAGAAATTGCATATGTCACAGTTCAAGGGATAAACATATATCTGCTCCCTTCATGGCCCCTTCCTGTGTACCCACTTAGGTGATGGCTAGAGGCCGAGACCTTTCTCAAATGTTCCTCTTCCTTCATATAGGAGTTTTAGAGCTGCAGTCCTCTTGTCATTCACTAAATAACATGCACATATAGCATAACATACTAATGCATGGAGTATGGCAAACAAGGCCTCTTGTGGAACTTTTAAAGACTAACAAATTTATAACAGAGTCCTGTGGCACTTTTAAAGACTAACAGATTTATTTATCGCATGAGCTTTCGTGGGAGAAAATCCCCACGAAAGCTCATGTGATAAATAAATCTGTCAGTCTTTAAAAGTGCCACAGAACTCTGTTGTCTTTCTGCAATAGACTAACACGGCGACCCCTTTGGAATTTAACAAATTTATGTATCACATGAGTTTTCTTGTGGCAAATCCCACAAGACTCCTTGTTTGTTTTTGCCCAACTAGTCCGAGTATGTTCACTCTTCACACCGTGTGTCATTCACAAGGTCTACCAACACTTCCTAGTTAATTTGGCACCTCTTCTACATGTCTGCAATGTGGCAGAATTAGAGTTGAATCAGTAGCCTAACGCCAAGCAGGACATGTTGTGTGTAGCTGCCACGGTGTGCAGAAAATGGAGCTATTTTCCTTGACATTAATTAAAGCAAGCAGTCATCACAATCATAGCTCCAGGCAATCAGGCAGCTATTTACGTCACAGCCTCGAGGAGGACACAGCCAAATATTTTGAGATTTATTCCCTTCCCCCACATCTACTGTGTTTTATATCCCCTTCAGAATCTCTCATTTTTACCACTCTGATACTTTTTTTCAGGCTTAAAATGGAATTTGAAATTAAAATAGCATTTCTGTATATAACTCCATTTTCACTGAGGCTAGCAGAGCTCTGTAAGCAGCAGTGATAGACCACACAATTACTTTTGTATTACCTAAACCCTAAATTTAGGTGCCTAAGTCCCAGTTTTTGACTCAACTTTAATCAACAACTTCTGCACCTAAACTCGTGGCAATTAAGTTTTCAGGGTAACCATTTCCTTGGCATCTGCTTCTGGGCACATGCAATGTGCCTCACTCTAGGGGTCTGGACACCTCTGTCCCACTTAAGCCCCAAGGATTCATGAATTATGGAAAGATAGGCATTCATCTACCTACATCACACGCAGGGCCTGAGCTGGTAGATGGCCTCTGAAGCTGTCTACCAAGTCATGTCTCATGTAAACTGTTTATAACTATCCCCCAGTGGTTAGCGCACTCACTTAGTGTGCAGGAGACAAAGGTTCAAATTGCCGCTTCTTCCAGAGGAGGAGAAGATTTAACCACTGAGCTATCTTCAGTCTCTCATGGTGAAGCTATTCCACCCTGGATAAAAAAAGATTGATTGGGGAAGTAAGACTAGAACCTTGATGTCTCACATCCCACATGCGTGCCCTAACCACTAAACAACCTACTCACTTGCTGTCTCTTGCCCAATTCCTGTTCTACAGTAGATAAATACTTGTACAGCTCAATTCCTCATCTGTATGGGAGAAAGGATCTGAAGTGGAGTCTCCTACTTTTCAGGCTTATGCTCTAAACACTGAGCTAAAAGTTACTGAAAGTCAACAACAGCCCTGCCTCCTCCAGCCATTTTTGTGTGGAGAAATGGCTTAAATATCTAAGTTTCCTGACTCTGGAGAAGGGTTCCCATTCATGGATTGCTAAGCAATGAGAGGGGTGGGTTTAGTACATGCCTCTCTCTCACAGGCTTCCTTAAGTGGGCTCTACCTAGCATGCTGGAATTTGTGGGTCACATTCTGAGTTGCCTATTTCTCTCCATTTACTCTAAACAAGGCACCTAACTAAGGCTTTGGGGGTAGTGGTGTAATGCCTGATTTTACTCTCTCCAGGCACCACCACAGAGCATTACAATGCCTATATTCTTGTGTAGCTTTGTTGTTCTTATTCTGTAACTACAGTCTAGCACAAAACACCATAGGCCAAATTCTGATTTCATTTACACAAGTGTAAATCTGACCTAGCCCTCATCACTTACAATTTGTATGAGTGTGAGTGGAAAGGAAAATTAGTTCCTGTACAACAGGAGTGACTTTCCTCACTGGTTTTTGTGTTAAGTCCACCAAATATCCAATTTCCTTGTTCAAAACTCAGTTGAAGAAAAAAGTACTTGTACCCATGTCTTACTTTAACCACATACTTAAGACCTATTGAACTTACATTTAAGTGCCTACTTATGTGTCCTTCCTCAATAGGAAGGCTTTCCTGAATTAGACCTGTTACAGAACAAGCTGGAGCCTTAAGGGAGCTGGGGTTCAGCTTCACTTATCCAATTCTTAGCCAATCTCTGCAGGTGAAAGGAATGAATTGAGGGCATGTGATGGGACAGTTGATTCAAAACCAGGCCTGCGGGGGCTTATAAAGGGCAGCCTCTGTGTAACAGAGAGACTTAATGAAGTGGAAGAGATACTATAGACAGAGATTTCTCAAAGCTCCTAGGTGGGAAGTAGCTAGAAGAAGGTTGGTGGTTTGGGGAGGGAGTCTGTGGGGAAGAAAGCAGGTGACAGTTCTCCTGAATTCCCTGTGGAAGGTCTACAAGGAGTAGGAGGTTGCTGAAGAGAAGTGTCAACTAGAGGAATTCCTGGGTTGAGAAAGGAGTGCAAATCTGGAAGGAAGGCTATAGACAAGGGGAAACTGAAGCAGCAACAGGGCCAGAAGCCAGACCAGATACACCCTGTTACAAGGACTAAAGGTCCAATTCTACATGCCCTTGCTCAGAAAAATAAAATCACTTAATACTATGAGGGTGCTTGGCAGAACAGAAGCCTAAAACACTTATCTTGCCCCATCACAAACTGTGTATTGAGAATGTTTTGTATTCTTAATAGCATAAGTAGCTTTGACAATCAGTATCCAGATACCCTACAGGGGAAAGAGGGAGTTTAAATCCCAAAGACTAAGGGCTTGTCTTCACTGATGGTGACAAATTTGCTGCCGTCAGATCAGTTGGAAGACCAATCCCTCATCAAGACCATCCTAGCAAGTAGTGTAGCACTGAGTCAACAGGAGGGTATTTCCCGTTGACTCAGCACACTGAAGACCCTGCAATAAGTAGGCATTAGGCAGTCAAAGGGAGATGTGCAAACTATTTTAAGTAAAATTCCAAAGGGGTAGCCGTGTTAGTCTATTGTAGAAAGACAACAGTCTTGTGGCACTTTTAAAGACTAACACATTTATTAATCGCATGAGCTTTCGTGGGAGAAAATCCCACTTCGTCAGACGCTTTGAAGATAGGAAAGTTACAGAGTGGGAGGAAATTAAATGCAGGGGAGTGTATGACATAGCATCAGGTCAGGCTGTAACAGCAAATCAAAGTAGGTGTTAGGATTCAAAACACTGGGGAACAGCACATAGAGGAGGGGGGAGGTCAATTCACTTGATGTAATGCGAGAAAAATCCATAGTCCCTGTTTAACCCCAAGGCAACTGAGTCAAATTTGCATATAAGTTCAAGTTCTGCAGACTCTCTTTGAAGCTGTGATTTGTTATTCATCTGTGTCAACACAGCTATTAACAAGTCGTTAAGGGAGTGAGCAGGGAGGTTGAAGTGTTCCCCTACAGGTTTTGCAGTATTGCAGTTTCTGATGTCAGATTTGTGTCCATTGATTCTTTGGCGCAGAAACTGTCCTGTCTGTCCAATATATAAGGCAGAGGGGCATTTCCGGCACATGATGGCATCTGAAATGGTTGTGGGTGAGTACAAAGTCACAGAGGTCAGCCACAAGTTTAGCTGTGTCATCATCCTGGATGGTTCTTCTAATAGCTTGTAATCCATCCTTGTGGGGAATGTTAGTGTAAAGAGCCTCTACATCCATAGTGGCTAGGATGGTATTTTCTGGAAGACCATCAATGGATTGGATTTTTCTCAGGAAATCTGTAGTGTCTCTCAGATAGCTAGGTGTGTTGATAGCATAGGGTCTTAGGAGAGAGTCCATGTAGCCAGATAATCCTGCTGTAAGCGTGGCACCCACAACCATTTCAGATTTGAAGATGATCTATACCTTCAAGTCAGTGGCACTGCCATGGGTACCCGCATGGCCCCACAATATGCCAACATCTTTATGGCCGATTTAGAACAACGTTTCCTCACGTCTCATCCCAAAGCACCCCTACTTTACCTACGCTATATTGATGACATCTTCGTCATCTGGACCCATGGTAAAGATGCCCTTGAAGATTTCCATAGAGATTTCAACAATTTCCACAACACAATCAAACTTAGCCTGGAACACTCCACACAAGAGATCCACTTTCTGGACACTACAGTGCAAATTAGCGATGGACACATAAAGACCTCCCTGTACCGCAAACCTACTGATCGGTATAGTTACCTACATCCCTCGAGCTTCCATCCTCGACACACCACACGATCCATTGTGTACAGTCAAGCCCTAAGATACAACCGCATTTGCTCTGACCCTTTAGACAGAGACAGACACCTTCAGGATCTCTACCAGGCATTCTTAAAACTACAGTACAAACCCACAGAAGTGAAGAAACAAATTGACAGAGCCAGACGGGTACCCAGAAGTCAACTACTGCAGGAGAAGCCCATGAAAAACTACAACAGAACGCCACTGGTCATCACCTACAACCCCCAAGCCAGACCTCTTCAACACATCATCAAAAATCTACAGCCTATTTTACAAGATGATCCCTCACTCTCTCAAGCCTTGGGAGACAGACCTCTCCTTGCTTTCAGACAGCCCCCTAATCTTAAAAGGATACTTACCAGCAACTACAGATCACAGAGCAGAAACACTAAAGCAGGAACACAGCCCTGCAGCAGACCACGCTGCCAACTTTGCCCTCATATCTACACTGATGACACCATCACAGGGCCTAATCATGCCACCTACTCCATCAAGGGTTCATTCACCTGCTCATCCACCAATGTGATTTATGCCATCATGTGCCGGAAATGCCCCTCTGCCTTATATATTGGACAGACAGGACAGTCTCTGTGTAACCTTTGGGTGGGCTAAATTCATTTAGTTGCCCTTCTCCAGTGCCCCACAGAAATCAATCCCAACCCCTATGGGGAAAGCAGCTGGAGACCCAGGATCCAGTCTGTACAGGACTCACGGCGAAGCTTGCTCAGAGCTACTCTCACACATTAAAATACTACTAAAAACAAACATAACAATGAACTTTATTAACTACTAACTAAATGAACCTTATCCTAAGAAAACAAACTACAATTAACCAAGAACAATCCCTTGCATGAAAGCTACCCAAGAGTCCCAAAGTCTGTGTGGAGTTCACCCAACTCTCAGCTACAGTCTCTGTTCCAGTGTGGAAACTTGAGTGGCAAGAAATAGCTCTTCTTTCTTTGCTGGGATCCTCTGTGGCATTACATGCAGGCTTTCTCTTCTTCTCTGCAACCAGCCCTCAGTCCCATATGCATGTCTGCAAGGTCTGTCGCAAATGACTCCTTTACATGGAGAAAACATCTTGTTCACTCCTGGCTCAGCTCCTCTCCAGAACACTGAGCACATGGTCTCCCCTCAAGGCAGCTCCTGCCTGCTGTCTGCTCAGGCTGCTGCTCTCCAGTCATCTGACTGACAACATCACATCACACCAGCAGGGTACACTGTGGAGCATGCTCAAATTGCTACCACTCCCTGCTTCTGGCAGTTTCCAGTTGTGGGTCGCTAATCTGCCCAACAACAGTAACCCTCTCTCAGAGATAGCCTTTTCAGGCATATGGGTTACATCTGCGCCAAAGAATCAATGGACACAAATCTGACATCAGAAATTGCAACACTGCAAAACCTGTAGGGGAACACTTTAATCTCCCTGCTCACTCCCTTAACGACTTGTTAATAGCTGTGTTGAAACACATGAATAACAAATCACAGCTTCAAAAGAGAGTCTGCAGAACTCGAATTTATATGCAAATTTGACTCAGTTGTCTTGGGGTTAAACAGGGACTATGGATTTTTCTCGCATTACATCAAGTGAATTGACCTCCCCCTCCTCTATGTGCTGTTCCCCAGTGTTTTGAATCCTAACACCTATTTTGATTTGCTGTTACAGCCTGACCTGATGCTATGTCATACACTCCCCTGCATTTAATTTCCTCCCACTCTGTAACTTTCCTATCTTCAAAGCGTCTGACGAAGTGGGATTTTCTCCCACGAAAGCTCATGCGATTAATAAATCTGTTAGTCTTTAAAAGTGCCACAAGACTCTGTTGTATTTTAAGTAACTTGCATATCAACCTTTAACTGCTACCAAAATCTTGCCACCTCCCACCGCCACTCTGTAGTGTAGACCAGGGGTAAGCAGTTGAATCAAGTGAGCATGTACAATGCAACTGCAGTATAGAAGTGTATCAAATAATGTCTTTATCAAAGCTTGAAATGGTCTGAACTTGATAAGATACATACACAAATTCTTGGCTTGTGTGTGTGTAACTGTACTTATAATTTGTGCTGACACATTAATTCCATTTATAGCATGGTGGTGGGCAGTCAGACAGGGAGGGGCTGCCTCTCTAACTAGATGAGACTGGTGCCTAATACCTAGCATTATACAACCCAGGAAAAGATAAAAGATGGTCCAGTCAAGTTAACAGGAATACACTGAAACAACTTGACACTGAAAAGTGAACCCAGTCTTAGGGAACTTTCTCCTTTCTGAGGCTATGTCTACATTACAGATATTTTTGTGGGAAAAGTTTTAGCAGTAAAAGAAAAGCGCTAGAAGTATAGCACGTGTTCGCATTCACACAGCACTCCTTTTATTGCAAAGGCACATTCACATTGGAGTCTGTGAGCTTGTGAGAGTAGTGCAGATATCCCAGTGTTTCATCTGTGATGTAATAATGCCATGAATTGTGGAAGGAAAGAGGAGCACACAGCACACTAGGAGCATTTTGAAATGTCCCATGGTGCAGCGCATTTCTTTGTCATCGTTTGTTGTTGCTATTAGCAACTCGTGCCATTTTTGAACGGTTCCTGCACATCCGCATATCATAAACCCCACAAATGGATCCCATGCTACTCTCCAGTGTCACTTGCCACATTCTGAACACATCGCGGCTGGTTGCACAGTATGTCATTAGCTCCGAATCTGTACAGGACTCCAAGGACCCGGACCTGCTGAGTGACATGCAGACAAACAGCAGTGCATTGCTGTTTTCATTCACAGAGCATCTGCACACAATGCACCATCAATTCTGGGCATGGGAGACCAGCACCAAGTGGTAGGACCACATCGTTATACAGGGCTGGGATGACAAGCAGTAGCTATACAACTTCCAAATGCGCAAAGCCACTTTTATGGAACTTTGTGCTGAGCTGGCCCCTGCCCTGTGGCACAAGGACATTCAAATGAGAGCTGCTGTCCTGCTGGAGAAGCGTGTAGACATTGTCATGTGGAAGCTGGTAATTCCAGATTGCTACCTGTCGGTCACAAATCAGTTTGGAGTCAGCAAGTCCGTCATTGGGGCTGCATTATTGCAAGTGTGCGGGGCCATCAATCACATTCTACTGAGAAGGACTGTGACGCTGGGCAATGTGCATGACGTACTAGGCGGATTTACAGCCATGGAATTCCCAAACTGTGGTGGGGCAATAGATGGCACACACTTCCCAATTTTGGCCAGTGGCGTAGCTGGCACTGGGCACACAGGGCACGTGCCCAGAGTCCCAGTGCCCTGAGTCTGGCGGGGATCCGGGGGCTGGCTGCCGCCAGCCCAATGTGGCCCCTGCCTGGATCCGGGGCCCGGTCACCACCGGCCTGATGCTGCCTTCACTGGGGCCCAGGGCCTGGCCACTGCCAGGCCAATGTGGCCCCCGCCAGGGCCCAGGATCTGGGGCCTAGCTGCCGCCAGCCTGATGCTGCACTCACAGGGGGCTGGGGCCTTGGCGGCAGGAGCCTAATCCGGCCCAGGCTGGAGACCCAGGGGACAGATCGGGCCCCCCCAGATGGATCAGGCCCTGGGCCCAGGCCCCAAACCTCTTTTTGGGGCAGTGACGCCCCTGATTCTGGCTCCAGTGCATCTTGCAACTGAGTACATAAATAGAAAGGGTTACTTCTCTATGGTAGTACAGGCGCTCATGGATCACCAGGGCCGTTTCACAGATATCGATGCTGGTTGGTCGGGAAAGGTGCATGATGCTTGTACCTTCAGGAACACAGGGCTGTACTGGAAGTTTCAAGCAGGGACCTTCTTCCTGGATGAAAAAGTTCTGATAGGGGATATGGAGATGCCCATAGTGATCCTGGGAGACCCAGCCTACCCACTGATGCCATGGCTCATGAAGCTGTACACAGGCAATCTGGATACCAGCAAGAAGCGTTTCAATAACAAGTTGAGTAGGTGCAGAATGACTGTGGAATGTGCCTTTGTCCATTTAAAAACCTGCTGGCATTGTCTGTATGGGAGGCTGGACTTAAATGAGGACAATATTCCTGCAGTTATAGCTGCCTGCTGTGTCCTCCATAATCTCTGAAGTTAAGGGTGAGAAGTTCTCCCCTGGGTGGACCACTGAGGCAGATTACCTTGCATGTGCATATGAGCATCCTGATGCTAGGGGCATTAGGGGAGTTCAGGGGGGAGATATTTGCACTAAGGGATGCACTAAGGGAGCACTTTGACAGTGATCTAGGTGTGTCCTCTGCTTGCCAACCATGTAACCATGCTTCAAGCAGTGTTCTGATGAACACCTACAGATAACTGCAGTTGCTTGTTGAGGGAATATATGGTGCCTAACTGAATAAACAGCAATTACATGTTTGGCTGAGTTCCCTTTTTTTTATGAAACAACAAACAGTGGTTACATGACAGTGAACATGCAGAAGGAGGGAGTGCGTGGGGCATTGGTAGGTATCACAAACGCATGTATGTCCAGCTTTCATTCCCATATGTGTGTGAGGGGGTGGATGTTAGACTGTAACTTGGAGGGCCATGGAATTCGTATGAATGTTTATTTGGAGAGCGGTGGAAAAAGGGGTGCTGTTGAAGTTGAGGGAGGGCTGATACTGAGCCTGCACCATCTCCTTTTGGAGTGTCAACATAACTCTATAGAAGTTCAGTCTGCTTCTCCATTGCGATCAGAAGACGCTCCTTATGGTTCTGACTTTCTCTGTGGTTTTTCCTCTGTCTTTCATCATGTGCTTCTCTACAAGCCCTTTTTCTCTTCTGCATGCCTCTGTGAACTGGAGGAGTTCTTGAAACATGCCCTCCTTACTTTGACAAGGACGCTTCCTTATCTGTCTAAGACAGTCGGCAGGTGTAGGGCCGCTCACTCCAAAGGTCATTTCTGTGAAAGAGCAACGTATAATAAATAAAGGAATTATTGTTAGTGCCTTCATAGTGTACATGTAACGCTGAGAAAGCCACCTTATTCTTGCCATTACCCTGAGCATAGTGCACCTCCCTGCTGATCCTGGCCATGGTGAGTTGTTTATGGGGGGCCAAGATCACCGTCCTGGCCACAGTTTCACAGTGCCAGGAGGGGGTGGTTTATTTGGGGTAGCAATGAACAGGCATTGCTGCAAAGAATCTTACTCTGTGTCTCCCTTGTCTACAGGAAGTGACCGTAGAACCTGATGCCTCACTGCTAAGGGTTCACAAGAACTCTAAAAAGCAGATCTTCCACTCAAGCAGTTCTGGACCAGGTCCCTATGCTGCTGGGTTGTGTGCAGCTTTGGTTCCTGGGCCCATGATTTCCAGTTGGTATGGGAGAGTGGGGGAAGAAATAGAGCTGCTCTCCCAAGAATCTGAGGCTGAGAAGTGGGAAGTATCTCCAGGAAAGTTTCATTTAGCTCTTCTCAGTGGAGGATGACCAGGCTATCTCTGCGTGTACCAACATGCTGCTTATGAGCGTACCCTAAATGCAATAGGGATTTGGGAAGGCACATGCCAGCAGAGATAGTCAAGCACATTTTCACCCACTCCTACCCCTGTTTTTTAGTACCCAGAAGCACCTCATGGTTCCCACAGTGAAGCAGCAGCAGCTTCTCCTTCACTTACCAGAGCTCCTGTCTCCTGCATCAGGCACAGTGGAGCTGCATGTTTCTGGGGTGACAAATAGCTTCTGACTCCCAACGATCTGCTTTCCAGCTCAGGGCCATCCTCCAGCTCCACTTCTTCGTCAACCATCTCCTCGTCGGCGTTTATCTCGGAATCCGGTGACACTGGGGCCATGGAGGTGTCTGCAGGAGTCTTGGGAGTGGAAGTGGAGTCCCCGCTGAGGATGCCCTCCAGCTCTTTGTAAAAGTGGCAGGTTTTGGTGTCAAGCCAGAGTGATGGTTTGACTCCTTGGCTTTATGGTAATTGCGCCGCAGCTCCTTCACCTTGGCACGGCACTGAAGCATGTCCCTCTCATAGCCCTTATCAGCCAGTGCACGAGAAATCTGGCCATATGTACCAAAATGTCTTCAGCTAGCACGGAGCTGGGCCTGCACAGCAGACTCCCCCAAATGCTAATCAGCTCCAGAAGCAATGTTGTGCTCCCGGCAGGAGACCATTTACAGCATGGAGGGGGAGGAGAAAACCTTCAGCGTCCATACTGACTCTTTAGCGGTACAACAGTAGCAAAAGGCATTATATCTCTTGCATAGGTGGGGTTATTTTTATTAGCAAAACAAGGCAGTTTTACCCATAAAACAGGCATTGCAGGGTGTACACAGGGCTTGTTTTACCGCAAAAAAAATCTACTTTTTCTGGTAAAACTTTCTAGCGTAGACAAAGCCTTAGTTTCTCCACTTTGAATATCTATAGTGACTGAAGGAGGAAACTGAAAGCCTCTTTTTAAAAAGGAAGGGGTTTGATGTGAAACTGACCCAGAAATTGAGGAACAGTCAGTGGCAGGTACTGTCTGTGGAACACTGAATTCCCCTCTGGGAAACTGTTCTGAGGACAAAGGTAACTTGATTTAGATAAAGGAATGTATCCAATTTGGAAATGTTTCTTTTCTAAGATGCAACTACAGGATTTACAATCTAACCTGTGTTTTTGCGTCCTCCTACTATTTCATTTCAGTATCTGCTATTTTTCTATTAAATAAATGTTTTGGCTTTTTATTCCAATCAGGTCCCTGGTGTGCAAACTGTGCCCAAGTGAATTGACCGGGGTGCTGGTTTCACACCTTCAAGGGTGACGAATTAGAGGGGGAAAGTCCAAGTATCTGGTTAAGACCTCCACGTGAATGTAGTCAAAAAGACTGGGGCCTGGGAGGGCTGTGTAGGTGTCACTTTGAAAGGGATAACTAGCAGGGCTGGCCCAAGAGTTTTTGGTGCCCTAGGCAAACTAGGACTTTGGCGCCCCTCCCCCACATACAATATAGAAAAAAGTGAGAAAGTCTAGAATGAACATATTAATACATTATTTGAAATAGAGAAAAGAAATTCACTTCCATCTAATTTGGCACCCCTTAAACTCTTGTGCCCTAGGCAATGGCCTAGTTTGCCTATATAGTCAGGTCAGCCCTGGTAACTAGGCTGGTGGAAGCCAGAATGAGACCTTTGTCTGAACAGGATAGCTAGTAGCATTAGGGCTCTGAGCTGTAGCAGACCAGCATTAAGGCACCCAAGGTTAGCAGGCAGGCGAATTTTATTTGCCTGAGTAATCTTCCAACACGATTCAGTGGTACCTTCATATTTGGGTCTTTAATAGAACGTAAGACAACTTGATACTAAATTTCTTTTTTGGACAGGAATCCTCCAGAAACCTAATGCTTATAATGCATTTAGAGCACTTTGTAATTACTGGCTCATTTTACCCTGACAAGCTAAAAATTCCCTTGAAAAAACAAATGTATATTTAATTGCTAATTACCATACTTTTACCAAGAAGCCTTCAGATTCTTGCATTGCTAATACACACCCCGATCAAACATACCTAGCAACTTTCAGCTTTTTAATAGCTTTCTTGTGTATTAAAGTGGAGATTAGAAGGTAGAATTAATAATTATCTTTTAAAAAAAGAGTGCTGCCATTTTGAGGATTGGTGGCTTCTTTCAACAGTAGGCAGGTTTGTGATAAGAAGAATGGTCAGTCCCTTCCTTCAAAAACCATGTGCATAAATTGTCACAGAGTTTGGTGCCTGGGATATCAACAGCAAATATGCTTGGTCTCTATTTTATTCCAAGGTTCTACTCTGCAAAATATAAGTGGGAAAAGTATTTAACCCTCGTGTTACTTAAAGGATCTCATCTGTGACTGATTTGCTTTTGTTCCATATCACCAATTTTTGAAAGCATTTTTTTCCAAGCTTTGCAATAGCAAAGGAAAAGATTGCCATTTTTATGCTATTTCCCTTGTTTTAACATGATTGACATCAGCAATAGAAAGAGGTGGGTAAGAAGTGGTTTGACGGAGAAGATGGGTAGGCTGTAAAATGAATGCACTGAAATCTGTGTGCATTGCATTGTATTCACAATATTTGTTTCACTAACTGCACAAAGAAAAGGCACATAGGATCAAACAGTGCTGACTGCTGAAAAAAAGCAACCGTCTTGCTGCTGTTCCCATGGAGCTTCCATTTGAAATGAAATGGAGCCTCCTGGGGTGTCTAATCTCATTCCTCATAAGATCTTGCTACTTGTTCAGTTGGCAGCAAGGTACACAGATTAGAAAAGCAGTCTGGGAAGGCTACTCATAAAGCGTAGGGTAACCTGGCACAAAAAAACCTTCATTAAGAGAAATGGATGATGGATCAGATTCCAATCCTGGAGAGATTGGGAAAATCAGTTTTTAAGACACTTCTGCCTCTCCTTAGCACTGTTTTTCCAGGACCAAATCCAGCTGTGATGTAAACAGACCCAATTCCTGTTGCACAGCGCATCCCATATGGCACATAAGATTATGCACTGTTCTCAGTCTCTCCAAAGTCAACAGTACTTAGACACAAAGGCATTCATTATTTAGCATCTTGATAAATGGGGATGTGACTTGAGACTTAAATGAACTAAAACATCAGTTGTGTTTAGGAATTTCTTTGCCTGAAGTAAATCTACTCTGTTTATAAAAACTTGGAAGTGGTCAGACCAAAGATATGTATTTGCCCATAAAGCTACAATCCCAGTAGGATCCCAGATGGTGTGTCTGGAAAGTACTGATGTTATTGTTTTGGGGGGGAAAAAATACACTGAGAGAAACAAAAAGTGCACCGAGACTGATATCTTTGCCTCTGTAGGTATTGTAGGCTCTTTTTATTTTCCCTTTGCCTTAGTATGATTCAAGGTAGCCACATATAACAAATCCCATCTCCGATTTCTGCAGAGAAGAGGGAACCACCACATTTGTCTCCCTTTCTTTCTCCCAGGAGTCCTGAGCTCAGGTATCTGAACAGATAGAAAGCAAGGATATTAAGGAAATGGTCTTTAATTTCCAGACTTTGATAAATAAGATGACAATTAAAAGAAGAAACCTTCAAATACTAGCTGCCCTTAAAATCCCTGAGGTAAGATGTTCCTGAGCTAATTCATTTCCTTAACCTTTTCTTTCAAAGGCTGAATCAGAGGCCAATGGGGAGTCTTTACGTACCATCTAAGATTACAAATAAGCAAAATGTATCAAGATTCTAGATTACACCTCCTATCTCCATGTCATGCCTATTCACCAAACACCTCTTCGCCAGCACCCATTATTGTTACTTCTGGGCACAATGTAAACCTTCCATAAATGAAGACCATTGTTATGCAATCCCCCAGACTCTAGTAAATATTTAGATTTAGTCAGAAGCTGTTCTTTTTGTTACTTTGTAGCACAATATTTTCTGTTTTATTGTTTCTTCTGGAAAGCAACATTATCAAGGACCAGTGAAGCCCTCACTACTTGCAAAAACATGTGGGGTGTTCACACCCCTGCTGACGTATCTAGTATTTCAGTAGTTTTCTCAACAGCCTCCAATGGAAGAACTTGCTTATTTAAAGAATTTTGAATTATATGCAATTTGACTGGGTGTTTTATCTGTTCAGAGCATTACAAACTGCAATTGGAGTGTTCTATGTGTGTGTTTTCCTTAGTATAGCACGGCGGGGTTGGGAGGAGGGGTTAGATTGGTACCAATGCTGGATCAGTGTCTGAGACTAACTGCACTGTTCGTTCTTGGTACAAAAGTGTTTGTTCCCAAATTGCAATTGCCCAATTTGTCATTTATATCTGTGCATAGTGGGCATGAGACCCTTCCAAATGGGAGTTCTGGTTTATACTCAATCTGCACTCATGATGCTCAGGTGAAAATAACTGTGAAGGCAGTGGTGAAGAAATAACAATGCAATTTAGTGGTGTTTTCTTTTAATAAAAGGTTTTTACTGCAACTTTGACATTTATACCATAGCTATCCCATCTAATTCTAGTCACTTTAAGCCTTGCCTTGGTAATAACTCATCAAATTCCCCTGTTAATGTTTCTAAAGGAATTTGGTCCTCCTTATGTTGAGCCCCAACCATTTATGCTGAGGTACTGTTCTTAACACAACCAGAATCACTAAGAGCTTTTAAAGAGGAAAGAACTCCAAGGATAAAATACCTCATAGCCCATGATCCTGAACTGGGTTTAATTTAAACTCTTTATTGGATGTGGTGATAGCACTGGTGCAAACTTTTTAGAGTGAAAAAAATAGCATAGACAAGGCCCAAGACTACATAAAGTAATATTTGACTCAGTCAAGCAATATGAAAGCAGATTCCTTGAACATTACATAGCAGCAGTAAAAGGTGCTGGTACTCATATCTTGATAGTAAATTTGAAAAATACCGCTCCCACGCCTCTTCTTCCAACAGCACACTCCTTTCCCCTGCTGACTCTGCCCTCCCAGCTGGGCAGCAGAGCCAGCAAAAAAGGTGCCGGTACTCCATACCCCTGCATACCATCACAAAAAAAGCACTGCATAGCAGTACCAAGCAGAACTGCTCCCCTCCAAAAATGCGAGTATGATCAGCAAAAAATTATAAAGTGTTTTGATTTTTTTTTTTCTGTACAAGCTTCTGAAATTCAGCTTTTTATTTAATTTGGGGGGAAGGGAGTGAGCCTGAAAACTGTATGGTTTTTAAAACAGGTTGGGGGTCATGGTTCACCCTTTCCTTTTTGTCTTTTCCCATCTTTTTCAGAAAGTACAGGGGGAAAAAAGATGAAGGAAAAAGGATAAAGAAAACTGTAAAAGCAAAACCTGAAGCACTAAAGACTGAAAAAGAACTTTTTTTGTTAAATCAGAAAACAAAGTTCCATGAAAACATTCATTTTTGAAAAAGGGGTTGTTTTGGTTTTGGGGGTGGGGGGTTAAATCTCAAATAAAAATGTTGATCAGCTCTAATATCCAGTAAATAGTTACAGTGCTGCTCTAGAATGGATCTAGGGAATGAAAATAATCTCTAGGGAATGAGATCTAGGGTAGGAGATTCTTTGTAGTCACCATTCTGGCAAATGGTGATATTATAGCACTAATCCTGCAAGCATGAAGGCTACGTGCTTGAAATATTCAGAGAACATTGTTCATAGCCCATGAAAGCCAGAAGTAACAATTTCTGTGAACTGAATCATATTAATAAGTTCTATTACTGCTCCAATGGTTTTTTTTTCATTATCATTATTATTATTAACTATGCTAGCAGCAGGACATAACAAATGCAAAATACTTGTTCAAGAGCACCATCGTTTTCAGTGGGGAATAATTAAGAATACATTTCAATAATATTTAGGATTCTAATGAATAAAAGATAACTCATGCAGGCAATTGAGAGCATTGCATAATTTTCTCCAAGGGGGTTAAAATGCATGATGAGCGTCTAATTCATAAGGAAGCACTTCTCTGTTATATATTTCAGCAGCAGGCAGCATGAGATCAGGGTTCAGGTGATGCAGAACCGAGGGGAGCTTTAAAATTCCACCTTTTCTGTAGGAAGGCAGTGTCTCTGTAACAAGAAGTCAGTACAATTCAACAAAGCTCATCCTGGGAGGCAGCATACCCCCTGCAGGAGAGATGATATTAGAGTTTCGTGACTGTATGAGCAAAACAGAATCAAATCAAATATGGCCATGGAGAAACTCTCCATTTTTATTCATAGAAGAATTAACTGCTTTTTCCCAGCTGGATCTTACTTGATAAACAAGTGATCAGTACAACTGTGCTGCAGTCTCCACAAAAGCAACATAATGAAGGCACTAAAGAATATGACAATCAAACTCTGGCTTTCTTTCATGCTCTGCTTCATTCCACTCCTCCCTTCTAAATGCCAGATGTAGCTATATATTCTTACATCACAAAACTAGTTTGCTGTTTTTAAAGGAAAATTCTGTCTCTGTGCTTTTAAAAATCTTATGTAGCATAGAAGATCTGAGAGGTAATAGGGGTAACCATGTCTAATACATTTTAAACCCCATTGGTTATCTATGCTACATGCAAGTCTTACTTAAAATTGGATTAGTAACAAGAGCTGAGTGGGGAACAGTTTCCCATCTCAGGAAAAATTTTGCCATTTCAAAAAAATATCCTGGTCTGCATGGGGCTGAGACCAATACCTATTATTAAAAAATGAAAGACTCACTCCAGAATAGCCAATAACTAAGGATATGAATCTGACTGGAGGTCATGGATTCAATGATTTTCCAGGACCCCTGTGACTTCTTCTGGGGCAGGGCTTGGGCGGCTGCTAGCCCTGAGGCTGCCTGTCCCAGAGCAGCACTTCTGGGCCACAGAAGAGTTGACCAGCGGCCAGCCCAGGACTGGCAGAGTAGTACAGAGAAGTGACCGGGGTTGGATCATCCCCCTAGAGCTGGAGCCCCTGCCGTAGAAGGATTGGCAAGGCTGGAGCAGCTGCAAGCTCCAGAAGTGCTCTGTTTTTCCCCTCTCCCCTGGGTATTTTTAATAAAAGCCAGGGAAAAGTCACAGGCTTCCATTAATTTTTGTTTATTGCCCATGACCTGTCCCTGACTTTTACTAAAAATCCCCATGACAGAATCTTAACTTCAACACAGAGACTCAAGTTCACATCCCTATATTCCAGGGGAGTGACTTAACCGTTAAGCCAGTGGTTCTCAACCTTTTTTCCATTGCAACACACCTGACAGATGATGTTCCCCTGCATGACACACTACAATCTCCAGGTGGTGGTGGTGCTTGGGCAGCTAGAGGATGCAGCATTCCGGGACCTGGGTGGGGGAAGAGTCAAGGCAGCGCAGGCTGGTGCCCTAGTGGTCTGGCTCGATGGGGCTGGGTTTATTTTTGTGGGGCAGGTGGTGCTCCCCCAGCCCAGGATCTCTGGGTTGCAGCCCCTAAGTCCCTTTACTTCTCTGGCCCTGGCTGCTGCCTGTGTTGTGCAGCAGGAGCGGACTATAGAGGTCAGCAGAGAATGGCAGGTGGCAGGGGCTCCAAGCTGAGCTGCCAATTTTCTGTGACACACCTCCCGGCTCTTCACAACACACCTTTGTGTCCCAACAGAGTGGTTGAGAACCGCTGCACTAGGCTATTGGCCAATCATGACTAGGTCACTCCCTCTTCTTTTGACCAGAAATTCCATCCTGGATCAGAAATGTCTTCCCCATGAAAGCTTGGTCTTATGCTGATACATCCCTGTGGAAGTTTTCAATTTTCCCTTATTGGCATTTTCTGATGGAAAAACTATTTCGATGAAAAAAATCTCACCCAGCTCTATTAGTTGCAACACATTAGTTAAAATGTTTTAAAACACAACCTGTACTCCTGGATGGCACAGGGGTCTACATCCCTGCCTCTCCACCACTTCTAGTAACTTTTTTGGGAAACTGTACACCTTAAGAAGAGTAGAGAGAGAGAGTAATCTCCTGCGCCAATATACTGCAATTGTGCTTAAGCCAAATTGGGTTGCATAGAAGGGGAATGTCCTCTCACCCTGGTGAGAGCCAGGAATAGTCAGATACTTAGTCAGATACTTTGTGGATCTGGGTCTACTCCAAGGCACCTAAATACTTTAAGGATCTCATCTGAGTTCTGCTTTTAGTACTATACTTCTCAAAACAGGCAAACGTTGCATGTGCGCTGGATGTTTAGATGCTCTTAACTATTATTTCCTTTGTTTCAAATGGTAAAAATTAGCTGATTTTAAGTTGCTCATGAATCAAATGTTTTCTCTGTATTGGATTTGTTTCTTTTTTTCTTTTTCCTCCATCTTCTTATAATTCCAAAATGGCTGAAGAGATTTTTTTCAGCCTTCCCAAAAACATTTGCCTCGAGGCAGAGACCAAGCAAAGAGAATATCACTCATACAGAAGATTCTCTGGATAGGATCCCGACACACTGCAAAAACCTGGCCCAATGAAGAGCCACAGAGAGCCTGCGTTAACTTTTGGTGAATTAATTCCTAGCAAAGTTTCAGGGTGGGAGTTTGTTCACAGAGGAACTCCCATCTGGGAACCAGCTAAGTGCAGCTGGGCCTCAATAGGCTCTGCATATTGGAGGGGAGCAGAGATGTACAAGGGCAGGACAGGGACTTGGGAGGACTAAGAGTGGTTCTGTGAGATTTGTTTTGTATTTGGAGTTTGTTATTCGTAGGCTGCCTGACTAGAACTGAGCCAGATACATTGCTGCCAGTTTTGTAAGGGCTGCCAAATGTTACCCATCTCCCAATCTAAAAGTGCCTGCCTGTTGCAGTACTGAGATTGCTGCATTGTAAGGCAGTCAGCTGCTTGTCCTTCTCCCAGCCACTGTTTGCTGCTGTGATGGTGGGTTTAAGAAGGTTTTGTCCCAGTCCGCTTGCTCCTGTCAGCCCAGTGTGGAGCCTCCTCAGTAGATGGAGTGATGGAAGCAACTGGTAGGGAGCAAAAGGGGAGGAAAGGGAAGCAAGTGGAGACAATGAGGGAAGGCTGTACCAGGTCTTTCATGTCCTCAAGTTTTTTCATCACCACAGCTCGCTCAGGCAACGCTAGGTTTCCCCCTGTACCTACACACACATCCCTTTGCCCTGAACACTCTTCAGGCTGTTCTCCACAGCAGCAACACTGTAACTCTCTATAACCTGTTCCCTGCTGATTCCCTAGTACTCTCAGATCTCTTCAGCTCCCGGTTTTGAAGGGAATGAGTCTTTCTCATGACTGGGCAGGGTTGGATGCAAATGCACCCAAAGGGGAAATGTCACATGGGAAGCAGTATTGCCAACTCTCTCTCTCTCACTCTCACTTAGTGTTCTCATGAGTCTTGTATTGGGTAGGTGTCCGTCCTGCCCCCCTTAATGAGCAACTTCCTGGAGTTACCTGAATGTAAGAATATCAGCTTTTGGTGGGGGGAAGGAGGGGGTAAAGAGGGTACAGCAAGTTTTTAGTTCTTATGGCTGCTGAGAAAAGCTTGGAAATGTGACCTGAGTGGGTGCTGAAGCCTTAGAAGCCAAGCAAAAATGCCCCCCCCCCCAACAAGTATTATCTTGTAAAATCTCATGAGTTTTGTGCATCTGCCTCCTATTTTTGAAATCTTGAGGCAGTACTGGGAGCTGTAAAAACCTGGCAGCTGTGATTTGGTTACACTGGAATTTTCAATAGGAAAAATAAAATTCTAAACCTCACACAAGCTGGATAGGTTTATTCTAAATGTTAATGCATATGTTGACTTAGCAGTGCACTCTCTGTGCAGCCTCCGATTATTCCCCACCCGCCTCCTAACTACACATGGTTACTTATTATAGGAATAGGCTGTAGATGTGGATCACAGCCAGAATATCAAAGCTGTAATAAAACTTAATTTTCACAATATATGGGTACTGATTGGTGGTGGATACATTCCATTCTCTGCACTTGCCGGAACTTGTCCAATCGAGAATAATCCTACAAAATTTTAGGTGACTCACCATCATTGACTTTAGTGGAATACTTCTCTGAGTTTTGTAGTATTAAACCTATGACATGTAATTGTTTTATAGAGGGTGTAAATGCATGTAGGTTGCTCAGATCACTCTCATCCTAAATGAGCAATTTGCTTGGAGCACTTTGGGGCACTCTAGAGGAGGAATTGTACAAGTTCTATTTATTTTTGACACACTGCACAAATAGCAGCCACAGTCCCTTCTGCCATAGAGGAACTATGTGGGTGACCTGCACTTTATAGACAGAGCCTAGTCACTCAGGCTTTTAGGGATGAAGTGGATTTCATCTAAAGAGAATATTGTAGTAAGGTATATACCTTTTTAAAATATTGTCTGCCAAACTGAGGGAGGATCTACAGTGGTAGAAGATCTGTTTGTTAAATAGGCCTGTAACACTGATACAAATAAAGTAGGAAAAGGGTGTCCTTATATAGTAAGGATGTAAATTTAAGAAACATATGTATTAATACACTGAATAGATATATACACTCTTTAATATACAGGAATAAGAATGTTTCTTATTAATGCATTAAGGGTAAAAATTCTAGTGAGGTAGCAGGGAACCAGATAGAACCAAAGGACCTGAGAAATGATTTGATGGCATAGGACTTTTTATGCAAAAGGCACGCATCTCCTATAGATCCTAGGATATCAGAAGGACTAAACCTCAGCCCGTTCTATGGTGAGGAGTGAGGCCCACCTCCTCTGAGAGTATGATCTAGAGAAACCTAATGGAGTTTGCCATTCACCAACTCTTGCCTGTGGGTTTTTCCATGGGGAGATATTATATACTTCTTCTTATAACTTCTATAATGTTCATGGAGTAGGGACTTTACTTAAGTCAAAGGAGCTGCTCTTGATTTCCTCTGGTGTAAATGAGATCAGTAACGGGTCCTAAGACATATCAACTTCATGAAACAACTTGCACAGATCCAGACAGACATCATCTTCCTTTCCAAATGCAAGCAAATGGACATTATACCTAATGGACTGAAGGTAAAGAACCCATTACAATCGACATATTACACAGATTAAAGTGAGAGATTGTGCCATAAACTCTCTCAGAAATTAAGAAATCACCTTATCAGCATCCTGTACAGCAAACAGAAAAAAGTGCCACAAGACTCTGGGTCCTAAGAGTCTGTTTTAAGAAGGTAAAAAGTGTAAATGTATTTCTGAAAATGTCAGTTACAGTACTTTACAGGAACACTGCCTAATTTGCCAGGGTAGTACTTGGTTTTACTGGAAGTGAATGTTTTAATTCATGGTAAGTGAGTGATTAAAAATTATGATCAGTTCAAGAGACGGTAGGTCTGAGGTGCATTTCAGAGTGTAGATCAATAATCAGAGAAAAATTCAAAATACATTCCCTGCTAAGTGTTAGTGCATATTTTCCTCCTGAAATTAATATAGTAGTGCTACCCACTGGCAACCTCATCATTCACCACTTAGCAGCCACATTAGTGATTTTAGGAAAATGTGAATATTGAAATGCAAAGAACTAGATGGTGTATGTGGGAAATGAGGGAATAACCTATCACAGTTATGTTTTATCTTATCACTGATTCCCCCTTAACAGAGAAACAGCAAAGTATAAAACAGAAACACAATTTGATCATGTGGCTCCTTCCATTGGAAAAACCTTAAAAGGGGAGCCAGAAAATCTCTGCAGTTTCCTTTAAGGAGTTTATTGCTAAGCTTTTCTGCAAGGAGCAGCAGTTGGAGGTTTCACAGGGATTTGAGTCCCTAATGTAAAATTCCTAGGCATCTGAAGGGATGACCAATTCCAGATGCATAAAGGCAGGAATCTAGATCCACATGGTGGACATCTGCTTCTATGCTGCTTCACCACTCTTCCCCCTCACTCAGCTGTGGAAGGGACCAAAAGACTTTCTGCATGAAAATCTAGAGTTGAGCAAAGGATGGTGTCACTGCTAGTAATGCATTTTAAGATCTTCCTATGAAACATGCTACAGCACAGTGCAAAGAACTATTGTTATCTGCTGTTCCTGTTAATGCACCAGGGCTCTCTATTAGCTGAAATAAGGGGGTTTTATTATTTGATAAAAATGTCTGTTTAAGCCATTAAATAACAGTACCAACAAAACTGAGATAATTAATAGACTGTATTAAGACACACTTGGTTCATTCACGGTGAATAATTAGTGCCCACTCTAATTTTGATAGCCCATTCAATCTGTAGAACTTTATTTTTTCCTAATAAAATCTAAAAGATATGAGGTTTTAAAGGTAGGCTGTGTATCATTTGATTTTGTTCAGCAGAACAAAACTAGATTTCTTAAGAGGGTTTAGATGGAGATTCAGAATTCTCTCTCTCAAGCCCAGATACTGATATGTGAGAAACAGTCTGCTTACATAGCATTCCAATGAGAAGGTACAGGAATCTCTGGTTTACACAATTTCTTCCTGAGGTAATGTTTCCAGGAAGCACCCAGTAATAGTATGCAGAGTAGGTTGTTGAATCTTACTGGCTGAGTTTAGGGTTCCGGGAGAAGGGACTAACTGGCAGAACTTTCTGAAGCCATTTGTTTTGGAAGACGGTTGCAGAAACATACCATATAATATTGTGGACATTTTAATGATATAATATGCCTACGAACGCTCAGGACAGACTAAAATAGCAGATGAAGCACATTAGTTCTTCCTTTTTTGTGAACATGAAGGCCCAATTGTCCTTTCTCTTTGTAGAAAGAGAATAGATAGAGCAATGACTCTTTCAGTTAAGAGAGGTAATTAATGTCCCACCACAGCACAGTGCAATCTTAGTTTCTTAATGGATTAAAGCTATCATACTTTTGGCTTCTCACAAAAGCTTGTAAGGAAAAGATAATAAAGAACACAGGTTGTTACTAGTTTTAAGAAGAACAGCAATTACTAAGGTTAAGGCCACTGCTGATATTGTAGGTATTGTACTGGGTATGTTAAGTAAAAACATTTTAGAGACCTTGATTTCCTATAAATTCTTTCTATTTTTTGGCAGGGTGATGGACATCTTATAATGATGATGCAATTATAGCTTACAATGCCTTAAGCAGCAATTTCGGAGACCAGCAAAATCAGTTGCCTCAGACAGCCTAATCTCTGCCTAAAGTTGGAATAAAATTGCACTGGTAATTGTGATGCTTTAAAGTCATCACTTAAGAGTTGATTACTTACTGGAAGGGGGTTTTAGTGTGGGCTACACTGTGATAGAATAACAGGCTTCAATTAGCTGGTAAGCTGCTCTTTCTCATAGCTACCTGGACCTTAATAAAGTCTGACAAGATTTTTTTAGAAGATCATCCAGCAGTCTTTATAGTCCTAATGCTCTGCAGATTTCTTAAATCCCTGTGGCACTTTTTGAAGTGAATGAAGTGAATAAACTGAGATCTATGTCAATATTTGTTTCAGCCTCTGAAAATATTGTAATAAGCTAGATGAAGGGGAAGCCAGACCAGCATACCCTCCCTCTTAATGAGTTCATCTCGGATAGTTATGAATCTAGAAAAGGAAGCAAAGCAGAAGCCAAGCTTTCACTCATTAAACAGTCTAGAATAGATTCACCGGTATGTAAAGGATAATGTTAGTGTCTTATTCCTAAAGTATTGCTAAACTCCTACCTCTTTTATTAAGTTATGTTCTTCAGACAATGCAAAACCAAGAATGTAGCTTCGGTGTTCCTGTGTGAGTATATTGAAGAACACACCATTTTCATAAGATTATTATGTCTAGGGCAGATTCCTGAGTTCTGTTGTAAGCAAAACTATTCATTTATGGCCAGTGTTAGAGTGACAGTCCTTTTACAGACTTTCCCAGAAGCCCTACACATATGAAACAAAACATTATGTATAACTTACGTTTTGGTGTTTATAAGATGCTAATATAGCTTGATTTTACAATCCTTCCAACAGCAGTTCCTTTCTAGTAGTCTCCTTAAACTGAGATGGTTCAGCTCCTCACAGCATCATCAGATCCATAAAGGAACTCCCCGCTCTCATTTCAGCATTACAACTTGTTCATTGTCACCCTTTAGTAATTTACACTTAGTGTAGTAACTAAAATAATCATTATAGAGAGGACACTAAGCAGAGACACCTATGATTTTTCAAGAATTGCTTTTTGCATAATCTGTGGTAAAAATTTTGCCTGACTAAATATTAGGGACTTGATTACTAGCTCAATGCTGCAGTTTAGCAGTTAACTACTAGGGGGGTCCACCCTATTCTTATATACACATATATGAAAGAACAACTAAAAAGGGAAATAAGCTCTGGCTCACATTTTCAAACCTAGCTGTATGCTTAGGCACCGTAAACCCAATCCTGTACCACTGATATTAACAGCAGCTCTGCCATGGACTTCAGCAGGAGCAGGACTCAGGTGAACTGTCCTGATTTTCAGCAAAGCAAACAAGGAGTCCTGTGACACTTTTAAAGACTAACAAATTTATTTATTGCATGAGCTTTCGTGGGAGAAAATCCTGAACAACCTCAGTTCCCACGAACAAACAGTGATTTGTAATTCCTTTTAAAAGGCAGCTTAGCCCCAAACCCACATCAAGGCACATTTTGATGTTCTCTTGGTCAACATCCAAATCAAGGGTTTTAGAGAGAGCCATCATTCGGACCTGAGTTCAATGGAAGTCAGGGCCGCCGGACTGGGCCCATATTACCTGATTTTGGAGGGGTTCTAAGCTTGAATAGTGCCCTTGGGCAGTCACTGGAGCTGTGACGAATGCTCATTCCCACTGAGAATCTGGCCCTTTGTCTTTATTCAGGCAAAATTCCCACTGAAGCCAACAAAAAGAAAAGCTTCGGGATTGGCGTAGTCTGACTTCTAGTAATGTCTGATTATGCGGGAGCAGGAGCAGATATTCCTCCTTTATTCTTCTGCAGTGTTACAGAAGTGTGGCAGAAGCAGGTTTGTAAGGGCTAGTCTATCCTAGAAGCATTACAGAGGCACAGCCGAACCATCTGGTGAAGATACTCTATGATGATGGGAGAGAACTCTACTACTGGCAGAAGAAAACCACCTCCATAGGAGGCAATAGCTATGTCAATGAAAGAAGTTCTTCTGCTTGCACATCGCTGTCCATACTGGCTGATGTAATTTATGTCACTTGAAGGGTGGTTTATTCACACCCCAGAGTGACATAAGCTATATTGCCATAAGCTGTAATGTAGACAAGCACTAAGAGACAATAAAAAGTTGATGGGGGATGAAGGCAGGGAGCTCTCTTATGTCTTATCCCTGCCCCTACTGAATTCAAGAGTAGAACTCTCGCTGATTTCAATAGATACAGGAGTTATCACCAACCAATATAAAAGGTAACATGGAAGAAAAATGCAAAAAGTGAGTGGGAGAAGGATTGATAACAATCAGTCAAGCAGGAGGCTTGAAAGAAGCAGAAAAGTAATAGGAATGATGTCATGAATTTTCAATAGCACACAGGGGTGGGATTCCAGGTGGTAAATTCTGTGGTTAATTGCTATGGTAGTAACAGCCAAGGCTGTAACCAGTATTTTTTGTTTTGTTTGTTTACAGAAAAAAACTCTGTGTAATTTACTCTCTGCTCCCACAACTGTATCAATACTGTGGTCTTCTTTAGGTAGCACTTCATATAAGATACTCTGTCACAAATCCTGGATTCAGTTTAAGCACCTATTTATAATAGAAGATGGAGAAGCTGAACAGGTAGTCTGTAGGGGTGCACCTAAATTTATAAATTAAGTCGATTTAAGCTTGCTTAAGTTGACTTAATTTAATCTGCGTCTACGCTATAATTTCCTTAAATTGGCTTAAACTGCTGCTTAAGTCGACTTAAGGAAATTTAAAGTCGACTTTATAAAACCTCATTTACATGAAAGACAGCATGTCTGAAGCAATATTACTTTTACTGTGGCTGAAAGAGGGCCCAGAGGGTGAAAAATTTCTCCCCGGGTTTGTAGACTTATTTCAGTTGCAAAACCATGGCAGTGAGACTGGAAACAGAGAAAGGATATTAGGATGTGCATTAAGGGGCCACTAAGGCTTGATCTACACTTAAAATTTAGATGGCCATATCTGCTTTGCTCAGGGGTGTGAAAAATCAGACGTGTGGATTGTTTATACTTCGGTGTGCCATCGCAATGCCATTAAACCCTGGTGTAGAAATAGCTCGGTCAGTGGAAAAATCCTTCTGTCGATCTAGCCACTGCCACTCGGGGAGGTGGGTTGCCTGCAGTAACAGAAAAATGTAGGACGTGCCCACTCCAGGACACTACAGTGCCACACTGGTGCTACCATAATGCCTGGAGTGTAAACAAGCTCTTAATCATTCAAAATCCAAACTTTGTGACTGATCTTCTGACTCCACAATAGATCGATGCAAAACCCCAGGCCTGGCTTTTACTTGAGTCAAGAACTGAAATGACTTATGAGCCTAATCCAACAACCCTTATTTACATGAATTGTCCTATTGAAGTCATGAACAACGCAGAGAAGGGAGGTTTGACATGAGGAAGATCTGGGCCCTGTATTTGCTTGATTGTGAGAATTGCACACATTGAGCAATACCTAATGCTTAAAGTGACATCGCCATAAGCCCTGGCATCTCCATTGCTCAAACTAGTCACTAACCAAACATGCTTAGACTTAGGGCTAAGTGGTGATTGTATTATTCAGGCCTCAGCATGGATAAAACTACACAGAGCAACTCATTTAATGCTGCAGTGTGCCTCAGATCATAGGAGCAGCAGAGCTGAAAGATCTGTGGCAAAATAAGTGAGACAAGCCTCATCAGACCCTTGGTTAACTCTTCTCATTCTCCTTTCCCTCCTTTCCTGCTCACTGTATATTTCAAACTTAATTTTTCAAGTGCATTGTTAACTCATTCTAGAGAGAGTCTCTTTTACTATTTGACAGTGTCAAAGGAGAACTAGCTCCCTCTGGCTTCAAAAGAAAAGTGGCACTCATTTCTTTCACTGTAGAAGCCTCAAAAAAGTACCCCTAGATAGATGTATATAAAACATTTTATGTAGTACCATAACTTAGACTCACAGCCTATGTCTACACTTATTAAAATTAGTTTGAATTAGTTAGTTTGAACTAACTAATTCGAACTAATTTTAGTTAGCTCAAATTAGCTTAATTCGAACTAGAAAAAATTAGTTCGAACTAAGCAAGTGCCATAAATGGCACTTGCTTAGTTCGAATTAGCGATCTCCATTGATTTCAATGGGCCGGTTAGTTCAAACTAAGAAATTAGTTCAAACTAACATGGCGACATTGGTTAATTCGAACTAGTTAGTTCGAATTAACCCTTACTTCTAATACCCTATTCGAAGTTATTAGTTCGAATTAAGGAAGCCCTTAATTCGAACTAATTAAAGCCTAGCATAGCCATGGCTTTAGTTAGTTCAAATTAAACTTCCTTAATTCGAACTAACTTGCCAGTGTGGACATAGCCATAGACTCTAAGGTCAGAAGGGACCAGTATGATCATCTAGTCTGACCTCCTGCACAATGCAGGCCACAAAACCCCACCTACCCACTCCTGCAATAAATAAGCCTCTAACCTATGACTGAGTTATTAAAATCCTCAAATCATGATTTAAAGACTTTATGCTACAAAGAATCCACTAGCAAGTGAGCCATTCCCCATGCTACAGAGGAAGGCAAAAAGCCCCCAGAGCTCTAGCCAATCTGCCCTGAGAGAAAATTCCTTCCAGACCCCAAATATGGTCTAACTTTGCCTGGCACTTTAGAAAGGTAATAAATAAAAGGCAAGATTCTACCCAGAAGATCTTACAACTGAAACAAGAAAAATAGAAGATGAAGATAACCACACTAAAGACCAATAGAGACACATCAGCTGTATCGGGACAGCTGTGCTATTGTAAGAGTGCTTATGTAGCTGTGTTATTTTGATGAAAAAGAGGTCTCCCTCGGATACACTAAAACGTCCTAAAGAAGAGGCAGGAGCTGTGTTGGCAAGAGAGCATTTCCTGCCGACAGCACTGTCCACACTAGCACTTATGACAGTCAGCAAAGCTTATGTTGCTCAGGGGAGTGTTTTTTCCCACTCCCCTGAGTGGAAAAAGTTTTGCCAGAATAAGTGATAATATAGACAAGGCCAAAGTCGAGCTTGAGCCAACACCCATTTAAATCACTGGGAGTGCTCCTTAGACTGAGAAACTGAATTAAATACCTTAGGCTATGTCTACACTTGCAAGTTAGTTTGAATTAAGGAAGCTTAATTCAAACTAATTTAAGCCTTGGCCACACCCGGCTTTCATTAGTTCCAGTTAAGGGCTTCCTTAATTCTAACTAATAAATTCGAATAGGCTATTCGAAGTAAGGGTTAATTCGAACTAGTTAGTTCGAATTAACCAATGTGGCCATGTTAGTTCGAACTAATTGCTTAGTTCGAACTAACCAGCCCATTGAATTCAATGCAAATCGCTAATTCAAACTAAGCAAGTGCCATGAATGGCACTTGCTTAGTTCGAACTAATTTTTTCTAGTTCGAATTAAGTTAATTCGAACTAACTAAAATGAGTTTGAATTAGTGAGTTCGAATTAACTAATTTGAACTAACTTTAGTAAGTGTAGACATAGCCCTAGATTTTAGACTCATGCCCACTGGATAATTATAATGGGTTAACTGGGGGGCTTGGTCTACTCTAGGAAATTAGGTCGGTATAACCACATTTCTCAAGGGATGTGAAAAATTCACACCCCTGAATGACGCAGTTAAACCAACCTAACCCCCTAGTAGACAACACTAGCTAGCTATTGCCTTTCGGAATTCCCTTCATTGTTGGGAAAAGCCCTCCCATCTGCATAGGTAGTGTCTTCTCTGAGGCGCTACTGCAACACAGCAGCAGTGTTTTAAGTGAGGT
Source organism: Pelusios castaneus (assembly GCA_007922175.1). Lineage (NCBI taxonomy): Eukaryota > Metazoa > Chordata > Testudines > Pelomedusidae > Pelusios > Pelusios castaneus. Next base: position 12,646,240 of record ML685789.1, read on the forward strand.
TGAGCCCTGGGTTCCCTCAGTTGGCTCTAGGTTGGGCATAGAGAGAGTTTTTTTAAAAATGTCTCTGTTCCATGGAAACGCTTGCTGAAATTCCTTGCTTTGACTGTTAGCTCTTTGGGGCAGGAACCTTCTTTTCTGTATATCTGTGAAAAATGCTTGTGCTTTATTAGAGACACTCAGCACTACTGCAGTACAAACAAAAATAATCTATCTGTGGGGGGAAATTAATTTAAAGGGGAATATGATCTTGATGTCATTCAATGAAAACCAGTCTCTGCCTTCTCACTGATGTAGAGACTGGAGTGCCTGCCTGTGTGATATCACTGCAGCTTGGAGATACTGCGGCCAGAATGTTCATACCTGGGTGTCTAAATTTATTATCTTAATTCTAAATTTGAAAAAATTTGATCAGCAGTTTCCTGAGTGGGCACAAGTATATTCAGAAACAATGAATGCAATATAAATGAATGCAATATAAATATGCAATGCAATATAAATATGAATGCAATATAAATGAAACAATGAATGCAATATAAATATGTAGCTAGATACGAGAGTAGGGTTCCAAATGGGCCTGACTCCATAGTGTTGTCATTTCAAAGGTTTAATAAAAATCAGTGACTCTGACGGGTATTATTCCAAGGCATCAGTTGCTGGCAAAGGTTTGTCACGATGTCTGTTCCTGTGCTTTAGTGCAGTGGTTTTCAAACTTTTTTTCTTGGGACCCAGTTGAAAACAATCATTTATGCCCATGACCCAACAATGACATCTTTCAGCAATACATTCCAGTCTTTGTGCGGTAGCAGTATGGGGCACCGCAACCCAGTACCTGAGAGTCTGCGACCCAATTCTGGGTTCCGACGCATGATTTGAAAACCACTGCTTTAGTGGAAACTACAAATCATCATAATGCACCCAATTGTCTAATAAAATGCACTGAGGGAAATGTCTTGCTGATATCAGTTTGGACCTGGAAAGATGAGGATGTAAAATGTTCATGTAGCTAATCTAACTGAAGATGGTAGTTCTGTTTATGTAAGAAAAATTTTGCTCTTCCAAGCATTCTAAGCTACTTGTTTCAATAATACCCTACAACAGCAAGTTCCACAAATGTTCTGTTTAAAGAAGAATTTCCCTCTATCTGTTTAGATTCTGACTTTTAATGCAAGTTAGATCATCTTTTGAATATCCTCTTGTACTTTTGCTATAGGAACAACTAAGCGAGATTGCAAATTTGGCCTTCTGTAAACCGTTTCCTGCTTTATTTACCACTCTTGTATCTCATCTTTTTTTCCTTTCCAGTGTAAACTAGTCCTAACCATTTAAAAATCAAGCTCCTGTCTCTGACCTCTTCATTGCACCCACAAAATTCCAAACAATTTGGTTGTTCTTCCCTCACTTCTTAGACTTTTGTAGTATCTTTTCTTAAAAAAATAACTTATCATGGAACAAAAGATTATTTCTGCTGGCTGGATCTTATTCAAGTCTTTTTTTAAGTCTAATACTAATATTTAGCATTTCAATGCTTCACTGAGCCTTGAAAGATAATTAAGCCATGTCTGTACTGTCACGAAATTATGACTTTTCTGTTGGTTACATTATTGGATTAAAAAGAAAGCACAATGATTGAGCTTTGTAGTATTCATGATGGCATCCTGTCAACTTCTCATTATATAGTCATTCTAGCAGGGTTTTCAGGCATTTCTTCTGACAATTACAAGTCTAGAAATTATTTTCTCTAATGAGTATCTGATTTAGAAGCATGTTTGATATTGGTAATGGGGGTTTAGATGCGTATCAACATTGTAGGATTACCATTTCCATGGCAAGCAATCATATTAGTTTTTCCTGAGGTGATATATGTTTTCTTCCTTATTTTACTTTTTGAATTTTTAAAATATTTTCGATAGGTTGAGGAGATGCCTTTTGTAGACTCTGTCTGCATCTGAAATAAGAGGAGCAAGTTCATAATTCATAGGCAGTGATATCAGAATAATTGGAAGGAATGTTGTAGGGTTGCTACAAAGTTGGAATATAAGAGTGGTGGTAAAGCACAACTCTCAACAGAATTTTGGAGAAACTCTAGGGAGATTAATGGAAGTGTTAGGAGGTAAGTGATTCCTGGCAGAGCAATGGCTTTCCTCTCTAGATCAGTCATAGATTACCAATTGAAAGAAATTTTAGATCCATCTAGTTGATTTTAAACCTGACCTAAATTGAAAGAGAAGAAAAAAAATTAATGTTACAGTTTATGAAGATGCAACACACTGTTCTGTTTAACTCAAATTATAAATGAAAATAAAATAGTAATCCTCTTGTTTGCAGCATGGGGAAGGGAGACGATCTGAAAGGCTGAGTTTCTGCTGCTGTTCAGCCAACCCTAGGATGCATGCATCTCTCTGCAGCCACATTCTCAAGAAAGGATTGGACATGTTTGCACCACATAAGCTTAACTTCCAGCTGATTAATACTGGATAATCTCCACCCTCCCAATACAGCCTGGTATGCAGAGCATTTTGACATAAAGAAGTGAGGTTTTGAACAGTTGAGGGTGTCACAACTTGTCACTGGAGAAGACGGTGCGATGCTTTTCAACAGGTGGTTAAAAGATTTTTGCTCACTTTCTCACTATCTTCTTTATTGCACTTGCTTTTTCATGGGAGTCAGAAATAAAACCTATTAAAATGTTGCTATTATGATTACTGCATAAAGTAAAGTTGCTGGAGTACAAAGTCATTTATTTAGCCACAGAATAGATGCTGTCTGGGCAGCTGCTTTACAAGTTCCTTTATGTTGTCCACTCTCCTTCTGGAGTGTCTTCCTCTGGGGTGAGAGCACTTTACTCTGCATATCCATTCAGCCCTCGGCTTCTCTATTGAGGCAACCAACAAAGGGACCAATATCATACTCACAACTGTACCCATGGAATGGCCTAACTATTCTTTTTGCACAGGACTCAGAAAGTTCCCATTGAGTAACTAGTTTCAATTGGTCACTATCCATCTGTGGTGGATCTGGGTGATTTATATAGCACAAACCACAAATGGAAGGTGCCCAGAGCAAGACGGAACTGCAGCAGACAACAGGAGCAGATACTTTGAGTTGGCTTGTAAGCTACCAATTTTTCTACTTTTGGAACCTTTGGCTAAAGCAACAAGGACCTCCACTCCCACGAGAGCTCAAATTTCAAAACTATGACCTGTATATTCTATGCATTGTGTAATATGTGATAGTTTATATCTGTAAGTGACAATGCTGCTACTGTTAATGTCATCTAAGCAAGCTAATTATGAATTGAATTGACATTCTTTGATAACTAATTCACTTGCCTAAATTACAACCAAACAACTCTAAAGTTAAAATTCCCCTGACAGTCCCATAACTCTGCTGGCTTATAAGATTGATTGGAAATGAATAAGGATGTATATTTTAAGGATCCATAGTTCCTCATTGGTACCTGCCTGGCCCCTTGAAGTATCAGAGGCCCACCCTACCTCTGATAGCTCTGCAAGGGGAATGAGCCAATTCAAGTTCACCTGGGCTTCACCTAGGTTATTGGAGGGCAGTTAATTAAGCAAGGAAGCACTGGGACCAATAAAAGGCTTTTGACTGCTCTGGATGAGTTCTCTGACAGCCTGAATTGGCTAGAATCCATGTTCTTGGAACTGGAGGGTCTGACAAGCAGAAGGGTATGCTCCCAGGGTGGAGAGCCTAGAAGGAGCCTGAAGAGAGGCAAATAGAAAACTCAGAGGAGGAAAAACAGAATGAATCTGACTGGATCTTTGTGTGGGGAATGAGACAAGGAGTTGTGTTGTGCTTTTTTGCTCATAAATAAATGAGACTGTCAGGGAAAGGTGCTTCTAGTATCTGAAGCTTTTTAGATAGTTTTGCACTTTAATTGAAGGAAAATTGCTATAGGTCTCCTCAGGTGCACCACATTCAGCTGCAAGAGATCACAGTGTCCTGCATGAGGTTGATATCAAAATCATCTGCATAAAAGATTACAGAACAAGGACAAATGTCTGCCTCTGTAATAAAACGGTGATGAGAATGAACTCGTTTATGGCTTGTTGAATTCATGAGAATGAATTCGTTTTATCGCTTGTTTAATTCAACATGGAATGTTAGTTTAGTTTTTGACATTGTAACTATAGTCCTCCTATCTATACAGAAAACAAAATATCTGTTTAAAAGTAATCTTAGCTAATAGCTCATGAATTTGCAATAATTCTTCAATCTGCACTTTAGCCAAGGAGTGATGATCCAAAGAACAGTGATTAAACTGGGAAAGTTAACTAGTTAATTAAATTAATTAACAAAGTGCATGTTAAGATGTAAGTTTGACTCTATAGACGCTGGCCATCAAACCATGTTTATACAGTGCCCAATCTAGAGGTGAACACTCAAATATCTTTATAAGTCTAAGCCATCAAGACTGAAAAATAATTTTTTTAATTAAAAAGTTATACAAAGTATTTTAAAAGCAAAGATTTGCTCCAGATAAAGATACCATGGGCTTTAAAAAAAGGTGATGTCTGCTAAGGACAAAGTCTATGGGTACGTCCACACTGGAGCCTTGGGTCGACTTAAGTACGGTTAAGTCAACCTAAGGACCGCTGCATCCACACTGGGTGCTTATTAAGTCAACTTAAGCGCTTCCTTAGCTTGACTTAATAACACCACCTCTGAAGGTCGACTTTACGCTTAAGTCAACCTTATTAAGTCGACTTGGACGGGGAGTGCCCTTAAGTCTACCTAATTGGCCTCCAGGCCCCAGTGCAGTGTGGGACAGCTACCCACAATGCACCACTCCTCCGTCGACCTAGCACCTGCCAGTGTGGACGCTGGCAGTCGACTGGAGTTTTCAGTGTGGACTCTCTAAGTCGACTTAACAAGGTTAAAGTCAACCTTGTTAAGTCGACTTAACAGAGCCTCCAGTGTAGACATACCCTAGGAGATTTGTAGCTTCCTAATTCTACTAGTGACTTTTGGAAAACAGGCAACTGAGCTGAATTTGCATATAAATTCGAGTTCTGCAGTTTCTTTTTGAAGCTGTGATCTGTTATTCATCTGTTTCAGCACAGCTATTAGCAAGTCGTCAATGGAGTGAGCAGAGAGATTGAAGTGTTCCCCTATTGGTTTTGTAGTATTGCAATTTCTGATGTGAGATTTGTGTGCATTTATTCTTTTGCACAGAGACTGTCCTGTTTGTCCAATATATAAGGCAGAGGGGCATTTCCAGCACATGATGGCATAAATCACATTGGTGGATGAGCAGATGAATGAGCCCTTGATGGAGTAGGTGACTTGATTTGGTCCTGTGATGGTGTCTTTAGTGTAGATATGAGGGCAAAGTTGGCAGTGTCGGTCTGTGGCAGGGATATGGTCCTGCTTTAATGTTTCTGTGGTTTGATCTGTAGTTGCTGGTGAGTACCTGTTTAAGGTTGGGTGGCTGTCTGTAAGCAAGGAGAGGTCTGTCACCCAAGGCTTGAGAGAGTGAGGGATCATCTTGAAGAACAGGCTGTAGAACTTTGATGATGTGGTTAAGAGGCCTGACTTGGGTGTTGTAGGTGGTAACCAATGGCGTTCTGTTGTTTTTTTTCTTGGGTTTCTCCTATAGTAATTGACTTCTGGGTACCCGTCTGGCTCTGTCAATCTGTTCGTTCACTTCTGCTGGTGGGTACCGTAGTTTTAAGAATGCTCGATAAAGATCCTAAAGGTGTCTGTCTCTGTCTGAGGGATCAGAGCAAATGTGGTTATATTTTAGGGCGACTATAGACAATGGATTGTGTGGTGTGTCTTAGACGAAAGCTCCAGGGATGTAGGTAACTATAGCGATCAGTAGGTTTGCGGTATAGGGTGGTCTTTATGTGCCCATCACTAATTTGCACTGTAGTGCCTAGAAAGTGGATCTCCTGTGTGGAGTGTTCCAGGCTAAGTTTGATTGTGGAGTGGAAATTGTTGAAATCTCTATGGAAATCTTCAAGGGCATCCTTACCGTGGGTCCAGATGATGAAGATGTCATCAATATAGTGTAAGTAAAGTAGAGGTGCTTTGGGATGAGGCATGAGGAAGCGTTGTTCTAAGTCAGCCATAAAGATGTTGGCATATTGTGGGGCCATGTGGGTTCCCATAGCAGTACCACTGACTTGAAGGTATAAATTATCTTCAAATCTGAAATGGTTGTTGGTGAGTACAAAGTCACAAAATTCAGCCACAAGTTTTGCTGTGTTCACCAGTGTTTGAATCCTAACATCTATTTTGATTTGCTGTTACAGCCTGACTGATCCTATGTCATACACTTCCTTGCATTTAATTTCCTTCTATTCTGTAAATTTTCCATCTTTAAAGCATCTGACAAAGTGGGATTTTCTCCCACAAAAGCTCATGAGATAAATAAATCTGTTAATCTTTAAAAGTGCCACAGGATTCTGTTTGTTTTTCTGCTATTACTTCTGTAATCCACTGGGAGACAGCAAAGAACACTTTAAAAATGTTCTTATGACAGTAATATTTTGTGCTTTAGTTTGTACTTTTTGAGAGGGGTTTTTGTTTGCATATCAATGCAAACATTTTACAGAGGGTTCATTTCAAACATTACTTCTGGGTTGAGAGGCCTGTAATACCTCAATTTCCCATTTTAAGTATAGGTACATTGTTTCTTTGTATGTGTTGATATATGTGAAAAATGGATGTCCTATGCCAGCTCTAGTAGACAGTCATTCTGCACATTTTGGTATTTTTCTTCTGTTTTTGGAAAATATTTTATAATCGTGAAGTTTTATTATGTTAAACCACTAGAGGGCAGATAACTACAGTATAACCACATGTGAAGCCACATTTATGAAAATGAAAAATGTATGTACACTGCTCATGTTAAAAGGACATACATTTTTAATGTGACACTATAGGCATGAAAGGCAAATGACAACAGAAATATAAAACATGTTTAATTATAAGACAATGCAAAATAGTTATCAGTCAAGCTTCGTGTGTGTGTGGTCAATGATCACAATTTTCCAATTTATAGACCAGTCTCCATTTAAGGCATTTGAAAGTTGAGCCCCAGAATCCATGTGTCTTGTGATAATGTAATAATAATCATAAATTCATATAATGTAAGGTGACCCACCATGGGAGTAAAAAAAAAGAAGAAAAGAAAAATGTCCTTTGATGCCTCAGTGAGCTGTGACAGTCATTTACTGAAATAAACCAATGTCCTGGGGCTGAGACTTTCAACAGAGAAATTTGAAGGAACAACGTGAGACCTGCAACCAGAATAGCTGACAGCTTTGTTTTTGCATCCAGGTAATGACAACATTAGTCATCTGCCATATATCCAGCAGCCAACCTCTCAGTGAGTGTTTATAAAGATGAATCAGAGTTATTTTATGTGCTTTTGAGTAGGATGGATCGTTTTAAATGGTCACCTTCTGCCCTTGGTTATTAGTGAACTTGTTACAAATTTGTCATCCATTTCCTAAACTGGTTTGCCTCCTGAATTTGTGCAGTAAAAATCCCTGTTATATATCTAAGGATTTGGGTTTAGGAAATACAAACATAATCTGAGTATAATTATTGTAATCTCTTGCTTAATAATACCAATTAGGTTAAAACTAGTATGGGAAAGGAGACAAACAACTCCGTGTGGAATTAGGCCATAGGGATAGATAAGAATGTAGGTCTCTAAAATGTTTATGTACCATCAAAACACCGTTGAATTCATAAGAGCTCTCTTCTTAACGTGCACAAACCCATGTTAACAGATGTATCCAGATCAAGAGGGAAAAGGGCCTCATGCCATGACAGCAAATTAGATAGATAAGAATCTACACAAACTATATTGTCACTTGGTACATATATATAAGAAAATATATTATATCCTTGATATTTGTAACTGTATATACGCTTTCCTGGAGATAGTAAGGAGAGCTTTTTAAATGCATATGGAGCCGTTAATTTTAAGAAGGTCCATATTGTCTCTGGTCCTTTCAAAGTTGCTCAGAGGTAGACAAGGGTGCAAGGAGTCTTTCCCTCCCTTACATGTCTCACAAAAGACCAAGACTAATCACTCCTTTGCACTCAGGTATTTCAGGAGCACAGGAAATGCCCAGAGTGGGTGGAGAGGGAGAAGGATTGTGGTGTGGTGGGGCTGTACAGTCTCCTTGCGCATCAGATTTCTTGATGCACAATCCTTCCCTTAGCTCTACTGGAGCAAAGTAACTTCATACTGCTCCTTAAAGGCTGCTGTGAATGTTTTTCATTGGATCCTGAAGTATTATACAAAGCAATTTTGCAACTAAGCTATAAAAGGAACCTTATTCTTTTCCCCAAAAAAGTGTGAAAAATTTTCCTTACAAAAAATTGGTTAAAACATTTGGATTCCAGCTTTGTTCTTCTGCTTTTAGCATATTTCAGGGACAAGTGGTTCACTGATACATCTCCTCACGTTCTCCTGCACTTTATGGCTGCGTCTACACTTGCAAATTCCAAGGGGTAGCCGTGTTAGTCCACTCTGTAACTTTCCTATCTTCAAAGCGTCTGACGAAGTGGGATTTTCTCCCACGAAAGCTCATGCGATTAATAAATCTGTTAGTCTTTAAAAGTGCCACAAGACTCTGTTGACTTGCAAATTAAGTCGACTTAATTTACCCTGCGTCTACACTACAGTTTTCTTAAGTTGACTTAAGCAGCTTGCTTAAGTCGATTTAAGGAAAATAATGTCGACTTAATGAAAATTAAGTCGACTTTATTAAACCTAGAATTACTTCGACTTAAGGCTTAATTCGACATTTTAAAGTTGAATTAAGCCAATGTAGACATGGGGTAGCCCTAAGTCAACTTAGGGCTACCCCAGGACTACACCAATGCCCTCCCTGCCGGGGGGGCACAGGAGGAGCCTGGCATGCCCCCCCAAAGGGCAGGGTAGAGCCCTGTGTGACGCTGTCCAGATTTAGGGAATCATTCATGATATTATTTTCTATTAATATCTCATAAATGCTATAATCCATAGGAACTATGTCATGTTTGGTATCAATAGAAAGGTAGTAATTTGCTGGGAATGATTATATAGTTTATGTATAGGAATTGTATTTGTATTAGAAGTTAGGGATATGGTTGTTAGATCTGTACTTTAACTTGTGTGATTCTGAGGAAACTCCCCAGACAGGATGTCTACAACCAAGCTTTGGTGGAAGGGACACATCAGTTGAATGATAATTTCAAGATGTTCATGCATAAGTATGAGAACCACAGACTTTCCATGGCAAGTAGCATGGATGACAGAGAATAATAAAAGTATGGATAAGGGAAAAACAGCAAGACATGAAAAATGGTTGAATACTCTGTAAGATACTTGAAAATAAAGATATTAGCAAAATCTCAGAATAACAAGTAGGTCCATCATCTAAGCCTCTCAGAAGGAAAGTCAGAGAGATAGACGAGATAAAGAAGCTGTTTGTGACAGGGTGATAGAATATTTTTAATTATATCAGGGTTAATAATGAACTATAGAAGCAGATACCATGCTGGGGAGAGACAGTATATTTTCAGGAATTATTATGGATAGTTAGGGCAAGCATCCTCATTAAGGGCCAGAATAAGCCTAGGCCTAATGTGTGATCAGATACACGGGAACCATTCCCCATTGTGACCTGGGTAATGGAATTGCTAGGTGCTTAGGTGTTGAAGGTGCTCAGATACCATGAAGCTGGGAAAACTGAAGAACCTGATTAGGATAGTGCTCCTACTCCTCACACATGGAGCACAAAGGGGCATAGTAGCAGGCATACTCTCCTTCTATATCAAGAAGTTCTGAGGGGCATTTGGCCTACCAGAGAGAGAAAATAGAACAGTGTTTCTCTGGATGGTTTTGGCTCTACAATATCCCTTACTCTAGGAAGTAGTTAAGAGGTTTTTGAACTTTGAGTGATTTAAGAATCTTGACAGATAAGCTAGGCATATACTGACATATTTCAGGGCAAAATTTTCCTTTCTTATCTGTTTTGTGGATTTCTACCACACAGCCAACACTGGTTCTGCCCATGGGGAATTTCTATCGGAAAAGAGAGAGTTTTGCCAGTTTTGGTGAGGAAGGTTGTTGCAATTGAGGTGCCATGTAGTGAGTCCTACATTTCAATGAATGTCCATCTGCAGGTGGTGTAAATTCTAAGGGAGAAAAAATAGATAATGAGCATTTCCTCAGGAAGCACTTATTCATAATGAATAAAGAGATTTCAAGATTCACTCAGTTAAAAGATTTTGACCTCCAAAGCAGAGATAAGGCTATGAAGCCATTCAAAGGATAAGAGCACAAGCCGGGTGAAATTTTTTGACTGAAGCTCTTTTTGGTAAAAGAAAAAAAATGAAGATTTGGATTGACCAAAACACCTAAAATCTTTACCAACTTGTTTCAGTTAGGGGGGAGAAATTAAAAAATATTTCAATCTTTTATTCCAAGCAAATTTTTATTTGAAAATTTGCATTTTTTTTAAAATGTGAGTTTTTTCCTGTTCTCCCCACCCCCAAACTGCAATTATTCACTCAGCTATAATCAGAATTGAAAAAAGGAGTGGATCCCCTTCAGATCTGAAAATCTATTTTGAGAAATAAAAGTGCTCTTGCTGAGCTGAGCTACAGTAGGTAGATGTAATATTTTCTTGACCTTTTCCAAGACAAAATAAGGACCCGTGAAAGCTGACTTGCAAATTCAATCCAAAGTAATTATCAATTTGCTGTCAAATTATAGGGATGCTTCAAAGTTCCTCCCAGGTCCTGCGTCTGGTACTAGTCAATATTTTCATTAACAACTTGGATAATGGAGTGGAGAGTATGTTTATAAAATTTGCTGATGACATCAAGCCAGAAGGGGTTGCTAGCATTTTCTAGGACAGAACTAAAACTCAAAATAGCCATTAAAAACTGAAGAATTGGTCTGAATTCTGCAAGATAAAATTTTACGTCGACTTTTGCACAAGTGTAAGTGACTACCCAAACAGTAGGCAGTGAAGACTCAGATTCTTAGTTTTATTTATTGTGGTGCCAACAATTCAGGAAAGATTTTGACCAACTGATAAAGTTCAGAGAAGATCTATGAGAATGATTAAAGGTTTGGAAATCTTGCTTTGTCATGAGAGTTGCAAGAAGCTAATTCTGTGTATTTTAACAAAGTTAAGAGGTCAGTTGTTCAGTCACATACCTACATGGGGGAAAGGAATTTGATAACAGAGTGCTTTTCAATTTAGCAGACAAAAATATAACAAGATCTCATGCCTAGAAGCTTAAGACTAGAAATAAAATTCAAAACATTAACATGTAGATAATTAACTCCTGGAACAATTTATCAAGGGTTGTGGTAGAGTCTCCATCACTGGATATTTTCAAATCAAAACTGGATTTCTTTCTAAAGAAGAATGCTTGAATTCAAACAAGAATTAAATTAAGGAAGTCCTATGACCTGTGTTCTCCTTGGAGGTTATCCTGGGTCAGACTTCACAATGGTCCTTTCTAGCGTCATAGTCTAAGAATATCAGTAATCTGAACCATGGTCACTGGGGATGAAGTTAGCCCATTAGGGACCCTAAAAAGGAATATTTTTGGATCGCCTCCCTCAACACATAACAAAAAGCAAGTGTGGGGCGGAGACCCTGGAACTGCTTGGGGTTCTATGCAATTGTTTAGTCTGCTATTGTCTAGTGCTGGTTTTGGCCACTCTATGTATACCTCAAGGAGTGTATGAGTGCACACATCTCTTGCCAGAATTAATGAGAGTTAGGTGTATCTTGAAAAGGGTGATTAGTTTCCTAAATTAAAATATGACAAGACAGACAAACATCTAGATAAATTGTACAAGAAATTGCTTGATCACAGTTTGAGTCACTGATGAAATGAACTCAAGCTCAAATAACCAATGTCAGTCAGATTTATTGTTCTAAACCAATAATATAATACAGGAAAAAAGGTTCTATAGTGGTCTCTGGGAAACCATCTTTGCAGCAATGTTACATTCACCTTATGCAGAAGGCATGCTCCCAAAGTTACACATTTCAGCTGCTATTATGTAGATGATGATTTTCCAATTTACACATCTCTTTACACATGTCACTAAAATTCACGCCATCAGTATGTTCCAGTTTCCTAACGTGTTGTTCTGTTCTTTTCTCATCTTTGTTTTGAAAACTAGCATTCCAGGTACTGGTCCATGAAGGTACTTCCCTAGCTTATTTTAAGTCATAGAGGGGATTTTCTAAACAGGTGTGTTTGAAGGAGGAGAAAGGATAATGCTTGACAGAGGAACACAGTAAACAAAGTTTTGATACTGTTACACTGTGGTATGTTTCACTAATAACATAACTAGAACAAATACAAGTACAAGTGAATAATGTGCCTTATATTACAGTAATTAATTTATGAGTCAATTCTGCTCCTGGTGGAGCTGAGTCAATGGCAAATTCCCACTGTGTTTCAGTGGATGCACTTAAATAATTCATTCTGGATCTGGAGATGTTACCAGATTTGACTGTAACCATGATTTCAAATGTAGGGAATGTTGCTGGATCCAGGAATATAGTTTAAACTAGAATGTACTTTTAAATGCATGTGCTGTAGGTAGAAGCAGGATTGGGCCTTAGATGAAAGTCCTTAATTGGATTCACCTGGAAAGTACCTTTTCATTAATATGGTTTCCTAGAGTAACATTCAAGAAAACGTAAAACTCTGTACCACTAAGATAGAATTATGCCACACCCATGAGAGGGTTAACCAGTCCTCGGAAGTTGCTAGACAACAGTATGCACAGTGATTGGAGCTAATGGGATTATTTTCCTGATGAAGCAGTGATCCTTAACATAATATCCATACTAATGCTTTTGTTGGTGGAGCTCTGTAAAAACTGGTCTAAACAGGTTCTAGCTAGTTCAGAAGGAATACACCTGAATTTCCTGCTTATGAGGTTGAACAAATCACTCTTTAAAGCTCTTACTGTTCTTATAATTCATCACTAAACTCTTCAATAACTCTGCTGGCAATAAGCTCCTTTGTCATATATGCAACAGGGATGTATTCAATCTTCACTTCCATGAAAACACAGAGACAGAATCTGAAAACAGAGATCACCTACAGGTTTAAATACCTGGGGCACAGCTCTCTGATGCATTAGGGTGCCTTAGGAGTAATCCAGCAGCATAAGGTAGCCTTAGAAATGATTTAACTGACCATCAGTGGGAGATTTCCCTTCTAGAGGAGAAACTTCTAGTGCCATAAAGCCACTGTGCTGCCCCAATGCAGTCACAGCCTTCCTCCTTCAGTTACTGGTGTACGGGACATAGCTGGATTTAAGGATACAGACTGTGCCTTTAACCCTGGCTGATCCTTGGCCTCTGCCAGGCTTTGGAAAAGCCCTCTGCTTTGGGACCATTGCCACCTGTGTGGTGTCTCAGGTTTCTGGGACCATTAGGGGTTGCCATAGTGATAAATGGGAGGGATGTGAAGGGCTCAGGTAAAACCTGTGTGTCTGCTGGCAGTCCTTGCCAGACATACTAAATAAAGCTTAATAACGGGCCCTGTGGCACTTTTAAAGACTAACAGATTTATTTATCGCATGAGCTTTCATGGGAGAAAATCCCACTTCGTCAGATGCTTCAAAGATGGGAAATTTACAGCATCTTTGAAGCATCTGACGAAGTGGGATTTTCTCCTACAAAAGCTCATGCGATAAATAAATCTGTTAGTCTTTAAAAGTGCCACAGCACTCTGTTGCTTTTCTGCAATAGACTAACACAGCTACCCCTTTGGAACTTAATAAAGGGAACTCTGAAGCCTGCTATGTCTATCGATCATTATTTAATCTTAGAATCATAGAATCTAAATTTACATGTGGGAGGAGGGAGCAGGAGAGGTGGTGCGATAAGGCCGCCCACCGCAGCACCTGGCAATAGTGCGAACTTTCCAACCGTAGCTGCGGGGCCAGCCAGCACCAGCGCTGGCATCGCTGCTCTGTTCGCAGCCGGTAGCCGTTGGCTGATGGGCAGCTCCACAGCCACAGTGGTGAAGTTCTCACTGTTGCTGGATGCTGCAGTGGGCAGGCCTCATCTCCAAGAGGGTGGGCCCTGGCCCACCCAGACCCACCTGTGGCTACGCCCCGGCTCTCTCTTTCTCATCAGAAGTGCCCAGAGAGTCCATCCTGACCCTCAGAAACCTTCCCATTAAAATATTGTTAAAATCAATACATTTTTGCAAAAGCTTCTGACTTCAGGGCATATTATTACAAAAAAAAATTCCGTCAAAAGTGTTGCAACCAGCTTGGACAAAATCACCCTCGTGAGATGCTGCAATGTGGCGTGAAGGAAAGGTTTTGTTTTGTTTTTCCCTGAGCATACTGTCGTAAGCAAATGTTTGATGGCAGATAGAAAACTTGACAGGCCAGCGATGTGATATATTCCTGAGAATCTTGCATTTCTATTATCTGGCTTTCAAACCAGATTCAATCATCATCCAGAAGAAGGTCTGCAGTGCTACAGTTTTTTTCAAATCTGTAATCAATGTCAAACAAGAACAGAAGTGTGCTGGGCAATGTATGAACTGCACTCCTGTAGTGTGCATGGAATGGAATTGTGTCACATTTTGGATCTCATGCCGACATGTAGTGCACAACTCCAGACCAAAGACTAACTTATAGAGATTAAAACAAAACATTCTCCGTCTCTGCCCAAGAAGAATGAAAACCTTGTGGATCCCAGTCAGTAGTGAGGCTCAAAAGGGAGCACTGTCTTCAACATATCAATCTCTCATTCCCCCAATTCTACGGAGACTCCTCCATAGAATTCAGACTGCCTACATAGGGAGGAGGGTTGCTGGCATGATGGCTCCTTGTAGAAACCATCCTTCCAAGAGAATTGATGGGAACAAGGGAGATCTAGGTCCATGCAAAGTCACAGAGACTTCATAAAGGTGGCCTGCCTGCCTATGCATTTCAGGGATCCAGTGTACTCTTACTTCTATGTGGGGGAACCATGTCCCTCCCCTCAGTGGGAGAAGAATACTTCCTGTCCCCTGTTGTGGAGAGCTGGCAGAGGGAATGATTCTGCACTGCTACAATATTATGTTCTTCCTTCCAGATGAAATAGCATGAAAGAGTTGGTAGAATATCCATATATTGGTAGAACATTTCAGCACAGCCGCCTTTGTCAAAGTGCTTTCAGATATTTGTAAGTAATGATGGTATTACAAAAGAAAGAATTGGCTTTTTGGTTATAGTATGGGCCTATGCATCAGATCTGAGTTGAGCAACTTCAGAACGGTGAAATTCACCCCATACTGAAGGCTGTCACAGACTATGTCTCACTTTCTCCACATGTAAAATGAAGGTAAAACTTCTTTGCTTCACAGAGGCTTTTCGGTGACTTTGCATCAAACAGAATGAGAAAGAAAAGAGGAGAAGTTCTTGTTCATGTTACATTTTATAGAGAATGCCGTGCTTACACAACTTTTTTTTTCTACACAAAGGTCACATTGGAAACTGGTGGACAGGTAATGCTACCTCACTGAGGCCACATTTTTTGGACAAAAACCCAGATCCTCAAAAGTAGGTGACTTCTTTTGGTGTCAATAGGAGGATCTGAGCCAAAGTACTTTTGAGAAGTGAACAAAGCCATGCAGCTGTAGGAGTAAATGATGCAAGGCAGAACTGCTGTTGTCTGAGAGCAACTCTAATGAGTTTGCCGAATCAGCAAAACATCAATTATTTTTTTTATCACTTGAAAATGCAGCTGTACTGCTTCAGTTCCTTTCTTTGTCATACAACAGGTCAGGTTGTGCTATGTATGCTGTTTGGTATTATTATTGCCCGCATAAATTAATTTCACTATATGCATATCGCTTTTCCAGCCTGTTGATGTTAGAATAGGCAGGAAACTTGATTCACTGGCTAAGACACAGACTTTGAGCCAACAAATATGGATTCCAGACTTTGCTCTGCTGTTGACTCGCTGGCTTACTCTGAGCAAGTCAATAAGATGCCATTCTGAAAGCCAAGGAAGGAGTCCACTTCAGATGGCTTTGTGCCTGCAATCTCTTGGTGCCTCAGTTTCTCCAGCTGTAAAATGGGAATGATGATGCTTACCTTGAGGGCTGATTTATAAGCATCTGTTTGTGGATTATGTAGTTTTGTGTTTACCTTCTGGAAAACAAATCTGGGACTTTTACTGATATGAGGCTTTATTTCGCTCAAAAGTTAGCAACTGCAGTATCTATAAATATGAACATACAACCCTGACCTTTGTGATAGATGTCACTGTATTACTGAAGGCAAAGCCAACCTCAGGTCATGTAAATGATAAAAATAATCCAGTTTAACTGAGAGCTACAATTGCTGTTCATGCTGTCTGATAGCGTTTAAAGCCTACTCTACCTTGCAAATATATTTATAATAAATTATTTCCTGGTGCACTTTACAGTGGGTTTGACTGAGCCACTGAGGCACAGCACTGTGTTGGGAGGGGGGTGCAGCTGCACGACCCCATAGGAAGCACCATGAGATATTCTAATGCACATGTGTGTGCACACTGCTCCACCCAGTTAAAGGGATGCTGAATATTTGCCCCCAGTTCTGCTGACTGGTCTATAGTAGGGAATGGTGGCAGTTTCACCTGCACTCCATCCCTCTGCCTTCTGTGGGGCATCATGCATTGCAGTGTGATCAGTCTCTGCACTCCCCTAGTGCAGACACTATGGGTACATCTACACTGGAGGCTCTGTTAAGTCGATTTAACCAAGGTTGACATTAAGTCGACTTAGTCGACCTTGTTAAGTCAACTTACAGACTCCACAGCCCTGCAGCCACACTGGCAGGTGCTAGGTCGACGGAGGAGTGGCCTAGAACTCTGCGAGAGGGCCTGGAGGCCAATTAGGTCGATTTAAGGGCTATCCCCCGTCTACACTGGCTTAACTCAACTTAATAAGGTCAACCTAAGCATTAGGTCGACCTTAAGAGGTGGAGTTATTAAGTCGACCTAAGGAAGTGATTAAGTCAACCTAGGAAGCACCCAGTGTGGATGCAGCTGTCTGTAGGTCGACTTAACCATCCTTAAGTCGACCTAAGGTTCCAGTGTGGACGTACCCTGTAACATTACCCGGCCCTTGCACAATCCACACTTATCCAGACACCGACCATTATTTCTGCTTCCTGGGTGTGTGTGTGTGTGTGTGTGTGAGAGAGAGAGAGAGAGAGAGAGAGAGAGAGATATACCTCCCTCCTTTGTAAAGTCCTTTGAAATCTCTGGATGGGAGCTTGTAATATAGACGCAGGTGCATGTAATATAACTGCCTTTGCTAAGCAGAAAAGCTTTCATCACTGGTTGAGCAGTACATGCTGCTACACTGGGATCTGAATTCAACAACTGAGCTCTCTAACTTGTTTCTTAGGCTAGCTGACACTGCGAGCTCTGCAGGGAAAGTGCATGCCACACTTTGGGGTCAGGTTTGTATATGTGCCTTGGCACACTGTAGCAAGTTCTCTGACTTAGAACTAGTATGCCAGGAAAGCTCCATCCAGCACCTTCCCTACTAGCAGGATATCACATCATGAGGACTCTTAGGTTGGGCATGGGATTGATAAAGGAGAGGAAAAGGAAGCAATCAAAGAGGCTCTTTAAGTGGCATATAATACCATTCAGCTGCTGACTGCATGCACAGTACATCATGAGATGCAGCTATAGCAACCCTTCTCTTCTAATGAGTCACTACAACAAGACAAAAGGTACATAGATGCCTATCTTGAAACTTATGCTTGCCTGAGGCATGTCCAGTTTATGAATTGACCTTTCATAAAATGTTCTTTTCTCTAATGACTAAGATAAGCTTGGTCATTTGAGCTGATCTGCTTCTATTTCCTGTGTTGTCCTGTACATTTCTGGCTTGTACATCTGAGAAGCATTCAAGAGACTTGGACTCAAGGTTTAACTGAATATTTACCACCACCTTTTATTGGTGAATTTTGTGCGCATGGAAGAGAACACTGATAGTGCTACAAGCTTCTAGATCGAGCCATGCCAAGGCATCTTGTTACTGGACGGCAGTAACCTTTCTCTTCTCACCCTAGGCCTCCACGGTGTGGAGAGAGAGATGTGGCAAATTGTGTGGTGACTGGTAAAATGGGGCCTAGAATGAGATCCAGCACCTTTTCCCAACTCCTGGCAACATTAGTTTGACCTTAGGCATGAGAAAAGTATCCACAAAGTTGCATTTATCTTTCTGCAAGAAAAATAAGAGGACAAATGAATAAGAAGTTTCATCTCATCCGGGCCTTTATTCAATTTATTTGATAATTAAAGGCCTTCAGACTGAAAAGAATACTTTTATATACTGCCTAATTAGTTTAACAAAAGTACTCATATTTCCCCCCACATATACCTGCTTTATAATAATCTAATTACAATTACGTTAATAAACATGTATGATGTGTTTGCCAATAACCTATTAAGCAAAATAGTGTTTGTTAATAGAAATATATTCTGCTAAAGTCCCAAAATTTCAAATGAGGTCTCCTGAAGTTAGGTGCCTAAGTCCAGATTTAAATGTCTAAATAAGAAGCCTAACATACTGAGCACCCACAAATCCCACTGAAGTCTTTAGAAATACTCATATGTTTAAGTTTGTGCTTAAGTATCTTGCTGAATCAGGACTCATATGACTGATGAAAGTGTGCAAAAGTTATTAGATAGGATTCTCTTAAAAATGCTACACTAATCACTAAAGCACACATCATGACACTGGTATACTATATTGCTATTGTGACACCACTAAAATTACAATGTTTAATTACCAGTTAATATACTACTTAGTATTAGCAACAAATATCTTAATTTTAATTATGAATAGACTTATTAGAAACTAATTTAATTTAGGTATTTTTTTAATAATTGTAACTTGTCTTGCCTCTAATGCTATCAGCAAATTTAAAACTTAGTTCATAATACCAGAAACACTGAACATGATTGTGTAGCTAGTAGTATTTTTATATGAGCAGTAATATTCTATTTGTAAAAAAGTTCAGAGTTTTGCTCACTAGAGCAAAAACACATATAAAAGCGGTTAGAAACATATGAACTGAAGCCTCCTAAACAGCCTTATGTGTCTGCTGTCTAAAGATCTAGATTTCCTTATGACTCACCCAGCTGGAGTAAGTTATATAACTTTGTTACTAACATTAGAAATAATGAACTGCGGGATTTTTTTTTTTTTTTTTTTAAATCTGCCTACTTGTTTCCAGTTTTACTTAAACAATAATCCCTGTCAGAGCAGGTTCTAGCCCAGATTGTGAGGAAGCATAACTCCTTTCTAAACCAAGGCAGAGGCCATTGTGTGATGCCATGGACTGTAATAAAAACGGTCTTTAGCACTTAGAAAATATACACATTGTTACATATAAGGTTTGGTACGAGCCCATGAAATCAGTAGAATCTTCCCACTGTCCTCTGGGATTTTGGGTGCCTTTATATTGCTCATTTCCCAGGTCCGGTCACTGGCAGTTTTGCCTACGAACCATGGATGAAATCTTTGCTGTCTTAATATATTTCTTCCAGATTTATGTTTCATAAAATGTATTGTAGAATAATTTATGTCCATTTAGACAACAAAGGATGTAGGAAAGTAGCTAGTTCCTGATGGATACATATTGCAGTGGCTGCTATCAGATACTCTGCCCTATTTTCAAAAGTGATATAGCCTCAGATGTGTTGAAGTGCCTGTCTCCCATTGGTTTAGGCACCCATAGATCTTTGAGGATCTGGGCCTTATGAACATAGACACTGAAGTCACACTGAAAGTCAATGGCACCTAGGCCTCTAAAGGTAGGGCTACACAGCTCCATGACAGCAAGTCTTCTAGCCCAAGATGACAGACTCAGACTCATCTAGTGCTTCAAATGTAGCTGTGTAGGCAGTGCTTTGAAGTTTCAAGCTCACCCACCTCCCTGGGCTTCAGAGCCTGAGTTCCAGGCCTGTCCTTGCGTCAAAGCTGTTTACGCTGACATTTTTGTAGCATGAGCCCCGCAAACCCAAGTCTATCAATCAACCCAGGCTACAGGGCTTGCTGCTGTGTGCTGTATAAACATACCCTAAGTGTACACGTCACTTTTGAAAATGTGACATAGACTCCTTCATTGCCTATGTGCTTTTGAAAATTTTACCCATGATCCTTACAATTAGAGCTGGTTGAAAAATGAAAAGGTATTCATGAAAAAGTTCATAATTTCAAAGTTGTGTTTGTTTGAAATAAACACTATGGACCCCATGGAGCAACCCCAATAAGGTTATGAAATTATGCAACAAACACCCCTCCTGGTTTAAATTCAGAATTAAATTATGTTTGGAGGTCAACCTAGATGGTCAAGATGTCCTTGGAGTCTATGAATTTTATGAACTGTTGCTTCAGTGATAATATTTGAAATAATATGGACCAGACAATTTTAGATCCATACGGTTTAGAAGCATAGGGCTGAGGGGAGATTATACATAGATTTTATAACAACATATATGGAATTTTAGTAATGTTTCATGTATCTGACATGAGAGTTAAATACATTCATGTCATAAATAAGAGATACATGGAAAATATGTCATCTGTTTGTTTCTGTGTGGAGCCTGTGTGCAAAATAGCTTGTAGAGTACCATCAAAAAAGTTTCACACCACCATAAGAAACTCAGAAAGACAGTCGCAAAACCTTAGGAAACTAGAACTTTAGGAAATTAGATAAATCCCAGGTCTGTGTCCATGACTAGTTCTCCTTGGTGCTAGACCACACTGTCTATGCTGGCAGTGAAATTCACTGGCAGTCAATGTGAATTACACAAGTGACACAGATTAGCTTGCAAAATTCCTGTCAATTTTGTAACTTCGTTTCTACACTGTCTCTTCACTGCACTTCACAGATGAGAAATGCATTCTTGTTGACACAATGCTACTCCACTTGAGGGGGTGGTTTTATTATACCAACTTCCAGATTGACTGTGTGTGTCTTTACTGACCACTCAGTCAATCTGGAAACACCTTAGTAGTAATTAAAAAGATATAAAACATGATAGCCCTTTGCCTACTGGTACCCTCCAGGATCTCAGAAGACAGCAGCATGTACCACAGCCACACATCCAACCTCCCTGAAATTTCAGGAAGTTTGGATATGCATCTGTACTTTGCAGCTGAGCCCCATCTCTCAAATGAGTCAAACCAAAACCCGAACAGGACACAAATACCAACCAACTTTGGGCTGGTTCAGCTTCAGATTTGAACTTTAAGGTCTCAAGACAGATTCTGCACATTTCAACTAGACAAGGTAAAAAGGATCCAAGCGCACCTCAGTGTTATAGACTTCAATTCTGACCAAGAGGAGACAGACAAACCAGAATTATTTTTCAAGGGAATTTACATTACACTGAAATCCTGCAGTTGCTGACTAAGCCCAGCAATTTAACAGGCTGTTATCTTACTCGGAGCACCGTTGCTAGTAGCAGAGCCACTTGCCTTTTACTAAATGACTTTTTAAGTATTTATAAAAGAATTAATCATATTTGTGCTTTTAAAGGATCCAGTTTGCAGTTCTATGTTAGGACAAGAAAACATGAAGGCATGAAAGCATAATAAAGTATGTTCCCCTACAGCTTCTAATGATGTGCACCTCTCCTGCACCAAATTAGATATTTTTAGGCCTTCACCACACTGGAAGCAGAACTATCCTCACTGCACTTGTGTTCAGAAAGAATTTGTTGTGCACATTTCAAAGAACTCAGTTATTCTTGGTCAGTGGCAAGATGGCAGCAAGGTAAGATGGGATAAATAGGGTGAAAGGGTCGGAAATGCATATCTTCCTTCAACAGAGCCAGTCCAGCCATATACACGATATAGGCAGTTGCCTAGGGCGCAGGCTTTAAGGGGTGCTGGATTAGATGGACATGAATTTTTTTCTCTATTTAAAATAATATATTAATATGTTCATTCTAAACTTTCTTATTTTACTCTATATTAAATGTGGGAGGGTGGGGCACCAAAGTCATAGTCTGCCTATGGCCTCAGAAACCCTGGGGCTGGCCCTGTCCTTCACCAAGGATTGGCAACAGCCTGAAGGATTTTGCAGATGTTTATGATTATGTTTGAGTGTTCAGAATTCAGATTAATTTGCTGTGCTCAGTACATGTTGTTGCAGAGTCACTCGCCTTGACAGGGGAACTGTAAGAACTTTTGATAACTGAGTGGAAAGGGTATGCACTTTCAGCGGAAGCCCTGAAGTGCCTCATTGTCAGGAGTTGAAATACTGTTGTAACTAGGTACAACAATTTCATTTGGAGAATCACAACACAGAAGAGATGGGCCAAAGAGGAAGCCTTAATCCAAACCTTTAGCACTTTAGATGGAATGAGGTAAAATTGGAATTCATGGATCCAAACTGGCTCCTATGGTTTTGATTTTATGTTTGATCCAAAACCAGAAGAAACCTAATTTCTGGTGCCTATTTTTAATCTTCTGAGAGCCAACAATTATTTATATGGTCACTAAAGGCCATGGCATTGCTGGTTCCAGGCACACAGGGCATGAGCCCCAAGTCCCAGCACCAGTGCCCCGAGTCCAGTGGGGACTCGGGCTCCGGCCGCTAGGGGCTATCCGATGCGGTGCCGGACCTGATCCCTAGTCGGGGACTCAGGCCCCAGCCATTGGGGGCCGCCTGATGGCCAGAGACCCGGGACATAGCTGCTGGGGGCCAGCCGGCGACTGCCCAATCTGGCCCAGATTCGGTCAGGGACCTGGGACACAGCTGGGGTCCCAGGGCCTGGCTGCTGGGGGCCACATGATCTGGCGCCAGACTCGATCCATAGCCAGGAACCCAGGCCCCAGTCACTGGCAGCCGCACAATATGGTGCCGGATTGGACCTGGGACCTAGCAGCAGCAGGATCTGCCCGGGGCCCGACTGACAGTGGCAGCCTGATCCAGTGCGGGCCCTGACCCAAGCCGGACTGGCGGCAGCAGGAGACAAATGTGGGCCCCAGTCACTGGGATTGGTTCCCGGATCCCAGATAAGGCCCAGGGGGCAGGGCCGGTGCAGGAGACCGGATTTCTGGGGCAGTGACGTCCCTACCCAAAGTGTTTTGATAGACCTATTCAAAGATAGAAGTGCTGCCCACAGGGCTGGATTAAGATATGCTGAGACCCTAAGGCTAAGTTATGTCTCGATTCAGAGGCCCCATACCATAAAAAATAAAGAGAAAAAAGTGTATTACATTATAACAGAAAGGGTAATGAAAAAATAAATGCTAAACCATTATATTTGCAAATATACATAGGTGAGCAGTGAGCTGAAACATAAAAGGGAAGCTTGCAAGAAGTGGAAGCTTAGACAGATGACAAGGGAGGCGTATAAAGATATTGCTCGGGACTGCAGGGATAAAATCAGAAAGGCCAAAGGACAATTGGAGTTGCAGCTAGCAAGAGATGTGAAGGATAACAGAAAGGGGTTCTATAAGTATATCAGCAACAAGAAAAGGATCAGAGATGGTGTAGGTCCCTTACTGAATGGGGCAGACATCCTCGTGGAGGATGATGCGGAAAAGGCTGAAGTACTCAATGCTTTTTTTACTTCAATCTTCACAGCTCCCAGGCTATTACACTGGATAACGCAGAATGGAGAGAAGAAGAGCGGCCCTCGGTGATGGAAGGTCAGGTTAGGGACTACTTAAAGAAGTTGGATGTGCCCAAATCTATGGGGACAGAAGAACTGCATCTGAGGGTGCTGAGGGAGTTGGCTGATGTGATTGCAGAGCCACTGGCCATTATCTTTTAAAACTCATGGCGAACGGGAGAGGTCCCGGAGGATTGGAAAAAGGCAAATATAGTACCTATCTTCAAGAAAGGGAAGAAGGAGGATCCGGGGAACTACAGACCAGTCCGCCTCATCTCAATCCCTGGAAAAATCATGGAGCAGGTTCTTAAAGAATCCATCCGAACACTTGGAGGAAAATAGAGTGATCAGGAACAGTCAGCATGGATTCACCAAGGGCAAATTGTGCCTGACCAACCTGATTGCCTTCTATGATGAGATGACTGGATTTGTGGATGTGTGAAGAGCCATTGATGTGGTATACCTCGACTTTAGCAAAGCTTTTGATACGGTTTCCCACAGCATTCTCATCGGGAAGTTAAGGAAGTATGGGTGGGATGAGTGGACTGTAAGGTGGATAGAAAACTAGCTAGATCAACAGGCTCAGCGGGTAGGAATCAATGGCTTAATGTCTAGTTGGCAACCAGTAATGAGTGGAGTGCCCCAGGAGTCGGTCCTGGAGCCAGTTCTGTTCAACATCTTCATTAATGATCTCGATGATGGGTTAGATTGTGTGCTTAGTAAATTCGCGGATGACGCCAAGCTGGGGGGAACGGTAGACACGCTGGAGGGCAGGGACAGGATTCAGGGAGACTTAGACAAATTGGAACACTGGGCCAAAAGAAATCTCATGAGGTTCAACAAGGACAGGTGCAAAGTCCTGCACTTAGCATGGAAAAATCCCATGCACTGCTACAGGCTAGGGACTGATCGGCTAAGTAGCAGCACTGTAGAAAAGGACGTGGGGGTTATGTTGCACAGGAAGCTGTATATGAGCCAACAGTGTGCTCTTGTTGCCAAAAAGGCCAATAGCATATTAGGCTGCATCAGTAGGAGTGTTGCCAGCAGATCAAGGGATGTGATAATTCCCTTCTATTCAGCACTGGTGAGGCCGCATCTGGAATACTGTGTCCAGTTTTGGGCTCCCCACTACAGAAAGGATGTGGATAAATTAGAAAGAGTCCAGCAGAGGGCAACAAAAATGACTAGGGGGCTGGGGCACATGACTTACGAGGAGAGACTGAAGGAACTAGGCTTATTTACTCTACAGACGAGACGACTGAGGGGGGATTTGATAGCAACCTTCAACTACTTGAAGGGGTACTCCAAAGAGGAGGGAGTTAGGCTGTTCTCGGTAGTAACAGAAGACAGAACAAGGAGCAATGGTTTCAGATTACAGCTGGGGAGTTCGAGGTTGGATATTAGGAAAAACTTTCTCACTAGGAGGGTGGTGAAGCATTGGAATGGGTTACCTAGGGAGGTGGTGGAATCTCCATCTTTGGAGGTATTTAAGGTCTGGTTAGACAAAACAGTGGCTCGGATGATTTAGAGGGAGTGGTCCTGCTTTTAGCAGGGGGTTGGACTAGATGACCACATGAGGTCCTTTCCAGCCCTAAGATTCTATGATTCTATGAAAGATGCAACAAAAAAACTAAATAGAACATACATCTTGCAAGAAGCCTTATTTGTATTATCAATTTCAATTTCTTCTTATTTGTCTCTGACATATTTAGAGGCCCCTCATAATGTTAGGCCCTAAACCAGGGCTTACTTAGCTTGTGCCTATATCCGGCACTGGCTGCCCAGAAACTTGCAATCTAATTTCAGAAGTTACACAAGATTTCCACTAATTTGGGGTCAAAATCTCTTGAGAACGGTTCACAAGATGTCAGTCCCATCAAATCCAAACTTGAGGCTCCAGATTTTGATCTGATTATCACTCCTGGGATCATTCGTACCAGGGGCGTAGTCATAGGTGGGGCCTGGTAGGCCTGGGCCCACCCACTTGGAGAGGAGGCTCATTCCCTGCAGCGCCCGGCAGCAAAGCGAAGTTCACCACTATAGCTGCTGGATGGCCCCGCAGCCAAGGCGGTGAAGTTCATACTGCTGCCGGAGACTGCAGTGGGCAGGCTTCATTGCACCGCCTTTCCCTCTCCCTCTTCTTCCCACAGTTTCACTTGCTAAATAACAAGTGGAACCAGAGCACAACACTGTGGCTCCACTTATTACCTAGCAACTGGAGCATCTTGGGGCAGCCTCTGGCCACATGACTGTAAGCTGCCCTTGGCCTGGGCCCACCCTGCAGATTCAGGAGCCTGGCCAGAAGATGGGGGCTGGGCATGCCCTTGATTTATACTCCTACATCATGTGTATACTAGGATATCATTTTTCATCTAATTTGGCTAGTTCAAGAAAATCACTGCTACAAAGCTGTACTAAATCAAGGCACTGATCTTATTCTATACTAATACCAACAGATTTTTTTCTCAAAGGTCCCAGCCCCTCAATCATGTTGGCAAGTGTTAAACAGTCTTCCCCTAAACAGTGCATTCCTTTCAAATATACCTTTTATATTGAAAATCTACCTAGCTTTCAAACTGAGGCCTGTGACACTAAAATCTCTGCCTTGTTGCTGCATAACGCATCTGGACATTGAGAAGACCTCCAGTTTATTCTTCTGCATATGCATTGGCTTCCAAACATTTTCTTTAACTAGTTTATTTTGCAAACATATAATACATTAGTTATGTAATACATAAAACCTTTTTGCATGTTGGTCCTAGCTCCATAAAAACAAATTCCTTTGTTTTATTATTTAAAACACTTTCTATATACTTTCCATAAAAATGTTTTTTAAGCATATATACAAATAAAATCTGTCTAGGAGTTTAAAAAAATTCTGAAAGCAAATGGATGTTCTTGTTTCCCATGAACAAACAAACACTTAATACAGTTCCTCTGATTTAAAGCCTGTAACCTTGCATATAATCTCTCAGCTAAGCTGTAGCCTTGACATTTTCTGTCTTTCTGCTGGTGCTGCAGAGGTTATAACCACCTGTAAGAGAAGTTTACCCAAGTTGGTTACTTAGTTATAGTGCATTACTCTGCCACTTAGGGGCTGTCAGAGGTCAGGTCCTTTGTAGAGGTGGTGCCTTCAAGCCATGGGAGTGTGGGAAGAAATGTCATTGATACTGTGTTCTCTTTTCGAAATGGTGCTGCAGCACAGAAGGCAGACTGCAGTTGTGGAATCTTGGCAATGGTTGTATGTAGCTGGGAGGATAAGGGAAAAATCAGAGCCTAGAAGAATGGGATGGAGGAATTTTAAAAAGAACCAAAAAAAAAATCCTTCATCTAGGTCTTGCCAAACTAATCTAGGACTAGATTCTAACCTTACATGCTACCATCAGTGCACAGCTGCACCATGCACCCAAAGAACAAATTCTGACTCAGACCCCTTTGCCCTGGGGGAGAGTAAGTTATTTCACTACTCTTTATGGAGCAACTTATTCCTCCCAGTGTGTCCATAGACTACTTCAGCTAGTAAATAAAGACATGGTGTCAGGACATATCACACTACCCAACACCATTTCCATCTTCTGTGAGCCCCCTTGCTCACAATGGGAAAGAGGCAGGAGTAGCCTCTATTCCCCATATTTCTGGAGTCACAAACAGAGCAGGGGAGTAAGAAAGGGGCTTACTCACCACTAGCCAGGGTGGAACTTTATCATCCATATAAAGCTGGTCCACATAAAAGGATACTAGCCTACTACTGCTACCAGTTAATGGAGTTACTTCTTTAGCTCAAGTGCTAGAAGCTCATTCGGTTTTTGCACTGAAGATCTGAAGTTGAAACCTCCTGATAAGCCATTGTAAGTAGTCATTCGAATTGATAGCATTTTATGCCCACTTTGCAGAGCTGTAAATGACTACAGAAGGTGCAAGACAATGAAGAATCAGAACCATTTTGAGGCTGTATCTTCTTAAAAAATGTTTAAACAAACAAACAAACAAAAAACCTTGATATACACCTGACCAGTGTGTGTGAAAATTCTAATTAAAGGTTTGCATACATCTTTAGTACATCTGCAACCCATGTTCCGTGTGTTCATTTTGGTTACTTGACCTACTGCCAAATGAGTCATTAATGCTTAGTCTAGAATCAGGCACTGTATCTTCATTATCACCGATGTGAGAAAAGTTGTTCTGTCCCATAGCATGCTCTTTCATGTCACTTTTCTAGAACTTAGAGGTTGAGGAGATTTCTTAAATCATCTACCTTATTTGCCTGTGAGTGAATGTTTGCATCCTACACTAAATATGGGTTTGCTCATGTCTAGCTTTTAATGTATTTGCATGTGGGGTTCTCCACCACTTCTTGAGCCAGACTGTGCCACATTACAGATCTCGTCATCATCGTCATCAAGTTTTCCTGATATAAAGACTAGTTTTTCGTGAAATTACTTCTAGATATAGCCACTTGTATAATCCTAAATAATTCTTCTCCTCTCTATAAATGGTATATTTACACTTATCTACTTCTGCACCATTAGTCATTGCTTGGCCAAACTATATATACTATTTTAAATTTCTTATTGCTATTAAAATAGGTCTGCACATAACAAAGATGACAGTCTTTAAAGTTGACAAATGCTTCCCCAGTTTACCCTTTGGTTTGTCTAGTGACATCTGTTACATCTTTGTTATTTAGTATCCTGTTGCTTGTTAAGTAGTCAGGTGCCTCTGCATAGGTTATGAGTACACAGGCTCCCTCCACATGCAGTTTGTCCCTATCCTTTGCAAAAGAGGGTCATTCACTTCCATGGAACCATTCCTTCCTGTCTTAGGGCTCCTGAGGAGTTCTTCCACAGGTTCAAGGAACAGGAACATGTATGGAGGTGAAGGGGATTGGAGAATGAGTCTCCCAACTGGCCAGCAACCAGTGGTAAAACCAATCAAAAAGTTAGTGCAACTGTAGCTTATGTTTCAGTCTTGTAGTGTTGGTAATTTCAGTACTTTTCCAGACCACCAGTGAATCCGCCAGCAAAAAACAGAGTGGTATTTCTAATAGAGAAAGCAGACTTTAAAATAATAAAACAGAACCAAAGCATTACCACATTTTAATACGGCATAAAGAATAAAAAAGGAACAGAGTCAAG
Source organism: Pelusios castaneus (assembly GCA_007922175.1). Classification (NCBI taxonomy): domain Eukaryota; kingdom Metazoa; phylum Chordata; order Testudines; family Pelomedusidae; genus Pelusios; species Pelusios castaneus. The sequence goes on from ML685789.1 coordinate 12,675,035, forward strand.
CTGTTCTTTTCTCCTTTCTAGGCCACTTTTACTTTGTTTTCTTGAATATTTGCAAAGAAGAAACTCTGTAGTTTCTTTTTTGTAATACATGTTAAAATATACTTGTGCACTATATGAATACATTCTTCTAGGTACGTTTTTATAAGGTTGCCTATCATCATGGTATCTGAGTCTCTACCACAAAAAACAAACAAAAAATATCTCCCCCCTTCCAGTCTTAAGATGATTGTGTATATCTATCTAGCTATCTATTATACAAAGGGTGAATTTTATTGTGTGAGATATAGTGTACAAAATGTGAACATGTTATTGTGTTTCAAAGGGTTATTGCATGGAAACTCAGTCCAAGATGAATTTGTATTTAGTTTGGATTGAAGCAAGGGATCACTTTTATTTTTTCTAGCATGAGTTCCAGAGTCTTCGTCTGGCTCCTCCTGTGAACATTCTGTCATCAGCGGCTACAAGTCGTCCCGTTTTATCAACCACTTATTTTGTCAAGTGAAGGGAAGCTGTTGTGTAAGGTCATAATCACAGAAAGACAAGCTGCTTTTCTTGTAGCAGTGGTCCATGCCAAGCACAGCTTTGAAAATCCATATATTGACCTTGAACTGGACTTTGTGCTCAATGAGGAGCCAGTGTAGGGAGCCGCAAAACAAGGTGATGTTTTTCCAGTAACCTGTGAGCTTAAGAGTGCTGCATTCTGGACTTTATAGTTTCCTCAGAGATTCACCAATAGAAACTGCCTGAATTTTTTTTTTAAATAGCTTTTAAATTTTAGGTAACATAAATTATTTACAAAGAAATTAGTCAATGATGACAATTCACTTGCTGGATTCACTGCAATTGGAAATGAAACTTAAAGTAGATAAAAATCTTTAAAGCAAGATTCTTTTGCAGGTGAAACATTGAACTTGGTGCAGCAGAATTCAGAATGCACTGTATCTATTCGAAAACAATTACCCTAAGTGTATAGAACTGTTAGTAAAATGCAAAGCATGTCATTTATCTTCTATTTAAAAGGAGAGGATAAACTTGTAGGTATAAAAATCATTACAGCTCAGGCACTTTTGTGGGACTTGAGCAAAAGTTTACAATTAAAATATTTAGTATAAAGAATAAAGCACATCACAGGAAGAGGGAAGCAATTGAAAACTAGATACTATGGTGACAGGAAAATACAGCTGAATAGGAACACACAGTAGAAAAATGTCATCCCTCTTTTGTTTCCTTCATTCTATATAATAATGATGGTTTGGGTTTATTTTTATGCAGTGCTAATGGTAATCTACACTTGTCTTCAGGTAATTATGTTTTTGCAACTGATTTTTGCACCCACCGTGAGTAGCGAGTACAACTATTAGCAGTTAGACATCTAATTACTTGACTTTTGGGTACAAATTGATAGTTATACACCTACACTATTATTCTGATTTCTCTATATATTTGTGAATGAAATCAAATGGGAAGGCAAAAATCTGTAAAAATTGAGGTTAGGTTGAGACCTGGCTGAAAAAAAGACTCTAAATGTTGAAGTTTTATGTGATATGTTTGAACATTCAGTTACATTTCATATATTTATTTTTCTTCCATCATTTTATTTTCAAATTCAAGTAAGCACAGTTTACAGGCATACATCTAAACCAGGATGTCAAAAGCATTTAGCCTTTGGGGGCATTTCTGTCAGCAACTCAGTCTGGTGGTCCATAAACTGATATAAGAAAAAATAAAGCTCACAAATTTATAAAAATAACCCATTCTTGCCCCCGCTCCCCCAAGTCCCTCATCTCCTGCTCTAGCCCCGCTCACCCAAGCCCAAGGGCTGCCCAGCCCCAAACCACTGCTCACTCCGGGCCGGCACCTCTCTGCTCTGTCCTGGTTGGGCCCTGGGCTGAGCCATTCCACTCACCCCCACAGCACCCCCCAGGACAGCACTGGAGGCTGGTTGGCCAGCTGCAGAGTGTAGCAGCCACGTGCTGGCCAGTGGCTCCTTGGGGCCGACTAGCTGAACCAGGGGCGGAGCAAGCGAGAGCACCACGGAGCACAGTCTCTGGCCCCAGGGCCAGCTGGGTCCCCTGTCAGCACTGGCTGGGCCCCCTCCCGTGCGCCACCCCAGGCTGGCTGCCACTGCAGCAGGGAGGGGCAGGGCCCATGAAATCCAGCCCTGGTAGAATGGGTGCTGGCTCAGCCCCCTCCCTGCAGCCCAGCATCTGCGGGCTTGGACCCCCCCTTTTCTACACCATTGAACCAATGCGAGCTACACCAGAGCGGATTGCGGGCCACAAATGGCCCATTACACCTCTGATCTAAACACTATATCCAGCACTGCAGCAAAGGGAGAAGTTGGCTGCCTCTGGCCCTTCTGAAATGTCATGGAAAGACCCTCCACAATAGAAACTGTTGAGTGGTACAGGTTAGGGGACATAAATGGCATACTTCTGCCCAGGTGCTCACTGACTTTACAATGGCGTTTGCAGGAATATATTTCATAAGTGGGCTGTTCTCTTCCAAACTAGATACACACGTTGATACTTTTACAGTATATGTTCACTTGAGGATACTTTACAGGTATTTTCAGGCAAAAGCCAGAATTTGGCTCGATATCCTGTCTCTTTTCTACATTATATATCCATTTAACAATACAGCATCATTTGGTTGTTGGAGTATACGGACTATAATCTTTGCTGTCTGGTGGGATAGTAAATTTCTACGTTGTGGTTACCATACAATTAAAATAAGAGTTGTTCTCCCAGGATCACTAAAGCAGTGCTCCTCAGACATAGTTCAGGTGTTCTGTGACCAACTCTGATCCCTCCCTTTTGGGGGGACTGAGTGGGGAGGTGGAAGGAGTAATTTAATGCCCCAGCCCCAGCAAAGCTTCCAGGTGTACGGCAGCAGACGTTGAGACGCTCCTCAAAGCTTTGCTGCAACTGAGGCATTTTAAATCTCCCGACCAGATTTTTTGAGAATGTTTCCATGATGTGTTTCTTGTAAAGTAATAATACCCTTCGGTGTTTCCTAGCCCACTAAACGTTAAGAAACATTGCATTAAAAGGGACTAGTGCAAAGGCTTCCAGGATTGGTGGTACCACCCAACATTTCTATTTGATATTTTTGCATGTTTGGCCATATGTGGAGCAAAGAGTTTGGGAAATAAGAAATGCAAATCTATAGATAAGCCAGGAATGTACAAAAATGCAGCCTGTCTCTTTGCTCTGGTCATGAGTGGCTGGAACAAGAGCCGCTTCAGCTAGCATTTGCTGCCACTCTGCATAATCAGTAAATTTCCATTCTTTAGCAGCATGAAACCTGTATGTATGCCTCCAACAGCAGGAGTCTGATAGTGCCATGTGGATTGGATTGCTGCAGTCAAAGGGGCTGACGCAAGACTGAGTGACAGTGACTGATATTGACTAGAATAAAATACATGGAGAAGTCAAACATGGATATTAAGGGGAAATAGTTTTACTTATCAAGGCTTTTGGTCATTAAATTATCCAAGAAAAGGGAAACATTGTCAAATCCAGGAGTATTCTATAGGACAGAGAATCATTCAGAACTGTAATTCCTTTTTAAGGCCAGAAAGATTCATTTATGAGATTAAACTGGCGAGGTGATGCTAAACCTGGGCTCATATACCTCAGCTGTTTCATTCTGTGCTGCAACACGAGAGCACTGATTGTTTTATATAAGCTTAGAACCTCTTAAAAGCAGGCCAGTCCACTTAAAAGCTCTTTAGGGACCAGGATTAATCACGATCAAAATGCACCTATTGCATTCTGGGGCTCCAAATGACTTCAGTAGGTCACAGGCAAAAGCAGAACTTGAGCAACTTTTTTTTAAAGACTAAAACCTCAGTATCAGGACCATCCTTGGGGGGGGCAAACAAGGTGATCACCCTGGGCCCCGCGGTTACGTGGGCCCTGCACTGAACCGCTGCCAGCAGGGCAGTGCAGGGCCTGCGCTGCGGGCCCCCCGCAAGGCCGCGCTTTGCTCTGCTCCCCGCTGCCTTTGGCAGTGAGCCAAAGGCAGCGGGGTGGGCCGGGAATACTTCGCCCGGCCTCGGGCCTGGCCTTCCCTGCCCCCAGGGTGGAGCAGGCAGGCCCAGGGGCAGGGCAGGTGCGTGGGACCCGGCCTCTGGGCCGGCCTGCTGCCTGTCTCCTGCCCCACACACAGCCACATGCGGCCACGGCAGGCCCTTCCTGGCGGCGTGGGGCCTCAGCTGGGGCCAACTCCTAGCAGCAGCCTCCAGTCCCTGGCTGGGGTGCCGGTCCCAGGCAGTCTGGGGTCCCGGCTGGGGCCAGAACAGCGGCGGCCTCGGCTGGGGCTGGCTTGCAGCCGAAACTGGAGTCGGCTCCCCGCTGCCCGGCAGGCGGCCTTGGCTTTCCGAGCCGGGGCCAGCTCCCCCCGCCGCCCAGCGGGCCACCTCAGCTTCCTGGCCCAGGGCCGGAGCCGGCTTTCCCCGCCACCCGGCGGGCCACCTCGGCTTCCTGGCCTGGGGCCGGCTTTCCCTGCCACCCGGCAGGCCGCCTCAGCTTCCAGGGCCAGCTATCCCCACCACCCGACGGGTGGCCTCGGCTTCCTGGGGCTAGGGCTGAGGCTGGCTCCTGGGGAGGCGGAGCCGGCCGACCTGCCGCTCTCCCCTCCAGCATGGGGGGGGGCAGGGGCCCCACCTAGGCCAACTGGCCCTGGGCCCCACTCCCCCCAAGGGACAGCCCTGCTTAGTATAGTACCAAAATATCCAGCTGGCCTCTGACTTACACGATAGATCCTTATTTGTGTGTGTGCCCCCTAGAACTCAAAAATGTTTTTTTATGTGAGGTTTTTGGTTTGGGGGTTTGTTTGTTTGGTTTTTTTGTCAAATCTGGCATAGGGTCCATGGATACAGTCAAGTGATTAGTTCAGTGGCTCATAAATGTCGCATTCCCAGGTCACCTTGGTATACAGAAGACCGCTGAGAAACTACATGCTTGAGAGGAAGCTGTTGGCAATCATTGTAGTCAGAGATTTTTAAAAAAAATTCCTAATCCATGGCTCCTCTTGAGGCAAAGACATTTTTCTTCCTCTCCATAACTGCATGCACAAAGTCTTGTCCAGCAGAACTGTTCTGAATGGCAGACCTCTTGGAGAATGTGGGCTGCCATCGTCTGGAAATAAGAGCAAATATTTGTTGCTGTGACACTTTCATGTGAATAAGACTGATCGGACATGAATTAGGGTGGTTGAATCTCTGGGGACAGATCCATATCTGAAGGGAATCAGTATCACTTTTCAAGTTGTTTTGGCCCGTTTCACATAAAGAGCAGAACAGACACCGTGGACTTCAGGAAAGCAGATTTTGGCTCCCTCAGGGAACTGATGGGCAGGATCCCTTGGGAGGCTGATCTAAAGGGGAAAGGCGTCCCAGAGAGCTGGCTGTATTTTAAAGAAACCCTGCTAAGGGCATAGGAAGATACCATTCTATTGTGCAGAAAGAACAGCAAATGTGGAAGGCACCCAGCATCGCTTAGCAGAACTCCGCATTGAGCTGAAACATAAAAGGGAAGCTTACAAGAAGTGGAAGCTTGCACAGATGACTAAGGAATCATATAAATATATTGCTCAGGACTGCAGGGATAAAATCAGAAAGGCCAAAGGGCAATTGGAGTTGCAGCTGGCAGGGGATGTGAAGGATAACTGGAAGATGTTCTACAAGTATGTCAGTAACAAGAAGAGGATCAAGGATAGCGTAGGTCCCTTACTGCATGGGGAAGGTATCCTCGTGGTGGATGATGTGGAAAAGGCTGAAGACCTCAATGCTTTTTTTACTTCAGTCTTCACAGGGAGGGTCAGCTCCCAGGCTACTACACTGGGTAACACAAAATGGAGAGAAGAAGAGCTGTCCTCGGTGATGGAAGGTCAGGTTAGGGACTACTTAAAGTTGGATGTGCACAAGTCTTTGGGGCTGGATGAACTGCATCCGAGGGTGCTGAGGGAGTTGGCCGATGTGATTGCAGAGCCGCTGTCCATTATCTTTGAAAACTCGTGGCAAATGGGGGAGGTCCCGGAGGATTGGAAAAAGGCAAATATAGTACCTATCTTCAAGAAAGGGAAAAAGGAGCAACCAGGGAACTACAGACCAGTCAGCCTCACCTCAATCCCTGGAAAAATCATGGAGCAGGTCCTCAAAGAATCCATCCTGAAACACTTGGAGGAAAATAGAGTGATCAGGAACAGTCAACATGGATTCACCAAGGGCAAATCATGCCTGACCAACCTGATTTCCTTCTATGATGAGATGACTGGATTTGTGGATGCGGGAAGAGCCGTTGACGTGGTATACCTTGACTTTAGCAAGGCTTTTGATACGGTTTCCCACAGCATTCTCGTCGACAAGTTAAGGAAGTATGGGTTGGACGAGTGGACCGTAAGGTGGATCGAAAACTGGCTAGATCAACGGGCTCAGCGGGTAGGAATCAATGGCTCGATGTCTGGTTGGCAACCGGTAATGAGTGGAGTGCCCCAGGGGTCGGTCCTGGGGCCGGTTCTATTCAACATCTTCATTAATGATATTGATGATGGAATAGACTGCGTGCTTAGTAAGTTTGCGGATGACACCAAGTTTGGGGGAATGGTAGATACTCTGGAGGGCAGGGACAGGATCCAGGGAGACTTGGACAAATTGGAACACTGGGCCGAAAGAAACCTCATGAGGTTCAACAAAGACAAGTGCAAAGTCCTGCACTTAGGACGGAAAAATCCCATGCACTGCTACAGGCTGGGGACCGATCGGCTAAGTAGCAGCGCTGTAGAAAAGGACCTGGGGGTTATGGTGGACGGGAAGATGAATATGAGCCAACAGTGTGCCCTTGTTGCCAAAAAGGCCAATGGCATATTAGGCTGCATCAGTAGGAATACTGCAGCAGATCGAGGGATGTGATAATTCCCCTCTATTCGACACTGGTCAGGCCGCATCTGGAATACTGTGTCCAGTTTTGGGCCCCCCACTACAGAAAGGATGTGGACAAATTAGAAAGAGTCCAGCGGAGGGCAACAAAAATGATTAGGGGGCTGGGGCACATGACTTACGAGGAGAGACTGAAGGAACTAGGCTTATTTAGTCTACAGAAGAGAAGACTGAGGGGAGATTTGATAGCAAACTTCAACTACTTGAAGGGGTGCACCAAAGAAGAGGGAGGTAGGCTGTTCTCGATGGTAACAGAGGACAGAACAAGGAGCAATGGTTTCAAATTACAGCTGAGGAGGTCAAGGTTGGATATTAGGAAAAACTTTCTCACTAGGAGGGTGGTGAAGCATTGGAATGGGTTACCTAGGGAGGTGGTAGAATCTCCATCTTTGGAGATTTTTAAGGCCTGGTTAGACAAAACCCTGGCTGGGGTGATTTAGTGGGAGTGGTCTTGCTTTTTAGCAGGGGGTTGGACTAGATGACCTCGTGAGGTCCCTTCCATCCCTATGATTCTATGGTATGGCTGAGTTGTATTAACTTTTGTCCTGGAAGAGACATTCAATTTATACCACCATAATTAGGAATTATTGCATCTAATGTTAATATAAAATAAAGCTTGTGTTATTAAAAAGCCCTGTTCAAAACTAGAGCAGATCAAAACATGGAATTTCCATTTTGTGGGAAATTTTGACACAAATTCAGCAAAGTAGTGTTTCCCATACACAGACAACTCTTATTTGCAAAAGATGCTCCCTGGAATCCCTGCAGCTGCTATCTGAAAGTGACATGACTCAGTCCACTGTGGCAGGGTTGCCCATGACCGTGTCCTAGGATTTCTAGGCTGCTGTCTCTGCAGCAGGTAATGTGGCAGCCACAGCTAAGCCAAGAGACCGGGAGCCAGTACTTCCAGGTTCCTACCTGTGTATAAGGGAACCTGGAAACTCCAAGGTGCTGACTCCAAGGCAGTCCTTTAGGCAGACTGCTAAGGAGCCATGCTAGTGAGCTATCAAGCTTTGAAGCCTGCCTAGCATTCTCCCATGTATGTTCTAATGGAAGATTCCTCAAAAGCAAAATGTTTTGTTGGACAAATCAACTCTTTCTGATTGGAAAACCATTCCGCTGGAGAATTTCCAACCAGCTCGACTTAGAAGAAATAGAATAATAGATTAGATTTATGGTGTATGTGAGCTGACATACTAGAGATGCATTTGAAAATATTTCTTTTTATCCTTTCTGTGTATAACAATAGCCTCTGAAGTCAGTGGATGCTCACCTTTTCATGTGATAAGGGGATCATTTTTCATGGTCCTTAGTTAACCAGGGCCGAGAACAAGGATTATGAGATTAGAAAATGGAGTGTCTCAATATTTTGGGTGCCCAACTGGAGATGCCTTTTAATGGATAAACAAAAGGTTCTGAAAATTAGCTCCCTCTATTAGGCAACCACTAATTGTGTCACCCAAAGTCACAAGTCACTTTTGAGAATCTTGGCCCAGTCTCTTAGCTGTATCCACATCTTTATTTTACAGTTACTTCCTTCCTTTGCAAGGATGGGTGGCTGGAACTCTCCAATTAGAATGTGATTTATATGAATTATTACTTTTTAAAATTAAAATGAAACTTTATACGCCAGAAGGAAAAGGGACCAGACATAATAAGAGAGCAATCATTCTCTTTTGCCCTGTACTTCATGTAAAGCTGTATTCAAATATATTTTGTAATTTCTGACTTGTATTCTACAAAGAAAATAGGGTAGCAAATAATGAATCAAGCTCTTTTCCTATTATCCTTTGTATAACTAACTCAGAACATAACTGAGTAAACACAATTAATATGGTATGCACAGTGCACTACATTGTTAATTGCTGGCTGTACTTTAAGAACATATGCATTCTATTTGGAGATATTTGAAGCACATGCAAGTTATACAATCACATATAGACTCTAATTTGTTATCCAATAATAGATTGCTGCTTCTGCTCACATGACAGGACAAAATTAAGTTAATATCCAAATATGACTGAATGCTCATTGTTTTGAAAGAATAGAGAGTGCATTCTTAGTAGGGAATTCTAAGGCTCTCTCATCTACCAGAGACTACTGTTGATAAGATTTAAGGAGAGACGACTCACCTCACACTAGGGTTTGAAAAGTCATTTAATCTTTCTGAAATTCAGATCCAAGAATTGTGTTGAACTTCTTTTTCTCACTGCATTTTTGTACATTTATCTTGAAGGAAAAAAAATGAGCCATTTGGTTTTCTCTCTCCCACACATGGAGAGAGAGTTTTTTTACTCATCTCCCTCGAGCTTGTAAGCCTCACATTTGGGTATTTAAAAAGCGTGCATAGTAGATGACAGATCCTCCTAAGTAATCCTCTAGAGAAGAGCAAGGCCTCCTTTATATAGTACCTTAGTTGGCCCATTAAGAATAATGAGCAGCACCTTCTGAGCCTACAATTCAATCAGCAAGCTCCTTTCCCCCTTCTCAGGCACAATTAAGAGAAGAAGGAAGTCTAGCTCTGCTCCTGCCCCCCTCCCCCCCAATTAGGAGTTCCTCTCCAGGAGAGTCACAAGACCTGCAGTATAAGTTAATATTAACCCACAGGTATCTCTATAGAGCAGCCTGGGGCACTGGTTGCTTCAAAGCAATTGCCAGTTGCCTGAGAACATCTCTAAATCGTTTAGGTTGTTGGTGGGATGTCCAATTTAGTTTCTCTTTATACCTAAAGGCCCCTGTATGCCTCATTGCCAATCTCATGTAAACAAACATACATATAAAAGAGCTCTTGATTTAAGAGATAAAAATACATTTTACTGGTAAAAGAAGAGCGGTGTTAAAAGGTATTTTATCTATTTAGGTGAGTGCTGTTATTTCAGCTCTTATACTCCTCTGCCCTCACCCATGAGCCTCCCCAGGCAAATGCAACATTTACAGTTTGGCCTATTGACCACAAGAAGAGCCATGCCAATTTCAAATTCTCCAGCAATGCTAAAGAGATCAAAGAGATCAAAAATCATGTCAGGCCCCTTTGGTTTAAAATTCATGAGAATTTCTTTAAAAATAATAAGATTTCTATTTACCTTCTGGTTTCTGAAACTCAAGGATGTACTCCATCATATTAACTTGTTCTCCTTAATCATGAGAACTAGAATCTTATTTTTAAAACAAAACAAAATGAAACCTGAGATAATCACATCGTCACAGTGGCTCAGAACTATTTAGATGTTTAGCTCCCATTGATTTAAATAGGAGATAGGGACATAAATAACTTTGAGGATCTTAACTAAGATGACTGCTGCAGACAGAAGTATGTGCCTCCTCTCCCCAAGAAACTTGGCTGCAGGTGGATGTGCTTTGAAAAAGAAGGTGGGGGGAAGGAAGTTGAAACAGAATATTCTTTGGGTTAGTGAAGCTGCCTGTTGTATGCTCCACAGGAGGCAGGCTCTACTGTGTTAAGGCTCACACCTGGTGTTAACGTGTGAAATCTTTTTAAACTATGTGGTCTTGGTCTCACTTCATTCTTTACAATACCACTGATATTACAGTTCAAATGATGGAAGTAGTACTAAGGAAAGTTTTAACTAAAGCAAAATATACTAAATGCTTATAGATAAACTAATGGCTTCAAGCCAATGTAGTTATGTTCACTCTATACAAATAACTTCATGTAAAGGTAATAGGATTAAATGTCTGGGTAATTCTTATCTTCATACCTACAAAGTATGTAATTGTGTCCATTTAATAACATAACATTTTACATAAATAGTAAACAGAATATTCATGGTTGAACTGAAATGGGATGGGCAAAGTGGCCAATAATTCTGAACTGTGTAATCAAAAATATTTACAGTAAAGCAATTTTTAGCACCTCTAAAGTTTAGTTAGGAAAGACTAAGTATAAGGCAGAAAGCATATAACTCTCATACTGAAAGGTTTATTTTCAGTAATGTGGACACTGTTAAATGTCTTGTGGACATCCATGGTTTTCATGATCACCTTCTATTTACAACACTCAGAGTACCTCTTCTCCCAGTTCATGACCCCGTAACAGTCTTGTTGAAGCTACAATTGCTGGCATGGAAAAGGAACATTAGGAAAATGCTGCTAAAGTAGAAGAGTTAATGACTATCATCAAGTGGGCCTTTTTTCTGTAGTTGCAATCTTTGTTAAAGCTCATGACTGTGCTAGCCATCCTTCACTGGGAAAAAATGGAAGAAGTTATTAATTGCATTTATGGAATAAGATAGCTGAAACAAATAGAAGTCATTGTCCAAAACATTAGACCACATGAGAAAGCCTGAGCAAGAACTAACTCAAAAATTGTAAGAGGGGTTTCTTTGGGTCTGATTGAAAATGCAGGTGCTGGAACATTAATTAGATGGGGTGGGGAAGGGCCTGTTAGGGTTAGGGGCTGTTTGCTAGAAGCAGAAACTAACAAGAGCCAGAGGAAGAACTGGTACAATGTCCCAAAAAGGGAGCAAAGACAAAGTTCCTTGGGGCACAGGACTGGCTGGAAAGGCAGTGAAACAGGTCTTTATTTGTGTAACTAAACAGTGTTGCACAAGAAATACCTGACTCTATTATTAATTTCTCCTCTTAACAAAAGCAACCTGGCAGGGACCCAAACAATGGGGCCTAACCACTTAGGCCCAGGGGCAACCCTATTTCAATGTTTTTTTAGTTGTCTTTTAATGTAATGCACTAGGAAGAAAAAACGAGGAAGGGCCATATGAATCACCATTAAATGGTTCATGAACCAGAGTTTCAGAACTTTCATGTGGCTTACACTAACACTAAAATCTGATTAAGACCCAGTCATTATGGATGGGGCCAAATCATGTTCAGAGTTTGGCAAGCATGGTTTTAGCCCTAATACAAATCAGAGGTACTATTGATCAAACAATATTTCTGAAGTATCTGAAACTAGGATAATGACCAATGCTTGACTATGTAAATGTATAGGTTAACTCTAATCCCACATTACACGCTTAGCCTGCTCATTACTGCCTGCTGGGGAGCTGGAGGGGGGGAACAAATTGATGAGATGAGGGGTTTGGCAAAGTTGGGAAATAATTGGCCCATAACCAGAATTTGACTGGGGAATACCCTCATAAGCCACATTCGTTTGTTTATTCATGCTGAATGCAGGTCTCACAAATTGTAGAATTCCTCTGTTAGTTCTATAAAAAAACATTTGTAAATTTGCACTTTTCTGTTCTGAGAAAGGATTCAGTTTTCTTGACCTGAGACAGTTGATAACCAGCTCCTTGTACTACCTAGATTTTAAAAGCTAGTTAAATATTGTGGTTTAGTTCATTATTAGTCTTGTAAATGTTTCCATTACTTTGGGCTACTTTCAATGAACCTTATATTCTGTTTATATTACTTGGAGTCCTCCTTTCCTTTCCCCTAGGTCAGGGGTAGGCAACCCCCGGCACGTGTGCCAAAAGTGGCACACAAGCCCATTTGGAGCGGCACTCGGTATCCTCTGTGGCACCACAGAAATTGCCACTCCTGCCACCAAAAGACACTCCAAGTGGCTTCTTTTAGGGGCAGCTGCATTGCGGAGGTCCCTGCCACGTCCATGCCCCAGGTATATCATGTAAAGAAGCCACCCAGAGCGGCTCCTCTCTGCGGTGTGCAGCCATCAAAAGGAGTGACTCCAGGCAACTTTTTTCCATGGTGTGCCTGGAAATATAGGGGTCCCCAAGCACGCTGCTGAGAGGAGCCACTCCAGGTGGCTTCTTTCCACGAGTGGGCTGTTGGCACGAGATGAGGGTTGAGGAGGAGGGGTCGGCAAAGGTTGCCAATCCCTGCCCTAGGTAGTCAGTTTGCTGGGACATTTGAGAGAATGTTCTATGTATGCACACAAAAGCAAAGCCCTTTAATACAGCTCACAAATAAAAACAGTAGGACATTTTCTGAAAAGATCTAACAGTTTTTGAGGAGCTTCCCTCCCTCCCTCCCCAGCAGACCCCAAAGAGAAATATCCATGGAGGCAGCATACATAGGGTTCCAGGCAGGAAGTCAGGATATTTGGTTCTGTTCTTGTCTCTGCTATTGACTTGTCTAATAACCTTTTTAAAGTGATGTGCTTCAGTTCGTCCATCTGTAAAGGGGGAAAAAGGGGGGGAAACATTTACCTGTTTTTATAAAAAACAGTGTTTAAAAGTTGTAGAGACCTCATCATGTCTCAGTGTGAGTTCTGAAAATAAATGGAAGCTCATAATTAGGTTAAACCTGTGGTTCTCCAAGTATTTCGTTCTATCCACCTTATGAAAAAAGATCCTTTTCTACCCTTTGAAATCCTCAATGCTTGTTCATTAAAATGTTAAATTCGGTGGTCTGCTAGAAGAGCTCCATGAATTATGTTGGTCCTCAAATCCTATTTTAAAAATCACATCACACACCAAGCTAAATTATTCCAGGACCAGTTTATGTTTACTTAAGTATACATTACAAAATATCATTTTATCCATGAGTGGCGCCAACTTTCATTTGACTCATTTCTAGTGTTGAGATATATATATATATATATATATAGTATAGTACACATACACCCTTGATATGTCAGCTAAAAATCATTACTAATAACAGTTTTGCTATGTCTTCAAATCAGTAGCTAAAAATATGTCAAACTCCTAGCAAGAGAAAACAGCCCTGCAGTCACCCATGATGATATAATTGTAGATGTATAATCCTAGCACTTCACCCTAAATCTGGTAGAGGCACACCAAGCAGGGAGAAGGAATCTTACGGATGGATGGAACAACCAACCTCTTCCTGACTGGTATACTCACACATCTATAATTCTTCTTAGTTTTCTCCTTGCTACAGAGTTCCATGTTCACATTACTTGGCAGAAGAGGCAGGGTAAGACAATATGTTATAGAGTACGGTTTCCATCATCAGGCCCTCTTTTGACAAACTGCTGTACAATATTTTTTAAAGACAAAAAACTGTTTAGAGCACCTGTAATATGCTTCCAAAGAGAACATGAATGGCCTCATCTATGCCTAAATATTTAAGACCCCTATTTTTGGAAGTTCTGGCAAGAAACTGATGAACTTTGCATAAGAATTGATAAATGTATGCTCATTACTCCAATTCAAAGTAGCACAGTATAACATACACAGAGTCAACAGCAATATCTTTACATTCATAATGTCCTTGGATGCAGACATAAAAGAAGGCAGTCCCTACTCCAAGATTTTTTACTTGAAACACACAAGTCAGGCAAAGAACAAAAGACAGGAAGTATTATTATCTTCCAAATATAGGTAGGGAATTATGGTACCCAAGTGCACATCCTCAAAGGCATTTAGGCACTTAACTCCCATTGAAATCTGAGTTAGACATCCTAACTTCCATTCCATTGTTCTGGGCCTAAATGATTTGCCTGAATCAACCTGAAAGAAGGTTGAGAGGGGATACGATTGCTCTCTATAAATACATCAGATGGATTAATATCAGGGAGGGAGAGGAATTATTTGAGTACAGCACCAATGTGGACACCAGAACAAATGGTTATAAACTGTCTATCAAGAAATTTAGGCTTGAAATTAGATGCAGGTTTCTAACCATTAGAGGATTAAAGTTCTGGAATAGCCTTCCAAGGGGAGTTGGGGGTGGGGGGGCAAAAACCATAACTGCTTTCAAAACTGAGCTTGATAAATTTATGGAGGGGATGGTATGATCAGATAGCCAATTTTGGAAATTGACTGATCTTTGGCTACAGCTGGTGGATATACAAGTGGCCTAAGAAGGGAGGGTACATGGGGTGGGTTCTGTGTTATTACAGAGAATTGTTTCTTGGGTAACTGGCTGTTGAGACTTGCCGATGTGCTCAGGGTTTAACTGATGGCCATATTTGGGGTCGGGAAGGAATTTTCCCCCAGGGCTGATTGTCCTGGGCTCTGGGGGGTTTTCACCTTCCTCTGAAGCAAGGGGCATGGTTCACCTACCGGTGAATTCTCTGTATCTTAAAGTCCTTAAATCATGATTTAAGGAAGTAAATAACTCAGTCATAGGTTAGTGGCCTATTACTGGAGTGGGTGGGTGAGGTCTTGAGGCCTGCATTTTGCAGGAGGTCAGACTAGATGATCGTACTGGTCCCTTCTGACCTTAAAGTCTATAAGTCTATGAGTCACACAGGAAATTTATGGTAGAGCTGGGAACTAAATGCAAGTCACCTAGACCCAGTCCACAACCATAAGATAACCCTCTGTCTAATAGTACCAGTGTACTATATCTAATTGCAGAAGAACATGTTTAAACAATTTCAGTTAGTTAAATTTATAAATTACAAATGAGTGTTCACTCCAGGCTTTTCAATTTTACTATTAATACAGCCGACCCAACAATTAACTACTAACATTAAGGTGGGAATGAGCTCTAGATGTTCCTCAATAAGCGGAAAGGAATAAGCCTTCAAGCCCTTCCATGGTTCCAAATTATTTGTAATTACATTTTATACATTTAAAGTGTAATGCATTGATCTCTGGCCAGATTATCCAAAGACTGATTAAAGAATCAAGCAGCCCACTGTGATGCGGGGCATACCCTTTGGGCAAGTCTGCTCAAATACTATAAATAATGGAGAAGTGAGTGGGAAGAGTGATCTTTGTTCCAGAATATTGTGTTAATATCATGTTATTGCATGACATAGCAACAATCTGTCTCATTCAGACAAGAAGTGGGTGTATTTGCAATAATATGCATGAAAACACTATTGCTAAATACTGTGGGTGGTTGCAATCATGGGGAGGAGGGTATGCCTCCTTCTTCAGTAAAATACACAGCAGGGAATTCAGAGAAGAAAAATGGTGACAATGCCCTTATGGAATGTTTCACCAATCACTGTTGCAGGGAGTGAGTTGTGATCCACTGCTGAACAAGCTGAGAAAACTGACCTCCCAAACTCTCTGGTGATTTTCAGAAGGCTAAAGTCAGTTGCATGAAAGCCCCATGCCTCTGTGCCCCCAGCGATTCTGGTCCCCAATCCCTAGTAACATGGTTACAACTGGTGGATAAGCTTTCTTTTGCAAACTCCACTTGATTTGCATCTCTCACTCCAAATTGTAAATTGTTCCCCTCTGTCCCTCAATCTTCCCTCTCTCCATGCCGCCCAGAGGCCTCTATGGTATTTGTATTAAACTGAGTTACAGAGCCCTGGTTCTGCAAGGAATAGAGGAGATTGACACATAGATTTGAGGTAGGGCAGCCCTCATACTGTGCAAGTCTGTTTATGCTCAAGGATTGGTTTGTATATGAGTTGAGGAAGTATTTCCAGAGCAGTTAATAGATGGATTGAAAAATGATCGGGTAACATTCCAAGTCAAATGGCTGAATTTCTGGAAATAAAAAGAATTTAAACAAGGGGGAAAATTAAGTTATGGCCCATAATTCTATGAATAGTTTTCTTTGAATGATTCTTCCTCCAAATTCTCTTTAAATACTTTATTCACTCGTCTCATTATTTTTAAAAATATCTTCTTAGACTTGAACCATGAGTCTTCATAAATCTTATTTCCACACATACATTATTGAGTACTGAATAAACTGGTTTCAAAATGGAACATTTTATGAGATCTCATTTGCTTGTTGATTGGCAGTGGTACTAGGGAGAGATAGAGCAAGAGGCAAGGTGCAGGTGGGGGTCATCTGAAGAGGAGGAAGAAGAGAAAGAACTAGAAAATATATGTAAGAAGTATGTGTGGGGTTTTGTTAATTAGTAATAGTCTTCAATAAACAGCATTTTAATAAACTTTAAAAGAGAGAGAAGTCACATTAGTGTAATAGCCTCATTAAGGCTATGTCTACACTGGCAATTTAAGTCGACTTAAGGAGGCTTAAGTCAACTTAAATTAAGCCATGTCCACACTAGGCTTTCATTAAGTCAACTGAAGAAATTCCTAGAGTTGACTTAATGAATGCTTAAATCCACTTAATAACTATCACTCATTAGGTCGACTTAAGCCTCCTTAGGTTGACCTAATCCTTCCTTAGGTCGACCTAAGTCCAGTGTGGATACATAAGTCCACTTTGTTAAGTCAACCTAAGGGCAGTTAGGTCGACTTAACAAAGTGGACTAAGTCGACTTATGGTGTTGCCACTTGTTAAGTCGACTTTAATAAGGTCGATTTTAAGTCGACTTAAAGTCGACCTTATTAAAGTCGACTTAACAAAAGTCGATTTAACTTTTCTAGTGTAGACATAGCCTAAGAGATAGACAAAATGCTGATTCCTACAGATTCCATGGCAACTGGAAAGAGATAAAGGAGAAAATGGAGTAATTAGGGGCTTCTTTACCACAGTCTTTGCCCCTAAGAGCCAATGAAGGCAGGGAATGAGAAATCCTGTGAGGAGGGAGGAAAAGCAAGGGATGAAAACCTGGCCATACTAAAATCAGAGGGAGTTTTGCCATTGGCTTCAACAGGCTGTTCAATACCCTGGCTGTGAACAGGAAAGGGAGGGCGTTCATTAACTGCAATCTGAATCTGCAAACAAGAATCTATCAGAGACTGAGGGGATGACCCTTTCAAGACTGGGATTACCCCTCCCACATGTTTTATCCTGGAGGAATTGAAAGATTAAGCCTACTCCCAAAGATTGGTCAGAAACTGAAAAATTAATTCTGTTGTCTCCATCTCCTCATAATAGAGCCTCTCGAGACAGGAATCTTCTCTAACTTAATTTAACACTGATGGAGGATTTAAACTTCCTTCACCCCAAAAATCTGACTGAGATTTTCTGACTTTTCCCAAGAATTAACAATTGTACAGAAGCAAAGAGAAATGGATCAAAATGGTTCAGAATCAAACCTTTAGTAATCTCAGAACAAAGTGTAATCAGTTGGGGGAAGCAAATATAATGTTTGTGTGTGTCTGACTAGGGAAAGGAATAATATTTCACTTTAGATAAGTGGGTTGTCTGAGAATGTTAAATATTTCTCTTTTTATATAGGTTATTTAATATAAATATTATTACAAAGGGAAACTGCTAACCTTGGGGACTGATATAAGATAGCAAACAGTATTTTAGAAAGAACGTTTCATGCAATGGTAAGCAAGGCCGTGCTTACATTAAGTCCAGGCTTCACATTTGGAGGCTTGTTCTCCATTCTTTCTTCCATATTGTGTGATCTTTTCTGTTTGTGGAAAGTGGATGTAAAGACTACCTAGTCAGCAAGTGAGGGAGCTCTGTGGCAGGTCAGAGTGGGATAATAGCATGTTTTCTCATTCAACAAAATTCATACTGCTCTTGCCTACAGACTCCCTTTTATTTTTGTTTGGGTTCCCAAGTGTGTTGGCCCATGGTACTCTGCACTGGTCCTTATACATAAGGGAACAGGAAGGGGCTAGCTATAAATAGATTACTCTTACAGGGCCCAGAAGTAAAAACCTGCTTGTTCAGAACTGGTGGGAATGTGGGTGAGATGCACCCTGCATCAAAATAAGGACAGATTAGGATGCTAAGCCAATAATGTGCTTTAGCAAGTACTAGGATCAAATAGTCAGTAAACATTTTGCCTGAATATATCTTAAAATAAACTTATAAATAGCACTGATTGAAAAATAGCCCCCCTCCACCTCCCCCGCAGAAAATTTGAACAACTTTTTTTTTCATTTAAATTTAATGTGGAAAATGTTGACATTTTAGTGAAACATCAAAACCAAAAATATTTCAATGGAAAAAAAAATAGTTCAATTCAAAATGGTGCTGCAGTGCCTCACCTGAGTTGGAGTTCTGGTACCTTTACTCTCATTCTCCTCTGTGTGCTGTTCTTTCTGGCTGGACTACATCTCCCATGATGCACCACTTTCACTTTCATTATGAGTGGTCATAGTGCATGATAGGAATCCATTGATGTGAGGTATCATAATGAAATATGTCATCCAGGCAAACAATCCAACCCATCGAGAAGAATAAGAACCTAAGGCATCTGAACAATTGTCGGGGGTACTGGTGCACTGTTTTGAATAAAAATATTTAAGTTTTGGATGAACCCAAACCATTTTCAGTTTGGGGGCATTAGATTTTTTGGACAAAAGTATCAAAATGTTCTGGATAATATAGAGGCAAACTTATAGGAAAAATGCATTTCGTTAAAGACCCAATTTTTCTGGCAAAAAACATCAATGAAAAAATGTTGACCACCCCTGTTTATAATCCATTCAACAAACATCCACACCACCAAATGTCATTTTTCATTTGTCAGATTCTAGCCAAAAGTATCACATGCAGGGCCGTCCCATGGGGGAGTGGGGCCCAGGGCCAACTGGCCGAAGCGGGGCCCTGCCCCCATGCTGGAGGGGAGCATGGCGGGCCAACCAGCCCGCTCCGCCCCCCAGGGAGCCGGCCCTGGGCCGGGAGGCCGAGGCTGCCGGCGCGGGGAGCCGGCTCCGGCCCAGGCCCCGGCGGCTGCCTGTTGCGAGAGGGCGGCGGGAGCCAGCTCCGATCCCGGAGGCTGCCTGCGGCAGGGCCTGGCCCCACGCGCTCCCCCCCCCCCCGGGGCCTGCCTGCTCCGAACTGGGGGCGGGAGGCGTAGCTCTCCTGGCCCACCCTGCCCCGCCCCGCCGCCTTCGGCTCGCTGCCAAAGGCAGCGGGGTGGTTGTGGGAGATGGGGCTGTGGCGCGCAGGGCCCCCCCCATGCCCCGCTGGGAGCGGGACAGTGTGGGGCCCACATAACCGCGGGGCCTGGGGCAATCACCCTGTTCGGCTCCCCCAGGGATGGCCCTGATCACATGCAGCTATTTGTTTCCAGGTTAGGAGTTCAACTAAGAAGAGGCAGAATCAGCAAAGAGTCATTGTCATGCCTTCCTAGTTCTTTAATCTTCTTTTGAATTCCTGGAATACTGCTCAATGATCAGTACCATGTGGCCCTTTGAAAACCATTTTCTGTTCCTCCCAACTAACTGTATATGGACAATCTTGAACAATGGGTACTTGTGACCTTGCCATATGCATCTGGCATATGCATCCTTCATGCGGCATTTAATGAAATCACTTGTACACTTTTCAAAGAATCCCAAATCCATTTAAATTTTATTACCCTGAGCAAATGTAATTATCCTTTCTTGTTCGACACCTGATGCGAGACTCACATGATCCCCTACTGCCTCTAGACCTGCCAAGTCTAACTCATCTGGAGAAGGAAAGCTCTCTCAATGCGTTTGACATAAGATACTTTTGAAAGCCTTGCTTTTTATTTATGAAACATTTAGCTGTGTGTTTCAATCAGAAATTTCAGATCTCCCTTATTTTTCATGCTGTCTCATCTTGAGACTTTTTTCTATTTCTGTTATATGCTGTATATAGTAAAAATATCATACTGTTTCAGGGGTTAAAGTAAGGGGGAACTCACTGGAATGCAGTTCCTGGTCCCCCAAATTTGAGGAGCCAGAGTTCTGGGGCACCTAAAAATAGAAAAATCTGGCAGAACGCATGTCCCGCCCTGCCCTGGCTGCTGGCAGGTCCTACTCCCCACCATTGTTAATCACAATACTTATTGTGTTTGCTAGTTTGTGACAATAATTGCTATAGACATAAACACCATATAAAATTATAAATATTTTTATGGAGCGATCACCAATGCATGTGATACTGAGAAGTGGTTGCAAATGCCTACCTGGGCTGGGGCCCACACATGCATGAAGGGGGCCCAGACAATACGGGAAGGGGGCCCGGAAATTAGGAGGGTTCCAGGGCCTGTCAAATTATACTTTAACCACTGTACTGTTTCATAAATATCATACTATATAATTAGTAAAACAAAACACCTTGCTCTTACCTTAGTCATTTTTCATCTCAGTAGTGCACCTTTCTGCATCCCAGATACTATTGCTTCAATCACCTTCACCTTCGGACCATTTCATTTTCCTCTTTGAAACACTCCACTGGCTTACTCATGCCTTAGACATCATACTCAAACTTCTCATTCTCATCATATACTGTATGTTGTAATAGGAAAAGTGTATAACTATAAAATATGGTAAAATGATGTATGTATAGCCTTGCACTTTAAACTGATGAATATGTGTAATTTGTGTGTACCTTAATGTTGCTTTTTCAGAAGGATTTTGTTCTGTTTATGTTTTGAGATTATTTAGTATTCATTTTGGATGTGCTATTGTAAAAAATACACATTTCAAGGTTGTACTGTTGTGATAAATAGGCATGCCCTTTATATTTGATAAGAATAAGGTGCTTGTTTATTATGTAGGCCGCATAAAATATATGATGTCTTTAAGTACTCATTTCCTTGCTTGCATGTGTTTGGGTTCGGAAAGTTTTATTATGCCACAGTATTATTAGCAGCTAGCAACTGTAACAGGTTTTTGAAGCAAAACTTTTGGACTTAGGAATTTCTCAAAGGTTGTCATGTTTTGTTTTTTAACTAATTCCTTTTTTTCTTGTGTGTAAAAAATACAGACATGGATTTTTAAATTTTCAATTAATGCAATGGAAAGTTCACCTGATTATTAAATCAATGCAGCAAGTAGCACTATTTAAGCTAATGAAGTTCCTATGGAGCCTTTCTACACACAGTTGATATGATGCACTGATTAACTACGATTCTGATCCTGTACAGATTTATGCACATGTTATGTTATGCACATGATTAGTCTTACTGAAGACCAACGTTAGCGGGATCATGGCCTAAATAGTTAGGCAGGAATACATAGCACAGCCTTCCTTCACTTTGAATCCTGAAAGCCTGAATGGATATTAATATATTTTTGAGCTAACAAACATTAGCTACAAGTACAAAAAAAAATCAAATCAAGCTCTTTTTAAAAGGCATAGAATTCAAAACCTAATTCTCTAATTTTCTTCCTGATTTGCAGGAAAATACCCCTTTGCCTAATTGGAGCAATTTTCAGACATAACACATTTTCCTAACCAAAGTTATAGGTGTGCTAAAATAGTTTTATCACAGGGCTGTTTGCAACCTTTAATATCAAGACTGTAATCTTTCCATACTATTATTTCAGTCTTTCCACTGACTCAGGAAGACGGCATTACATTCGTTTATGTTTGGCTCACGTTTGAAAGATTTGCCAACCATAAGGGATATTTAAAAACTAATGGAAGTTTAGATTGTGCAGAAACAAATGGATCCACTGGAACTGTACTGGTACTGCGCAGTGCACAGCACCAAATAATCTGAACCTTGCATTCTAAATATACACGGCTAGATGCTCAGCTAAAATAAATCATCATAGTTTCACTGACGTGTCAGAGACTTTAAGGCCAGAAGGGACCATCCTGATCAGCTAGCTAGTCTAACCTCCCACACTCTTGCAATTGGCCTATAACCTCTGGCTCAGTTACTGATGTCCTCAAATCTTTATTTAAAGATTTCAAGTTCCAGAGACTCCACCGTGTACTCTAGTTCAAACTAGCAAACTGCAGAGGAGGTTGATAATCCTCCAGGGCATCGGCCATTCTGACTTAGATCAAAATTCCTCCCTGACTCCAAATATGCTGATCGGTTAGCTCCTGAGTTTATGGGCAAGAGCCACCAGCCAAATACCTGGGAAAGAATTTTCTATAGCAACTCAGAGCCCTCCCACTCTAGTGCCCCATCACTAGTTGTACCAAATATTTGATAATTGTAGTCACAGATAGCCAATTGTAAGCAATCTCATCATCCATAAATTTAACAATGTGACTCTTAAAACAAGCAAAGTTTTTTACTGCTACTGTTCCCTTTGAAAGGGTGTTCCAGAACTTCAGTCTTCTGATAATTGGAAATCTTTGTCTAATTTCAAGCCTAAATGTATTGATGGCCAGTTTACATGCATTTGTTCCTGTGCCAACATCGGTTCTTAACTT
Source organism: Pelusios castaneus (assembly GCA_007922175.1). Lineage (NCBI taxonomy): Eukaryota > Metazoa > Chordata > Testudines > Pelomedusidae > Pelusios > Pelusios castaneus. The sequence goes on from ML685789.1 coordinate 12,697,821, forward strand.
AAATAATTCCTCTCCCTCCCTGTGTGGTGGATTACCGCATGGGCCTACAGGGCCCATGTCCAGGGCCCCACCACCACACTCCCGCCACACCCCTGGATGGGCCAGTCCATCCCCCGGGGCAGGGTGGGGCACGCTGGTGTGAGTGGTTGCTTCACTCCAGGGGCAGGGCCTGCTGGCATGCAGTACGGCCTCCATAGCGGTCTTTGGGCTGCACCGGAAGCTGTGCTGCGCGTGCCCATAGGCCTCACCACCCCTGGGGGCCAACCAGCTAGGCCAAGGCTGGCCTCTGCCCCCCCCAGCCCTGGCCTGCCTGTGAGGGTCAGGGCTCTAGTCTATACTGGAGCGGGTGGCTACAGCCCCAGGCAGTGGCAGCCCACCAGTGGAGGAGGCCCAGGGGCCCTGTGGTCCCTAATCCATCCATGCCTCCCTGATGTTTATCCTTCTGATTTTAAACAGAGCAATGCCAAGGTACAGTAGCTGAGGCTCTAATCTACAGCATATATGAGTGGGCAGCACTAAAGAGCGGTGGAATGGTAAAATCAAGCATGTACCCTGTTAGTTCCATAGGTTTTGTAGCTGAAATCTTAGTTTTGCTTTGATAATTTTATTTTTTTCTCTCTCTTCCTTGTAAAGTTCAGTGAGTATGATTTTAATCCATTGGCCACTGTCTCTGCAAGGTTAACGGGGCAGAGCAAAGTTGTATGGAGTTGTAAGATAGAGACCCTGTATAAAACACAGAGTTGAAGAAGATGTGTTAGGGAGAGGATTCTTTCTAGAACTCAGGTGCTTCACAGATGAAGTCATGGAGGCAAGAACCGAATGACACAAAAAGTATGACAAGTTATATGGCTTTGCCAGAAGACAAGGAGAGAATGATAAGAGATAGAATACCAAGATATCTTTTTGCCTTGCACACCACAGAATACCATCAGTGGTTTTCAAACTTTTTTTCTCGGGACCCAGTTGAAAAAAATCATTTACACCTATGACCCAACAATTACATCTTTGAGCAATGCATTCCAGTCTTATGGTGGCAGCAGCAGGGGTGCTGCGACCTAGTGCCTGAGGGTCTGTGACCCAGTACTGGGTCTGACCCTATGTTTGAAAACCACTGTACTATATCGTATGCCAAATGTTACCTTGCAGTCATGTTATTGTACATGCCTTAGAGTACTATGTAATAGCAATCTGCTGTCTTGTACGCCACCATAGTGATACACCATTTTATATATAAAAAAGATACCAGATGCTAGTAGTAATATTCTCTCTCATACAGCATGCCACAAAAGAGATATGCCTTCTCCCATACTGTGGGTAATATACATCAGGGATGCAGCATTTCCAAGATGTACTATGTTCCATGCTGTAAAAACTGGTATCTTGCCTGCTATACAATATCATGCAATTGCATTAAGAGAAACATTAGTTATACACACTGTCACACCACAATACCTCCACTGTCTCTCCCCTCAAGGGGTAGCCGTGTTAGTCTATTGTAGAAAGACAACAGAGTCTTGTGGCACTTTTAAAGACTAACAGATTTCCCCAGTTCCCCAGTGTTTTGAATCCTAACTCCTACTTTGATTTGCTGTTACAGCCTGACTTGATGCTATGTTATACACTCCCCTGCATTTAATTTCCTCCCACTCTGTAACTTTCCTATCTTCAAAGCGTCTGATGAAGTGGGATTTTCTCCCACGAAAGCTCATGCGATTAATAAATGTGTTAGTCTTTAAAAGTGCCACAAGACTCTGTTGTCTGTCTCTCCCCCGACAGCCCAGCCTCCTCCCCACCACCTTCATTGAGAGTTTTCGTCTCTCTGGTCACGTGAAAGGAGCTAAGCGGTGATGTCACATCCTCCCGTAGGCTAATAGCAGTGTCTGTTTATATTGGGCCTAGTTTCATATTCATAAGCGAAGGCTTCTGGGAGGTGGCACTGGCTTTGCAGCTGTAAATGGTTGCTGCCGCAGGAAGATTCAGCGGCAGGGGTCGAGGCTGCTGTTCTCCCTGGAAAGGGGGAGGAGGAAAGGAGCCGGCGCTGGGTTGCTGGTGCTGCGTTCGGTCGCTCTCCGCAGGAAGGAAGCAGCCCTGACTCGGTGTTTGTTATTATTCAGCGTCCCGAGGAGTCGCAAGCGGGCAGAGACTGAACAGACGGGAAGCGCCCATCAACTCCTCCCTCCCTTCTGCAGGCAGGGGACGAGAAAGAATGAGAGAGAATGAGCCAGAGAGACACCCTGGTGCATCTGTTTGCTGGAGGGTAGGTGTAGCCCCTGAATGCAACTCACCTCCCACCCCCTGGCGTGTGCATGCGTGAACCCTTTTGCAATGGGCTCAGCCAAGGCAGAGGTTTGGGGGAGATGGGGGGGGGGTTCTGGGGGTAGGCAGTTTGCTGGCATTGCTCAGTGAGTTCCTCTTTCGTGCGGGATCTTTCCCCGTTCCTGTGTGCCAGTGGGGCCTGGGCATGCCAAGTAACACCTCCCGTCTCCCAGCTCCTCCTCATCACTGCAGCAACCATGGAAATGGCTCCCAGGGGCTGCAGGCGTTTGCAGTCAGTGCTGCTGTTGTGTGGGCCGAGATTGCGGGCGAGAGCACAGCTTCCTTGGCTCTTCGGGGGGGATAGAGGAGTGGGCCTCGACAGCCCTCGCTCTAGAGGAGATGGCAGCGGTGGGGTAGTGGCAGCAGGCAGGGAATGGACGGGAGGCACTCACTGCAGCGTTGTCTGTCCCCGTCACGGGATCCCTAGGCGATCGGGTGCGTGCTGGGGAAGGGTCTCCACTAATTTTCTGGGGGAAGGTGGCGGGTGGGCAAAGGGTTGAGTGGCCTGGGGGGAGGCGAGTGACTTGTTCGTGGTCTTGGCCTGCAGTCTTGTTTGGAGCGGGCTGCAAACTGGTGGCTATGGGCGACGCGGAGGCAGGGATGGGACGAGGGCCGTGGACATCCTGGGAACAGGGGATAGCTCGGAGGAGGGAGAGAATGGGGTTTCAGGGCCCGTCGGGTGGATGCAAGCGGGGGGGCGGTACAGGGGGGTGGCACGCTGCGAGGTAGCTGGAGGCTCTGGGGCAATGTCATGCAGCGGTAGCAAGACATGAACGGAGGAAGCAAGCGGCTGCCTGTGACGAGGCTGGCATCGTTTGCGAGGGTACCAGGGTTAAACACCGGCTTCCCGCTGCGTTTTCCTCGCTCATCTCCCCGGCCCCGTTTCCACGTCGCTCGCTCCCGGGCCAGCAGCAGGGGCAGAGCGAGGATCAGCCCTGCGCGCTTCGGGGAGGCTGCAAAGGGGGGATCCCCCCATCACCGCCTGTGATGAACCAGACACAGACATGCCCGTCGGCGGGAGCCAGCCGCCTTCGCCTGTTGCTCCCCGGGGCTGGGCGAGGTTTCCAGGAACGCTGCTGAACGTGGAGCCAGGCGGGCGGCTGCAGATCCGCGCCCAAGCTCCCTCTGCCCGCTTCTCATCGCCGGCCTCCGTGCTGTCCCCGCTCCCTCCCCGTCCCTGCGGGCGGCGCCGTCATGTGAAGGGAAAGGGGCTGGGGCTGGATCGGGGTGGGGGGGGCCGGCGGTGGATGTCACGTCCTGCCGGGGCGGGGGCCAAAGTCAGCGTCTGTTTACCCTGCGCCCAGCGTCGTGGGGCTGCAGCCCGGGAAGACGCAGCAGCAGCGAGATCAGCACCCGCGCTGCCGTCTTCTGCGGCGGGGGGGAGCGGGAACCGAGGCCGGTGCTGGTTCACTCTCTATGCGGGACGGAGCCCGGGCAGCGCTATGCTCCGCAGCGGCCAGGAGTGAGAGCCCAAGCGCCCATCGCCTCCCGGCTGCAGAGCAGAGGATGAGCCAGAGACACACCCTGGTGCATCTCTGTGCTGGAGGGTAGGTGGGAGCACTCGTGTAATCTCCGCACCTGGCTCCTGTACTGCTACATGGTGTCTGGGCCGGCGGGGGGGGGCGAATAGCGCTGTTTTTATGTGGTCTCTTGGTGGAAATGGGGCTGGGGGCGGGGCATAGATGGCGGTGGTATTTCACAGTTTGTTTAATGGTATGTTTCCCAGGCGGGAGAGTGTCATGCACATGCCTCCCTTACCCCGAAGACAGACCAGTTTGGAGAAGTGCAGCAGGCAGAAGAAGCATGTACCTGGCTGGCAGCAGGGCCAGTGGGCCAGGAGGCTTTTGGAGCAGTTTGTTGCATGGTTGTCTTCCTTGTGCAGGGAATGATCTAGTTGTGGCTCTGGTTCTGCTGGAGAGGTTGGCTGCCAGGGGTTGGTCTTAATCTTCTCAGGATCTGTGATGGGAGCAACCTGTTTAGATGGTCTGTCCATTGTAGTGTTGCTTGCAGGGCTGTCAGGCAGTTTCTGCGGTAGGGCTGGGAAGAAGAAACTGGCGTGGGGGAGGCGGTGGGAGAAGAGGCTGATGTTGTAGACAGTTCATATAGGAAAGAAGGATGACTTAATTGGTGTGTGTGTGTGCACCCATACAGATATGAATGCAGGGGTGAGGATAGGGGAATGTGGGCGCTGTGTTCTGATGCAGCCAGGAGAGGGTGCCTTAGCTGTGTCCTGTGAGGAATTACAAGGATGGTCTCTTTCTGCTTTGGTTCTTGATGGCATGAACTTGGAAGTATGGTCTGAAGGGAGGCAGGACTCCCTGATGGGAGATCATAGATCCAGGCTGAACCAAACAATGGGATTAATGGGCATTATGTGTGTCTGATCCCCAATGCTTTCCTTGTAACCATGCTTGGCCAGTTTCTGCCCTCCAGATGAGCAAGTGGAAGGGGAGGAGGAGTAATG
>ML685789.1:12702610-12715190 GCA_007922175.1 Pelusios castaneus
AGTTTCTGCCCTCCAGATGAGCAAGTGGAAGGGGAGGAGGAGTAATGCAGCAGGGCCCAGGACAGTGCCTCCTGGGATTCAGCTCCTTGTAAATCTGCAGAAAAGAGAGGGGGGAGTCCCTGCTGCCTCTAACATTTTGAACCCTCATCTCAGCAACCTGACTTGACAGCTGTACAAAAGGAAGGCCAAGAGAATGAGAAATGCTTACCTGAGAGTAAACCCAAGGTTCAGGTCTGTAAATTGAATCAAGCCCAGATGCGAGTTATTAATCTCTGCAGCTAACTTCTCTGCCCTTGATAAGAGATCTGATCTATAAACTTTGCAGTCTGGCTACTACGCATTCAGATGATTCAAAGGTTATGTTGTGCCAAAGGTGTTGAGCCACCTTGTATTGCCTTTTTTCAGGGTGCTATCCACAGATTTGTTTCTAGTAATCCTGGCTCAGCAAAACTAATATTGTATATATTCATTCGTTTAGCAGTCTGAAAGTTATTCAGAATAATTGAACAACCCCAGTATCATTCTAGTTTCAGCCTGATGAGTGATCTTTCATAGAAAGAGTCCTTTTATTTTAGATTTGGCTGTAGAATATAGAAAAGCACTTTAAATTATTGCTTTCTATCAGGGCAATTACCATATCTAATGCTATACTCAAATTCTGTGTAGTTGGGACAATATGGGAAAGCAGGAGAACAGTATTTTATTTTTAATTCCTTTTTCAACTTATTGGGGTGAATGTAATGTTTGTTTTGTGTTCCAGACTTATAGCTCTGGAAACTCCAATCTAGGTGTTCTCCAGACACATATGTCCTATTTCTCCACCAACATAAGGGGCCAAAATAAAAAATTCCAACATCATTTGTCGTGTGGAAGGACTAGCTTTGGGATTGAGAGGGCAGTTTGGTGTTCATTGCCACTTAATCGTTGGCCTCTGTATTGAGCCTTCCACCAAAGAAGCAATTGCGGTGACTTAATGATGCAGGTACATCTTCTTAGAACTGGATTGTGACCACTAGCTCGTTTAGTAACAGGCACCAAATACCGGATTGTAACAGCTCTTGGCCACTATCAGCATAGTCTAGATTTGAAATTAAAGAACTAGAATTGAAAGGATCCACATTATGTTTCCGATTAAACTTCCCCCTCCCATGCACAGATCCCATACCCACCTTTAGAGCAGGCTTGATTGATTTTGTAACAAGCTGAATTTAGAAAAATTATGCAACAATTATAGCCTGTTCTGTGTTTTTAAACATTAAACCCATGTTACTTTAACCGTTTTATTTTATGAAAAATAAGCAGCTAAAGATGCAACTATGGTGTTTTTTGACAGTCATCTTAAAATGGAAATAATATTCAGCTATCTAAAAATAATTAGGGTATCTTTTTCTTACAAGGGATTAGGCACATTGACACACTCTCTGTATTGAAGCAACACAAATCTCTTCCTAGTAAACAAAGTTTAGCTACATATTTCTGCTTGAGTAATTTGGGTGCCACTGTATTTCTGCTGTGGTAATATCTTTATGGAAATGTCACTACTTTTATATAAAAACTTTATTACTAGTTTGACAGGAAAATTTGCCTTTTAGATGACTATAGCTTTTAAATATCAGACTCTTTCAAGAATGTATCATAATATGGTTGAAGTCACTTTTGGAGCTGGAAAATCAATAATGCTGGGAAACATCAAATAAGTACTGGCTCATTCTGATGTGTAGAAGACAGGTGACTAGGGAATTCAAAGGTGTTGTTAAAACAAGAACTTGGATTTTGCTCATTTAATAACAGAGAGAACTTTGCAAATCACTTTTCTGCTACTAGAACATCTAATCTTCAAAAAGAAAAGCAATTTTAACCTGTAAAAGCTTGCAAGAAAATATCGTTTCAAATAGCAAATTCCTTCTGCTACCTTATAAATCCTTGTTTTAGTATCTGTATACTGAAATATCGGTATTTCAGATTTTTTATTCTGCAAAATACAGTTGCACAATAGAACCATAATTCGCAGATTGACAAATTCCAAGATCAGAAGGTACCATTGGGATCATCTTGTCTGACCCAAAATAGAACTTTCTCAAAATAATTCCTACAGCAGATCTTTTAGAAAAATATGCCATCTTGATTTAAAAATTGCCAGTGATGGAGAATCCACCATGACCCTTTGTAAGTTTTTTTTCTAATGATTAATTACTTACTGTTTAAAAAAAAATGCCTATTACTAAAAATTAGTTTAATGAAAAGCATGTTTAACCGGTTAAACATTGGGGTGGGGGGGACAGCAGGGCTGGGCTCAGCTGCCGAGTGGGAGCTGCATAGCTGTGCCTCCCTCCTCCTCCGCATCCAGAGTAGCTGGGCAGCTCCCACTCAAGGGGTGCTGAGCCGAGCACAGCTGCGGCTTCCCCAGTGCTAGGCTCCCTAGGTGCATCTACACGTACAAATTAAGTGGATTTAAGGAGGCTTAAATTGGCTTAATTTACTCTGCGTCTACACTGGACTTTCCTTAATTCGACTTAAGCTGCTCCTTAAGTCGAATTAAGGAAAAGTTAGTTCGAATTAATAACACCTTGTTTTAATACGAACTAATGCTTAAGTCGACTTTATTAAGTCTACTTAAGCCAGTGGAGACACGGAGTAGTGCCTAGGTTGACTTTAAGTTGATTTAAAACATTAAGTCGACTTAATAAGGTCAAAAAGTGCCACATCTGCGCTAGAAAAGTTAAGTCGACTTCTGTTAAGTTGATTTAATAAGGTCCACTTTAAGTTGACTTAAAGTGGACCTTATTAAGTCGACTTTATAAAGTCGACATAACTTTCAAGTGTAGACATAGCCCCTGTGAGTCCAGCCCAGCTGCCCATGGTTGTAAGCCTCAGCCATCCCTTTCTAGGGGGGCCATTGAGTGTTCTGCCCTGGTGCTTGGAATTGCTCTTGGCAGCGTGGCATTGTGACTTGTTTGTAGGGTTCTGAACCAGTACTTGATCTTTCAGAAAGTTACGAGCAATTATGTATACTTAAGTCCCAGTCACTGGTAGTGTTCACGGGAGTAAAATTACAGGCACAGATGTTTGCAGGATCAGGCCTTGAAACAATAAACAAAATAGCGACTGTTCCATTCTAGAGAAGGAACTGTACATAGCTATTCATTTTCATATTGGCCAGCTACATCGTAACTTACAATCATTTGTGTTAAGACACAAGCTTAAAAAAGGCCTCTCCCCATTCCCCAAAAGTAAAAGTCTATGGAAGTTTTGTTGACAGGTTATAGAATATCTTTTAGTAAATTGTGGTAGATGGCCATCTATTAATGGTGTGTCAGGATTATGAACACAAAGAAGTGGCTGTTTCTCTCAGTGTATTTTTGGTAGCAATCTTGTTAAATAAACAGTGTGCAAAAATATTGAAGACTAAATACACATGACTAATACATGTTTTCTATTAAATACACTTTAGCCTCATTTATGCTGCTGTCAGAGTTATTGACTTATTCGTAAATTAAGTTCTTTGTATGTCTGTGGAGGTCATGTTTAGCAACGTATCTGATATTTTAGGTTTTTACCCACAAATTCTGTCTACTGACTCACAGTGGTGGGGCCATACACAGATGGCTTTTGTCAGCACTAACAATCCACATTACAATTCAATTTTTATTTTATATCTTTTTTACAATAAATTCACTTTCAGGGCAGGACTTCTCTTAGTGTTTCACTGCTAGTTCAGTAAGCCATGTGCTTGCAATTAATCATTGCATTGGGTCTAGTTCTTTGATGCTGGGAAATTTTTCTTCCATCCAGACAAGCAAACAGCTGAAGCATTATTACGAAATCTTTATTGACCTTTTCCCTTTCTACGCCTTTCCTCTAATCTGGCAAGTTGGGGGCAAAATCTTGAGAGGTGGTATGAGTGGGTGTGTTACAGCAAGCTAAAATCAATGTTTTGACAACTTTTTTGTTTTGTTTTTACTTTTCCATGGACGTACTGATTGTGTTTGGATGCAAATGTTCCCTTGCAATTGATAGATCAAAGCATTGTGCTGGTGTGTGAGAAAAGAAAATTGATTGATCTCTTTACATCACCAGAGCAGAATGAAATACAAAAAGTAACCAAACTAAATGATGTATGGGGGGAAAGCCTAAGACTTAGGTACTGGTAACTACTCAAGGGTTGTTTCTTAACTTTATATCTTATAGCAGTGGTTCTCACCTTTTTTTCCTGTCACGACACACCTGACAGGTGATATTCCCCTGCATGAAATAGTACTATCTGCTGGTGGCGGTGGCGCTTGGGCTGGGAGCGCTTGGGAGGCTGCAGCACTCGGGAGGATGCAGCACCCTGGCACCTGGATGGAGACAGAGTCAAGCCAGCACAGGGTGGGGCCCTGGCGGTCTGACTTGATGAGGCCAGGTTTATTTTTGTGGGGCAGATGGTGCCCCCCTCTGTCCCCCAGCCCAGGATCTCTGGGTTGCAGCCCCTAAGCCCCTTTTCTCCTCTACCCCTGGCTGCTGTCTGTCATGCAGCGGGAACAGCTAGTTGTGGGCGACAGAGAGCAGCGGGTGGTAGGAGCCCCAAGCTGAGCTGCCGGTTTTCTGTGAAACACCTCCCAGCTCTTTGTGAAACACTTTTGTGTCCTGACACAGTGGTTGAGAATAGCTGCCTTACAGTATCATTTTGAACTGCTAACTATACACAGCAGTAAAAACCAGGTGTGTACATAAAATCACTGCTTTTATGGCAGAGCAAAAAGTAGGGAAAAAGTATCCAAAGCTTAAAGGGCTACTATAGTGATTGGCTTTCCCCTTTAAATGTATGTCATTAAACAGGGCCTGTTACCGATTTTCTACCATTTGGTAATCAGTTGTTGACTGTAGGCACCTACATATCTCCACATGCCTGTCCTCTCAGCTTTTGTAAGCGGGTAGTTAAATGAAATATTATCATCAAATCAGATGGGCTATAATGGTGCTTTTTTCTTAATACAGTGAAGCACAGTTCACACTCATTCAGATGTCGCTGAAGGGAAATGGGAATGCTTCAGCAGTCAAGCCCAAAGAAGAGTTCATTTTGAACTCTACACATGCTGCCTAAGTGGTAGAATAAGAACACCAAATAGAAAACCCTAAGGAAAGAAATGGGTCTGATTTTCTTTTTTATTCTTACTCTTTTCTTAAAAGCAAGGTCTGACACTCCATTGCCAAGTACCTTGTTGGATGTCTTAGTCACAGCCTGTAGAGTTTATGTAGGGTCAAATAGCATGCTACTAGCAAGGATCACTTTCCGATGGCCTCAAATTCCTTCCAAAGAACAAGGTGACAATTTTAGCCTTAACTTTCCATGTTTCCTTTAACAGTTTTTTAATTTATTTGTTCCTAAAGGTGAGAGAGCGCGATGGGAAAGAATCTTTCATGTGAACGCGTATTGAGACCTCTTTAACTTGCTACCCCAAGGCCATTAATTTATTTTATCAGAGCAGGTGACACATCTACGTGTTAAGGATTTAGTGTTCGCACAAAGAAAATTATACACAACTGCTGTTGATCTGTAGCTTTCATAAGTCATATAGATCTGTCCTTGTTATGTACTTTCATGTAACATAGCCATCTTAATAGATGCTGGCAGCTGTACTGGCAAGCACGTATTGTGGTACAAAAATGGAAGCTTTCCATTTAAAGGGCCTTCTATTCAACGGGGCTAAAGAGAGAAAGGGGGTGACCTTGTGGCTAAAGCACAATCCATGAATCCGGAAATCACAGCACTATTCCTAGCTATGTCATGTACTTTCTGTGCATCTAATAGCATTATGCCTCAGTTTCCCTGTCTATAAAAGTTAATACTGGCATCTCTTCTAACAGTGCTGAGACTTACCCTTTGTGTAGGGCTTTGACTGCTAAAAAACAGCATGCCCCCATCAGCAATAATTCATATGCAAAGTGTATAAAAATCTACACTTCTGACTATGGTATAGATTGAGTTTATTATGCCAAGCATTCACCATATATATTATAAATTTAGAAGTGAAGCACTCTGCAGTTATCTATCATACATCCATGTATCTGTGAGAGAAGAAAATAATTATCTGTCTAATTAATAAGTAAATCAAAATAGCTTCTCTCTTAAAATAATTCACTTTAATGGGATTTTTTGGTTCTCTTTTCCTATACCCCCTTTTAAATTTCTGAAAACATTCACCAATTCTGCATTTAAAATTATTTGCTTGCGCATTTCTATTTAATCTAACAGGGGCACTTTTGTAGTATGTTGCTAAAAAAATCTCAAATCACAATGCCAAAATATTGAAATAGCTATATTTGTTTCCACCTTATTTTGAAAATAAATAAATAGATGATTTAAGGGGAGAGAAGGGATTTTCAAGGCAAGTGCGTTGAAGGCCAAATTTCATCTAATTTAATTTCAGCAAATCTCTTTTAAAAGGTTTTGAATGAACACTAATGAGTGATACCGATAGTTTAAACTGAACAAATTAGTCTCCTAGTTCCTAATTTAAATGAGTTAAATCTTTACAGATTGGTATAAATTCAAAGTAATAATAAAGAATCATTTGTAGTTCTGAGTTTTCTAAAGTTTGTAACTGTAACATTTTAGGAAACAGTCTTTAAAAAAAATCTTATTTCAAGCAAACTGCAAGGTATCTTTGAAAACTTTGTTAAAAATCACCGCACAAATTTTAAAATGGAAGTCAGGTTGTTTTACAGCTAACCTTTGGTTATTTCTCCAGTCTTGTAAAACTAAAAGTTTCACATAGTGAATAAAAATATGGGGGAAAAAATAGTATGAAGTAGGTGGCATCCAAACATTAAGATGACTATTGCAGTTTTACAAAGTCTTAGTGATGAAGAGTAATGTTTTATACGATTTGTAGGAAAGATTGCCAAAATTTCAGCTGGAGTATGATTGTGGTCCAGAAAAAGCTGTTTGGTCAGGTGATGCTAACTCCTCCTTTTTTCCAGATGTCAGGTTGCACTAAAAGATAGGAAAATACTGAATATATTTTCGGTAATACTACTTTTACATGTAAACAGCTTCTGTAGTTACAGCAAGGATGTTACGTAATAGAATCATAGAAACTGGAAGGGACCGTGAGAGGCCATCAAGTCGAGCCCCTTGCACCTGAGAGCTGCTTGTCTAACCTGCTCTTAAAAACTTCTAATGATGGAGATTCCACAACCTGCCAAGGCAACTTATTCCAGTGGTTAATCACCCCTACAGTTAGGAATTTTTTCCTAATGTCCAACCTAAGCCTCCCTTGCTGTAATTTAAGCCCATTGCTTCTTGTCCTGTCATTGGTGGTTAAGGAGAACAATTTTTGTCCCTCCTCCTTGTGAAAACTTTTTAGGTACTTGAAAATTGTTATCATGTCCTGTCTCTGTCTCCTTTTTTCCAGGCTAAACAAACCCAGTTCTTTCCATCTTCCCTCATAAGTCAAGTGTTCCAGACCTTTAATCATTCATGTTGCTCTTCTCTGGACTTTCTCCCATTTGTCCACATCTTTCCTGAAATGAGGTGCTCAGACAAATGACACATGGTGCTCAGACAAATGACACATGGAAGAAGGGTCCTCTCTATGTTTGTGTGTGAGAACGGAAGGGAACCAGAAGACAGTCCCCAAATGTCATCCACGTAAGAAAAGTCTTAGAATCCCTTGTACACAGCCCTGGTGCATACTTTAAATGTGTGAAATAACCAACGATCAAACTAGGCTGGAATGGAAGTTTGTGGTAGGAAAGATCAACATGGCTTCCAATCAGTGTGATTTTTTTTTTTTCTTCTCTATTTGAATGTTAAGGATCAGCCAGTGTGGAATCAAATGCTGTATTACCAGCTTAGTTTTCCATTGGTGAATAGCATTTGTAAATAGCCTTTGTGGTTGATAAAGTAAAGGATCTCGTACCTCTGGCCAGCAAACCTGTGTTTGAACCTTGGCCACTACTTAGTAATGCAAATCCAAGAACTGCAAAACATTTCCCTAAAAGTACAGCCCTGATTTCTTTCCAGAGCTTAATCTGTTCCTACTTGTACATCTGAGAAAAAAGCTGTTTCTTTTCCTTACAAACTTAAAGTATCCAACAAGCAATAAATCTATTGGTTAAGAAGTGTAAGTATTCCTTCCTTTGTCCTAGCAACGTGAATCTGAACCCAGTGGTAGAAATAGATTTACTATGCTATACTTAATGAACATGGCATCTTTTAGTGTTCTAATGCTGTTATATGCACATACACACGCATGCACACACAATGCAGGCATTTATTGTAGAAATCTTTTTTAACATGGTAATAGCATCAGTTTCATGTATTCATGGTAACTTGTTGGTTGTAACTTTGCACAAAGACAAGGTTCCCCTTGTTAACCTGTTGTAGCATTTAAAATATATTCAGGCTGTGAACAGAAAGAATTCCAAATCACATAAAGTAGAGAGTCAGTGAAAAATAATTTGCACCTCCTTTGTACAGCATTTTGAATTCTACTGATGAAAAGCATATAAGAATAGTATAAAACAGATCTGTTAATGTGTATACATTTGTGTAGCTTTAAATAGACTATCGACTTCATATACGGTACTTTCACTGCCAATTGAAGATAATTCTGAAATTAAAACATCTATTGTATTTCCTAGGTTATCTTAGCTTTTTTTTGTCTGTAAAAGTGTTTCTATCACTGTATTATTTGAACTCCAATTTTGGAATCTATTTAGTATTTAATATACAGACATTCTGAAGGATAGAATATGAGACTTAATCCCCTAGTGACTGTATAGTGACTCAGATTGCTGAGAATAGTGATGATCAAGAAAGATGATTTGCTTCTATTTAAGACTTGGAAGTGAATTCACTTTAGACTTATCTTGGTGTTGGAAAAGAGACTGGTTGGCTCTGGGCATTGGTAATGAGATACTTAAAGGTCACTCGTTTAAATGTAGCCTGGCTGAAGATGACCAGACTTTTATTCTTCCCTGTACGATTGTTTGTGAATTGAGTTGGTGTTTTAGTATTGGGGTGTAGTACACAGACTATAATCATAACTGGCATAAATTTTGTGGCCTTTTTTGCAGCAGGAGAGGATTGAGGATGCAGATGGAAGTTAAACTACTTTTGGGTGGGACCTATGTGATTGCAGCATATGGCAGGGTTAAGAAACTCTCACTGTTGTTCTTTGGATAAAGTGTATCTTGCACCTTTCATAACTGTTGCATTAATTTTTTTAGAAACATTATAACAAGAGATTTCTAACTCCCAAGGTGAAATCCTGATCCTATTGAAGTCAATGGGGCCAGGGTTTCACCCAATCATTAAGTGAAGCACTATGTGGTTGTTAGCTGGCAGATGAAGAGTTGTTAAATAAATCAGCAGAATTTTTAAACAATAAAGTCTCCGTTTTGAGACTTCTCTGATCTTTCAACAGAAAATATTTGATGGTTAGAATCTTACTCTGAAACTGTTTAAATGCCAAGCAGTGGCTCCAGTTCTGCCTTCAGATAGGGTTACTATGTTTCAGGGTCCCAAAAAGAGGTTACTGCTGGAAGGGGGAGCTGGAGAGGGGATACAGTTGGGGAGTGCTGGATGGGTATGAGTGTTTGGGGGATGCTGAAGGGAGTACTGGGAAGGGGGGGATCTGGGGTCTCAATCAAGGTGGGGGGCAGTGTCTTTCCCTGTCACAGTGACAGAGCAGCAGGCACAGCCCCGGACATAGGGACAGCCATTCCTTAGCACCTCTCTGCCTCTCCCACTCCCTGGAGCCAGGGTGGGTAGGATCCAGCAGCTGTAAGGGACCAGTGAGATTTGGATGCCAGGAAGGGACCAATAGGGGCTCTTTCTCAGCTGCAAGGTCTTCTCTGAAAAAATCCCAGATGTTTCCTTCTTTGAAAAATCCACCAAGACAGAAGGTGGAGGATCAAAGAAGAGGCAATGTCTGGTAAAACCCAGACATAGGGTAAACCTACCTTCAGATAAGCAGGCACCACATCTGTTGAGTTAAGTGGGAGTTCCACAAGTGTAGCTGCAAGTAGAATTGGGACCATTATATTTAATTAACAGTGAAGTTCTGATCTAAAGATGCAAAAATTAGAATGACCAGTGTGGAGTCTAGAACTCTGGATTTATCAGTTGTAGGGTTAGTTCTGTAAACTCCTCCTTTGTGCCAAGGAATGGTATTTCATCTTTTTCTGAGTTTGTGAGACACGTAATTTTTTGACAGTGGTAGCAGTAAAGAAACATTGATATTCTTAATGTTGTAATCAAGAGTCATGGACTTTCTATTTTTATTTAATTTCACTGAGGGGTTTTTCTTCTGCAGTGTGTGCATTGAGCAGATGGGTATCTAGATATTAATTAAAGATGTGATTAGCACCACACACCAGAATGACACCTTTACAAAACTGTCAAAATGCCATTTTGTGTTGTGCTGCAGGAGGGAGGTGAAGGCATGGTGCACTGCTTCTCTCAATTTGCAACCCCAGGTGATTGGCAGGACTGTATGGCGAAACTTGAAAAGACCATGTTTCTTTCCATCTCTAACCAGATAAGAAGACTTTGATTTTTCTCATATTCAAGTCCATTGTGGTCTTTTCTCTGAATAGTAAATCTACATCCTTGCCTTCATGAAATGAGCCAGTAAATTGTCAGAAAACTATTTTTTCCTGCTATTATTGCATTTGAAGTGGCATTTTGAAATAATTTGGAATAACATAGCTCTTAATGTTTTCCTCATTGCTTTCTTTACCTCCCCTCCTATTATCCCCTCTCAGTGCTAATGTATTGTGTACATACCCAGATATACACACTGCAGTTTACACCTTGGGAATTTTAACAGCTTAGTTTTGATCAGGAATGCATCAAAGATTAAGAAGAAAAGGGTAAATTTCTCCATAAGAAACTAAACATTTTAGACCAGGGATGTCAAACTCATTTGCTATGGTGGGCCGGATTTGACTTTAATGTACTTCAAGTGGGCTGTAGATACCATAAATTGAAATACTAGGGCACTCTTGCAGCATTGCAGAGTGCTGTGTATGTGAGACTGTGCTCCACGATACCACATTGTCTCTCCCTCTCTGTTAGGGAGAGAGTGTGATCCCATAGAGCACAGTCATGAGCCGAATGGAAGAGGTTTGCGGGCTGCATGTTTAACACCCCCCTTTTAGACACTCTTCATCCAGAGCAGAGTTGAACAGGATGTGCACTTTTGCAACAATCTGAGATGTTTGTTTTGGCAGCTAAAATTTTCACTCTTGAGTTCTGGGATTAACAAATTAACAGGGGTCATTAGTTCATGGAGCATGTAATAATAACTACTCTACTGTCCTCTGAGTTCAGACCACCACGCCACTGTGATTCTGAGCCATCTTCTATTTAGCTAATATAATGACCTTTCTAGTTCCTTATTGCTGAGAATTGCAATAATCTTATTTCTTTTTGCAGATGTGGGGGTACTGTTGGTGCAATTCTGACATGTCCACTAGAGGTTGTGAAAACACGGCTGCAGTCCTCCTCTGTCACTCTCTACATCTCTGAAGTTCATCTCAGCACTGTAAATGGTGCCAGCGTTAATCGAGTAACTCGAGTATCTCCTGGACCTCTCCACTGTTTGAAGTGAGTGCTATATGTGTATTCCTGGTCACCTGATCCTTTTTCCTTCGAGATAATGTCACACAAACCCTAACAATTTGATTTCTGAAATGTAGTTGATTTATGCATTGAGGTTCCAATATCCAATTCTCTCCAGCCCTCTTCAAGTAGGTTGGAGCATGTAACATAGAGGTAGATACATGGGAAGAACTAGATTTTTCTGTTTCCTGTGAGAATATAAGACTCTAAGTGATAGCTTAACAGTGAGAACAGCTACCATAGCAGTTAACCCCTCAGAGGTTCCTCAGAATTGCAATTTAATTAAAATGTGCAAAACTAGATTTTAAAATTCATTTATTACTTAAATAAAACCACCCTAATTGTGATGGATGTCTTGCATTTAAAACTAACTTGGTTATTGAGCCTGGAAGTATAATGCGTAATTAATAAATTGAACTGATGGTTTCTGGCCTGTATGTCCTTCAAGATTTTAGTATAGAAGCTCTCATCTCACACCTTCTCTTTATGCATAATTTGAAAGAGGAAAACCAGCTTTCTTGCTTTTTTAACTCGGTTACGTTTTTTTCAACTCCATTTGGTTTTTAGCTTGTTCGGTGACTAGTTCATGAACTGAAAGATGGAAAGCAGTTTCTTTGCATTTGCAAAGCAGAAGAGGTTACTGCTGTCAAAAACTAGGTTAGCACGTAACAAACTCTGGTCCATGTGTTTAATTACAGATTTCCACCAATTCAGTGGTTTGAGTTTCTAAAAACGTAGGCAGCAGACAAGTGCTGCTTGAATATTGTTGTTTAGTTTAACTTAATATAAATTATTTGAGAGATTCATAGTTACCTAAAGCCATAACGCAGATTGCCATAATTTCACATTTAAAATAGGTTTGTTTTTTTAAAAAGAAAAATGTTTTAATTTAAATGAATGAAATCTATATAGTGGTGGTTTTCTTTCTTTCTTTCTTTCTTTCTTTCTTTCTTTCTTTCTTTCTTT
>ML685789.1:12715200-12809786 GCA_007922175.1 Pelusios castaneus
TTTCTTTCTTTCTTTCTTTCTTTCTTTCTTTCTTTCTTTCTTTCTTTCTTTCTTTCTCTTCATCCTGCCCCAGACTACCTGTTATCCCAGGATACTGCTACCCTTACCATAGGAAAAAGAGCCTTCTGGTGGTTTATATTCCTGGTTTGGGAGAGGAGCTTTCAGATGCAACAATTTTATGCTCATAGACCTCTTTTGGATGAAATCTTGCAAAAGGCTCTACAGAGAACTTTGACTATGAATCGCTGGGATCTGGCCTAAAACCTCCAACTCATTTCATGTAGCTTGTAGCATGTTGAATAATTATCAGGTGTAATGCTGCCATAGGCAGTATTCAGCCTGATCTGACTGAAACTCGACTCCGTAGAAATGGAACACGTCACCATACTAGTACTCAGCCTTTCAGCCTCTTTAAATTCTGATAATTGGAAAAAGTCCTCCTTGAAAATCTTTTCGTTTTTAAAAACTGCTCTTGAATTTCCAAAGAATGTACAAAATACATATTTGTAGATCCTGTGATGCTTCAATATGTGGTTCTTTGTCAGCTGATTACTGCTAGAAAATCAGCAAATGCTGTTCCCTGTGTTATGCTGTCAATCAGCTAGGATGAGACTGATGAATAATTTAGGCAAAATTCTCTAAGCCAGGACTGGATTTGCTACATGATTAGGCACTTAACAACCCTCTCCTCCTCTTCTTTCTCACCTCAATTAAAGCCCAGTCTTAGTTTGGATCTGTAAATTAAAGATTCTATACCAAAATTATTTTTTAGCTACCATTCAAAATACAGTTTCTTGGCTGACCAGTTGGGGAAGAAGGCACAATCATGACTTAGTCAGTGGACTCCTTTCTATTGTACTTCATGTGTGTGTATAGGCACCAGAGGCTGATTTTACACTTAAATCGGAAGAAACAAGGAGTCCTGTGGCACTTTTAAAGACTAACAAACAGCTACCCCTTTGGAATTTATAAATCAGAAGGATCATCTTAAATAACTGTATAGGAATTGCCTCCTGGTTGCAAAGTAGACACATCATCTGTGTTGGCCCTTAAACGGTGACTGTTAAGGCAGAAGATTCAACTGCACAAACCTAGATTCATCTAGTACTTTAAAACTCCACAGCAAAAGCAAAGGTGAATGAAATTGCTCTCTCCCCAGCAGCAGCGCCCTGACCTAATTTTGTCCTGCACACAGAGGGATCCTTGCTCTCAAAGTCAGATGCTATCACTTTGATTGGCGAGAACAGTAAGAGCAATCAAAAAGGCTTTTGGAAGTTCTGATGTTTTGAAATCAATTTCTCTAGATGTAACAAACAGTACCATAGTCAAAAAGTAGTCTATGCCTCCCAATTACATCTGTTCTTTGCTGATGAACATGAGCAGAGACATTTCATTGGGATTTCACATGGCTGAAAGTATTGCAGAAATAGAAATTTGGAATAGATGCGTCAGTGTGTTTGGAAATTCTTTTAACACGGCAAAGGTGTTTTAGGTACATGTTGTTGGTAGTGATTTGCAAAGTATTTCTGGAAAGTGGCTAACACTCCAGTCATCTGCAGTTAAACCCAGGAGAGATTGTGAAGCTAAAATGTTGTCATCTAGGAATGTTCTTGAATGTAAATTATGCCCAAGGTGATTGTGATTATATAATGCCATTATAAGTCCTTTTATGGAACACAGATGCTTTTTTATGAAAAATCAGTCATTTTCATTTGAAATGGCCTAAATTTTTGGTTCTGTTGTGTAGCAGAAGACAAGTGTAATCGAGTGGACTCACACTTGCTCAAAAATTTGATTGTATTCAGATGCTGATATTCAAAATAGATTTGAAATCCCCTCGAGCACTGTACTTAGTGGAATGTACACATGCCAGATTAATCTGTTGAAATCTGTCCAGACGGGGGCATTTTACGCAATAGTTGAGTTTGTAGAATTGACTAATTCTCTTGTCATTAACCTGGATATCTTTTAAATAGGAAATATGCCTGAGAAATGTTGTCTATATTGGACAGCATATCTAAACTGATAAGCCTGATGCCCTATATTGCCACAACCAGTTGGCGATTAGAAAATGTGTTTTAGATTGTGAACCTCCAGGGGTCTACAGTAGTGCTGAAGGTATACTTGTATCTTCCCTACTTCTTAAAGCCAGCAGTGAAATTAACATCAAGGTAAAAGTTCATTGTTACTTTACTTTGTCAAGACATCAAAATAAATCCTGTGCTGCCATACACCCTGTGAGTTTGGCCTACCTCAAAAGCCACAACCCCATGGGACAAGTGTTCAAAATCCTTAAATACTGGCGTTAATTAATTTAAAGGACCACTTTATTGCTCAGCATTTTTTGTCCATTCCTTTGTAAGTCTCTCAAAAATCACCCTCCACCAACACTGTTCCCAGATTTGTGCTGATAACGGGCTCAATCCTGCAAGATGCTGAATTGCTTGTGCCTGATCTAGTGAAACTCTTACTCGCCTGGTTAATGTTAACTGAATAATCCCATTGTAGTCAGCGTGATGACCCCTGTGGTTAAAGTTAAGTTCATGCTTAAGGGCTTTGCTGGGTTGGGGTCAAAGTGGTCAGCACCTTGCAGGAATGATCCAAATGGTAGGAAACAGTGGCTCCAATCTGACATGGATTTACAACCCAGGAACGTCATTAGGAGTGCTTGGGATATAAAGCCAAGAAAAATCTGGCCCCACAACTGCTCAGCCCTAATCCTTCAATATGGTGGTCGAGGTGATTTTTGGGGCTAAGGAAGGGAACAGGATATGTAGCAGAGCCACATGCTCTCCAAGGCATCTGTCCTGTCTGTTTCTATTCATATTGTAGTGGGGGAGTTTCAGGCCCAAAATTAGTATTTGTCATTTTCCAAACACAAAATAAAGTTAAAAATAGGCTGAAAACTCCCTTGACCACCCGAGGACTCTTGAGAGCTAATGCTGTTTTTTCATGTTAGAGGGCTAGTAATTTGCTAGAAATCCTGTTGTGTTAATGAAACATCTAATGTAATGTAAATTAGTATTTTTTTTTTTTTAAATGTCTGGGCTATGGGGAGGAGGTATTAGCACTTTTTTATATGTAATGGGGCATTTTCCTGTACGTTTTTCAACATATATTTTAAATGTATACTTTTAACCTACTGTGCTGTTGTGTGTCTTGAAGAGTTGAAGAAACCTTGTTGAAATAACCAGAGATAGTATGTTGGTGCTTGCTTGCTTGCTTGTTTTTTTTATTTGTTTGTTTAAAGTTGAGGAATTGGCAGTAGTAGTTCGCATCTGATTTTTGCCCTGGTTAAATCAGGGATATTAACTAGACTTAATTTATCCCTGAGATCAGAACCTTTTGGATGTTGTGAATTGCCCTGTCTGACTCTGCTAGAAATGCATATTTTTTTTCTCATGAAGCTCCTCAGGCATAGTATTTTATTAGGTATTGGGGATAGAGGGCCCTTGAGAAAAGAACAATAAAATTAAATGTTTGTTCCCGCATTCTGAAATCAGAATCTACAGCAAGGTGAATGGTCCAGCAGTAATAATAGACAGTAGACATTTATATTCATTTATTAAATTGACCTTTTTGTATCTGGAAGAAAACATTTATATGTGACTGGGCCCTGGGATGATCTACATTCTTAAGAGGTCAAAATGAGAAGTGAAACTGAAGTGTGTGCACAATATAGTAAGAATGTTCTATAATTGAATTAACTTTTGTGCATACTTTAGGAAATTTGGTTCTTTGCAAGTACAGTATTAAATTGTGAAAAAGAATTATTAGTTAGTGTGTGAAAGATGAGCCAACTTTAAATTTATTTAACCTTTAGCATTTCTAATATATGTCTAATATTGCAAAATCACTTTTTGTTTTCCAGGATGATCTTGCAAAAGGAAGGTCCTCGTTCTCTGTTTAGAGGGCTAGGTCCTAATTTGGTAGGCGTTGCTCCTTCCAGGTAAAATTTAACACATGGTTATTCAATAAGGGAAGTTATTTTAGTCCAGTGTTTAAGCATATGTATGTCAAGATTTAAGGTATGGACGACTTGCTTCAAATAAACTGTTACATCTGCGGTGGAAATATTTAGTGATATGGCTGCTTTTTTATTTTTATTTTTTCTTTGCATAACTTCTAAATTTGAGAGAAACAAGTTGGGCCACTCCTTTATAGTGCAAGCTCCAGAGGTGCATCTCTGTAGCCAGAGCAGCATTTGATAATGCCCATCTCTGAACTTTTCTGATGTCCAGTTTTGTACAGGATTAAGCATACAGTATTCTCACCTCCAGTTTTTAGGGATGTATACACATTATAATGAGTATGTGACTGAATAAAAACAAAGGCACAGTTTCCAGTGGTGTAAGGCAGTAAGTAAATATACATTTGACATCTTCAATTAACGTGTCCTCTTCAAGAGGGCAAATGGGGGAATACTCCTACTACATTGGACCCAACTCATTCCCAGAGATCTGCTAGTGGAACAGAGGTTGTGGGCATTCTGCAATGGAAAGTCCAGTTTGGAACTGGGGGAAGGGCACAGTGATGCAAACTGTTTGCAACCCTCCACTCTTCCTGGTCCTTGAGCCAGCTAGAACAGTCCAGATATCAGCTGGGACCTGCCAGCGTAGGAATAGTGTCGGAAAGAGCCAAACCCTGTTGGAATTTAAATCTGCCCTGCCCATTGGATTTTGATGGAAGGGCTGTAGTAGTGTTGACATTTCATCCCTGAAAAAGATAATGCCTCCGTTGGCATAGTTGCCTTGTTACTTACAGCATTGTGCAGATTGCAATGGCTGGAGAGAATCAGGTCTTGTGTTTTGAGCAAGCTTAAGCAGAAGCTGAGGTTCTTTTAAAATAACGAAAGGAAAAGAACCTAATAACCACATAGCCTGCCATCTACTCTGAAGTGTTAACCTATAGAGCTGCTTTCTATTCATATTTGTACCCTATAATGTTTCACGTTACACCTTCCTAATGCTGCCTTGTTGTCCATTCCACATATTAATTCCATGTTGCATAGAGACACTTCTCCTAAACTCTGCTCTGCTCTGTCTGATTCATTCTTAGCTTCAGCTCATCTCCTCCGTCTGTTTTTTGAGCCTGCAAATTTCCTGTGGTTTATGGAGTCCCTTTTTTATATACTTCTCAAGATTTAGGGAAAATTTCCAAAATTGCCTAAAGAATTTAGATGCACAGTTCCTTTTGATGTGTTTGAAAATCTCATCATTAAGTCCTAACCCAATGATTCCCAACCTTTTTGGCTCGATGGCCACAAATGTGACTTTTCTATAACCTTGAAGGGTCATCAGTTCAGCAAGGAGGATCTCCCATTCCCCTGGCTGTAGCAGGGAACCATGTGCTCCACCTAGGTCTCTAGTCAGTGGCTCCTGTTTGCAGCCACGGGGATGGGAAATCAGTGCTTCTCCTCCCCCTAACTCCAGCCGTGACCCAGTGCTTCCCAGCCATCTGCAGTTTGCCCCATGTTCTGGGGTCTCAGCCCAGTGGCAGTCTCCTGCACCGCGTGAGGTGGGCTCACAGCTGTGTGGCAGCCACCCGTGTCCCCGCTCAAAGCAGGGAACTCGGGTACAGCCTCCCACGCCCCAGCTCGGAGCCAAACAGCAGTCTGCTGGGAGGACAGCTGCAGCCCATCTCCCAGCCAGCAGGAGAGAAGTCCAGGCCATTTTGAAAGGCCACACGGGCCATGGGTTGAGAACTACCCTAACCCCTTCTCAGAATTTATAACCCTGCAGCCAGGTTGTTATCCTTGCTGCCCTTGCATGTACCACTGTCAGACATACGAGATGCTACCGTGTGAATAAATACTTACATAGATCTTTGCCATGCTACATATGGAATGTGGATGTGGTGTCTTTCATGACCTGTCAGAATGATTCCAAGATGAATAAGCTATTCTTTCTAATTCACTGTTTAGTATAGCTCAGAATCATAGTACTCCTGTAAATGTATTTGGTCAGATTTATTCTTAGTGTGACTTCATGCTATTACCTGGGAATAAATTTAGCATATTGTGCTAATTTGGCTTCAGTTGTCAGTTACTAGTTCCCAAAATCCCTTTAGGGACTTTGTCAATTTCTTGTGATTTTAATTTGTTTAACTTTAGAGGACACATTATAGTGTATATTTTGCTTAATTGCTATTAAAATGACTTTAAACATTTTGAAAACTTGCAGGAAATAAATCTGTGTAATGCAGAATTCTACGTTTTTTGTTCTGACCACAAATTCAGCACCAGCGCTTACAAAAGTTTACTTGTCCTGAAAGTACTCTTACTAGTCTTTGCGTTCCTGAACCAGATAATGGTGAGATGTTGAAGTGGAATTGCAGCATTCTGATTGTGATCTTCATTTCCCTTACGTAATTTCTGAGAAGATTATTGGGAGCAGAATTCTTTTCAAGTGCTCGTGTTAAATTCACCATTTTAGACTATCTAAATTAAAAGCTGGCATTCAGACCTTTCAGGTGGTATAAACTTCCAGGTTATAACTCTAAATGTATTCAAGTTACCAACTGCTGAAATCAGTGTAAGAATTCAAATAGTAAAGACTGTACTGTGTTGTCCTGTCCCTAAAAACTTGCTCATGTCTCATGGGAAAACTTTGGATGTCATTCTGTTAATGAACTGATGTATGTGAACAGCTCACTTTATTTCTTTTTACTTTATTTTGTTATTAGATATCTGTACAAGAACATTATTTGTTCTGTTGCTTATTTTGCTTATTTCACTGCTTAATGTCATGAATAGACCTCTGCGTGGATACAAATGTGGATTCGCATCCAATCTGTATCCACAAGAAATGGTCTACGGATCTCTGCATCACATCCGTGGATTTGCAGGGCTCTACTCATGAACATCTCTTAGTGACACTGTAATTGACTTCAGTTGTTAGAGTGATATCCTAATCGGCTGCAAGAGTAGATCAGCATTGCAGAAACAGACTCTATTTTCATGCAAATCACCCTTGTAAGAAATGAGAGATTAAAACATGAAACTATCACACGTATAGCAGAGAGTTGTTTCTAAATAAATTCTTTTGTCAAGTTTTCACAAGACATCAGCAACTCACTTTGTTCTTATAATTTATATTAAATGCTTAGATTTTGTTTTGAATAGCTTCATTCTTTTGCACTTTCAAAAATTGCCCTGCATAGAAGGACCAATTCTCCTTTTTAAAGTTTTTGCTTTACTCAGTAGGAATAGCTGTTGCACACTGTAAATGGCTGATCTCTCACAATCCTTAATGGGATTTACCTCATAACACCACTGTGTCTTAGAGAAATTCTGTAACTCAATATTATAGATGAGGAATTGAGACACACAAGTCTCTTCCCAAAGTCACTCAGGAAGTATATGATAGAGCAGAGAATTGAACTGAGGTCTCCAAGTCCCAGGCTGGCACCCTAACCCCACTGGGCTCTCATTCCCTGCACAATTTTTAGTGGTGTAGTTTTTATCTGACTTTATTGTACAGACCCAACACATTATTGCTCACATATCCTGAATTCTATTAGTTAGTCATTGTATTGGTAGTTTCAGGTTGGTGTCTGAAAGAAACTATCATGAAAGTATTTCATGTGTTCACAAAATGAATTCTAAATGCATCTTTGCTGTACATTAATTTTGTTACATGTCTTACTTTGCAGTGAGCTTTTCCAAAAAGGTGTTCAAATACTGTGGCTTGTTTTTGCAGTGCTCGCACCAGATTTGTTGATTTGGTAATATGTTTAGCTTTATAAATTAGCACATTGTGTTTTTTTTCCAGTCATCAACTTTGATCAAATACTGTTTGTTTCAATTAAGCATTTGGTAAGTGGTTTTAACAGCAGTTCTTTGTTTGAATAAGCTGTAAAGAAGCTTGTTTCATAATACATACAGCAAACTCAACTGGATTCAGATCCCATTTAAAAAAATCACACAACATAAAGCAAGCACTTTATCATTTTGCTGTGGAGAAAAACATGTTTGCATAACTAATGAGGTGAAGTTAATGTTTTTATTTTCACTCGTGTAGATTTTATTTGACTTAAAGCGCAAAAGCCTTATCGCCAACCTAAAATGTCAATAAGCATGTATGTTTTGTATTCTTTACAAGATAAGTTTGAGTTGTAACAAGAAAACATTTTAATTGATACAGTTGTTTGTTTAGATGCTAATGAACACCATTTGTCAGTTGTATTTAATTTTGTATTTGCAAATTTACAATAATTCTTTGCTACCCTTCATTACTTGTACATGTATTCAGTTAGAAAGTTAAAACCTGTATTCTGAAAGGTTAAAACTAAACTGAACAAGGAGAGAAGACAGCTAGAAAAATGGTATTTCCAGTTTACCATGTAATATTCATGCTTTTAATAAAGCAACTAAAAAGCCAAAAATAACCTTGTGTCTTGTCACCCGGAGGCAAATCTTACATGTCAGTACAAAGGTTTTACTTGTTCTATCACTTGTTAATGCCACTAAAATGAATTTACAGATAGTACTGCTTTACACTGCCTTGTTAGGGGTGTCTGAAATAACAACTCCATCTGTAAATTGAGCAAAGCATTGCCACCCCGCATGATCCAGGCACTGGAGTACCCAAGATTCACAAATGCTCCTCACACTCTGTCTTACACAGTCTTTCTCCAAAGCCAATGGGAATTGGTGCATTATTGAGGCAAGGAAATGGGAATATTCTCAACTGCCTCCATTCCTTTAATTTTTTTTCTTAATTCAGTATCATTATTTCTAAATATTCTAATTGCTTTACAGAATTATGGTTTGCATACCTTTTTGTCTAGCAGGTATATTTTAGTGACTAGCCAACTTATCTCCTTAGAGGATAGTATGATGAAGCCAGTGTGTCTTACGCATTAGCACTACTTCCAGGGACATGTGAGCATAAAAGATAATATAACTTGAATCTTATTCTAATTTTAGAGCAATATACTTTGCTGCTTACTCAAATTGCAAAGAAAAGTTGAACAATATTTTTGAGCCAGACTCTACCCAGGTACACATGATTTCAGCTGGAGTGGCAGGTAAGGATCGATAACTTTTTGCCTTCTTTATTCTAGAGACTTAATAATGATTGAGAGGTTACGATGAATATAAAATTGTAAAAATAAAAGTGCCTGAATGATTCTGACTGTAGTAGCTAGATACCTATGCAGGTGATTCTTCTTTCCCCCACGTTAAATATGGAAGCCAGCTTGAGCTTGAATGCATGAAACTTGCTCTTTATGTTAATGGATGTCTGCAACTCTGTATGTGTGAACATGCTTTTCTAGGAAAACTCCGTTTAGTAATTATTTTTGCTTAGCAAATTAAAACCAATGTTGTCTGCATTAAGTAAAAATTATGAAGATTAAAAAATATCTATTCCTTCCCCCTTCCCTTGGGTTTATTTGTTACAACTTCTTTAATACACTACTCGTGTTCTAACCTCTCTGAAATATGCTGGTAGGTCTTGGTAAAGTATACACCTGTCCCTATTCAAATGCTAAAATATTTCAAGTATGCTTTAGCATTAAATAACACAGATTATGTTTTGGAAGAGGGATTAGTAATTAGATTGCAGTGTACACTGAATAGAATAGAATCAGACTTGGATAGAATCAGAATGAAATTGTTTAAATGTAGTCCCTAGAGTATTTCCACCAGCCCAACAGAGCTGCCACTCAGTGTTGCTTGGTAATCTCTATTTTGGTGTAGTAAACCAGGGGTGTGAAAAGTCAGGTGCACAGGCAAAATTGTATTGGGGAAGCGTAAACATCGCCTGCCAGTACCATACCTGCTGCTCATTTATATGCCTCATATTTAGGTATAGTTTAAAAAAAAATTAACATTCTATTATTCTATGCATATTTTAAGGCTGAACTTTGGCCGCTTAAGCACAACAGAAATGGAATTGGCTAACTCACACCAAGATAAGTAACCAGTATATGGTATTTCTTGTCTGTGGTGTGGGCTTTAAGATTGACAAATGGGCCATTGATTGTAATAGACCAGTGCATCAAAGTGCAAAACTCTGGAATGTCCTAAAGCAGCTAATTGACTGTGACACACAGAATTTGGTACCTACATGGAAGACCAAAGTGGCATTAGATCTGTGCTTATATAATACAGTGACGAGTGTCGCAGAGAAATCCAAGAGAGAGAAATAGTAGTGATGTTTAATCTTCCTATGATAGAATGAGGTGCCCCCTAAGAGGAGTTTGAGTTTCATATTTAGAAAAGGCATGGAAGTACTGCCTTTGTGGAGGTAATACAGTATCTCTGGATCACATAACAATGGATTTTATGGGTGCAAAGGATTGAAGATGAAAAAAGAAAATAAGTAAAATTCATTCCAATCAATTAACTGCTTCAAAGGCCTTGCTTATGTAAAAGCTTTTTCCATTACCTATGTTCTTTTTTTCTTCAGAGAATTTTAAAGAAATATTATATTTCTCTTGACAAGGAGCTGAAGACATGAAAATGGATTAGCTATTTTTTTTTTTTTTTTAAATTGAAGACCACACTTATAATGTATGCAATCCTGCAAATAAATGTAGGTTCTGAATATCCCTTATCTCTGGAAGTTCTTATACTTATTGCTTTCTAATGAAAAGAACCTCTGCAAATATATGAAGTAGCAATTTTCCTGATCCACGTGCAGATACTGATTCTGGGCTTGTCAGTGAGTTTTGTTTCTATTCAATGACATTGTTTCCTACCCCTAAGGCTAATACTGAGATTTACCTTCAGGATTATTGGGTGAACAGCCTCGAGCCCTAGTAGCCATGGGCCTCTTTGTGGTTGCATTTGGAGAATCTCATATTGCACACTAGTTTAATCTCTCAGAACACTTTCTCCCATTTCTGTGGCTGGTTTTTGAAATGATCGTATCAAGGTTCTCGTGCAGTACTGATGAGCATTAACGTTTAGCTTTGCAGTTATGCACCTAAACCACATGGTTGGTGAAACTGAATGCCCCAGGCAGATTCACACTGAAGGTAGCTAATTTTCTTTCTTTCTTGAAATAGCCTAGTACAGTATGCTCTTAGATGTCTGTAAAACAAAACTTCTGTGCTAAATGCGAATAATCTCTTGGTTCTTAGTACTGAGCACTAGCCTAGCAACTAATGTAAAGGAGCATAGTTAAAATGTAACATAGCTTCTGGAAAAATGCTAACCTTGTCATTTTATCATTCATTCTAATCATGTGTATGAGAAAATGAGCTAAAATCAGCTATTAACAATTTGCCTGCAAGATTTGTATTGCCATACAATGCAAAGTAACTTGTAAATTAAGAATGCAGTAGTTCTCAGGGACAGATTTGTAAACCTTTCTTTAAGTACTAATTTATTAAGAGACTATCTTGTATAAAACCTGATGATTTTGTTTTCTCTACTTGGATGATAATCAGAGAACTTGTTTGTTCCACCAAATAGTAAAATTGAGAAACTTGGATATCTATTTTTGTAGCTGTCATTGGTTTCAGTAGTAAACTGAATTAAGCGATTTCGCACACTTTTTCTATTCAGATGATACTTTTTGGTATAAAAAGCTTCTAAAACTAAGCACTTAAAGACCACATGCTGCTTTTGTACTATGCAGCTTGTCTTCTGAGATGATGGTGGTGATGTATTGATTTGCAATAGCTAATAAAAAAAAAAAGACAATGGTTTACTTAATATGTCCTTCTTTAAGGTTCAATCGAGACAATTGTCTTTAATTTTCCTTGAATATTACCTATGGCTGTGGCTCATGAAAAGAACCTTATTCATTGCCAAATGGTACACTGCACTGTACAAAATATTATAAGTACCTCTGTCTTTTAAACAGTGAAATTTAAGCATGGGACTTAAATGATTGTTGTGGAGCCCTTTGTCAGATTGGGGCTTAGAGCTCTGATTCAGCCTAGGCTCCAGTGATTTCAATAAAGGCTCCAGTGATTTCAATAAAGTTGTGTGCAGATAACTGAGGTTAGAATTTAATCCTAAAAGTTTAAACAAGGGATGAAAAAATTGTGGTCTGCAAATGGTATTTTAGGAGCTAGAAGAAGTTAAGCTACCTTCTTCATTATTAGGAAATTATAGACAGTTAGGGTTGAAAGGGACCTCAGGAGGTCCCACCCTTTGGTCAAAGGAGGACCAACCCCAACTAAATCATCCCATCCAGGGGTTTGTCAAGCTACACCTTAAAAATCTCTACGACTGGAGATTCCACCACCTCCCCAGGTAACCCATTCCAGTGCTTCACCACCTTCCTAGTGAAAAGTTATTCCTAATATTCAACCTAGACCATCCCCACTGAAAATTGAGACAATTGCTCCTAGTTCTGTCATCTGCCATTCTTGAGAACAGCCTAGCTCCATCCTTCCTGGAACCCCCTTTCAGGTAGTTGAAGGCTGCTATCAAATCTCCTCCCACTCTTCTTTTCTGCAGATTAAACAAGTCTCATTCCCTTAGCCTCTCCTCATAAGACCTATGTGCTAGCCCCCTAATAATTTTTTTGCACTCCTCTAGACTCTCTCCAATTTGTTCACATCCTTTCTGTAGTGGGGGGCCCAAAACTAGACATAGTACTCAAATGTGGCCTCACATGTGTTGAATAGAAAGCAATAATCACTTCCCCCAATCTGCTAGCAATGCGCCTACTAATGCAGTCCAATATTCCATTAGCCTTCTGGGCAATAAGGGCATGCTGCTGACTCGTATCCAGCTTCTGTCCATTGTAATCACCAGGTCCTATTCTGAAGAATTGCTGCCTACCCAGTCAATCCCCAATCTTAGCGGTGCATGGGATTCTTCCCATGGACTCAGCACTTGTCCTTGTTGAGTCTCATTAGACTTTTTTTTTTTCTTTTGGCCCAATCCTTCAGTTTGACTAAGTCACTCTGTATCTATCCGACTCCACCAGCTTAGTATCATCTGCAAACTTCCGGATGGTGCAATGCACCCCATTCTCCCAACATATAGCTCACATCATTTTTTTTTCTAAAATATTACACTTCAGTATGGGGAAAAAAATTATAACATAAAGTGGAACAGTATCCTTGCCAATCTAGTATATCATGATTTTTTTTTTTTTTTTTCAGACTTAGAATGGGATAGTATAGAAAACATTCCTAAATGGAAACAAATTAGGGATATTTTTGTCTGTAAAGAAGATGTTTGTTAATCCCATAGTTGTTCATTTCAAGGTTGTTACCTTAGGATTTCAAACCATATAAATTCTGCTCTCAGTTACGCTTGTGCAACCCTACTGATGTAACTGAGGGTAGAATTCTTTTGTGTCTGCATTTTTTAATCTTGGTATGAACAGTATAATTGCAAATATTAGCACAGTTAGGGAACAGAGTCAGTAAACCTTGTTTGAGTCTGAAATGCAGGAATCAAATGCAGTTTGTTATACATTTTTGTGTCCAGTTGGATATATAATGGAGTACAGTAGGGAAATGTTTTATTTTTGTTACATAAACTAAGCAGGATGAATAGAAGTTTGCTGAACAAACAACAAATAAATACATTAACCCATTAGTGTTGGTGATTTTCTGGCAATATGAAGTCTGGCCCTAATGTCAAAAGACATCTAACTATATTTTTTTCTCAGCTCTGTGTGACAAGGTTAGCATTTTTAAAGTGAATTTTTGGGTTTCCTTTTTTTAACCTGTGATTATAGGTAAGTATTTACAACCTATACATTTGAACTGCTGCAAATGGCAGAAATTTCAGTACTCAGTACATTTTACAAAAATATTTTAATATTTGTGGCCTGTTCTGATTTTTTTCTTTTCTTTTTTTTTTTCTAAACTTTTAATCTGAAAAAAGTTAGATCTCACAGTAACTAATTCACAAATCCTTCCACTGGGATTCAATTTGTACACGTGTGTCTGATGAGGTCACTGCTTGTTGTTATGATACAGAAAAGCCTGTGTCTATTTTAGGCATTTACTGTACATTTCTCCCGTGAAAAGAGTGAGATCGTGTCATCTCATGCTCCCCATCCGCAGGTCACTTCCTGCAGAAATATGGACTAACTTAAACCTCGTGAGTACTGAACTGAGCGTCTCTTGCAGCCTCTAGTGTAAGAACCACACTTTGGGTTTGTAATATCTATTGAATAAACAAAACAAGGGGATTGCACTATTGTTATCTGAATTCAAATTATGTGCATTATGCGAAAAAATTTCTTCGCTTGAACTTTGAAGTGGAGTTAATTTTTCAATGCAGTTCAAGGAAAGGTGGAAAATACCTTTCACTGATAGCTACAACTTACATAGCCATGTTGGCTAATTAAAGGTCCCATGTTGACTATAGCCAGGACATTTGATTTTTTCAAAGTATTTCATAGCTGCATTTAAAATGCTGCAGCTGATACCCTATGTTACCATACTGTATCAAAGACTTCCTCCTCTTTTTATCTCTTTTCTTTTTTGGTTGGTTGGTTTTGTTTAATTTTACTTTTTGGATTTTCAATCCAGCATTGCTTATTCACATGCATCTCTGTCAATTGCAGTTTACCTTACTTTCAAAGACGATGCAGACTAGGAATACCTGGGATCTTACCTGTTTTTAGTTTACAGTCAGTTATTTGACTACAGAAATCTACTTAAATAGTTTTCAATCTGAAATTCAGACATAATTTGCAGAAGGAACTGGACAACAGACAGCAAAATTGGAGCAGCTTTTAAGAATGCTATATTAATAAGTACCTCTGATCTGTCCAGTGAATATGTT
This sequence comes from Pelusios castaneus, assembly GCA_007922175.1. NCBI lineage: Eukaryota > Metazoa > Chordata > Testudines > Pelomedusidae > Pelusios > Pelusios castaneus. The sequence continues at coordinate 12,729,917 of ML685789.1, forward strand.
CTAGAAAAATTACATAAAATTAAAATATAGTATAGGGTGTTTTATTTATCAAGAGACAACATTCACTTGCTCCTAATTTATGAATTAAACTTAAATTTTAACTTTGACACTATAACATTTGATACTGTCTGCATTTTGAAAGTAAAAACTACATAGGAAAATGGAGGACAGTAGGCTTAGGGACCCACTCACCTACCAAATTAGGGGTGAGGAGAGTTGTAGTTGCCTGGTTCTTAACAGTAGCTCTGCCCTAGACGTCTTTCTATGTCCTAAAACAAGTAATCTAGGCCTGTATTATCAAAAGTTTTCAGTTATTTTGAGTGCTTCAGTTTTTGGGTGCCTTACTTGAAGCTCACACGGGCTGATTTTTTTCAGAAGTACTTGCTACACCAGGATTCTACAAATGTATTGGTGCATTGAGCTCCAGACCAAATACTAAGCCTACCCTGGCGGGGGGGGGGAACGCAGCCCAGGGCATTTTCAGCAGCAGGAGCAAGGCTGAAACTGTCAGTTGTGGGGTTTGTTTGGGTTTTTGGGGCGGGGGGGCATTCCGTCCCAAAATACTGTGGTGCAGCTAGTCTGCACAGTACATTTCCTGGTTGCCAAGGTGACACGGCACCTGGGGTTTGTTGAGCCCTGCCCTATGCACAGTACCTTCAGAAAATCAGTTCGGGGGGGTGGGGTGGGGAGTCTCAAGTTGGGCACCCAAAGTTATTGGACACTTTTTGATTGCAAGGTTGGGCCTAAACCTCTCTGTGCCTCAATGTCCCATTCTTTAATATAGGAATACTGCTTCCTTACATACTGCACAGGGCTGTTGTAAGGCTAAGTTCGTTAATGATTTGAGGCCCTCTGATATTGTGGTGATGGGTGCTGTAGGAAAGTCTATGAGTTAAACACGGCCAAGAGCATTTCACAGAATAGGCATTCCTGGACTAGATGGACCTGCATGTATTGACCAAGGCCAGCAGTGGGTGGAATTAAGCTGCATCTTTTCCAAATGACTAGCAAGGTATGCTGCAAATGTATGCCTACTCCAGCTACTGCTACTCAGATACTGCACTGCTGTCTGACCCCACTATTCCTTCAGTATGGCTTGGGGGCCAAGAGCCTTTCTTAAACCCAGAAAAATTAATCATCTTGGGTCAACAGAATAGGAGGAGACATGAAGGATTAAATAATTATTACAAATAGAATCTAGTGTAACACAGTCAGGCGTATCCTTTTATTATAGAAGGATTTCATTAAATAGGAAAATAAATAAGTACCAGGGGCAAGTGAAATACCTTTTTGTCTTGCTGGCTGATTTTAAAACCAGTTTGTAAGTGAAAAGTAATAAATCTGAGTCACTGGACTGTAATCTGCTCCCACACCAGTGTAAATTTCCTGTCTTTAATGCTGATAGTTCAGATTAACAGTGAGAACAGAATTTGGCCCTGTGTTTTATTCTTCAGTTGGTCCTTATTACTGAAAGTATTTTTTCTGAAAAAGAGATCTTGTTTCCTGAAAGTTCACATACTTCTGCATATTTTCCTACTTTAAATCAAAATCATTCGTTTGACATTGCATTCTTTCCTAGCACAACCCATTGTGATGTTCTTGTGGCAGGGTTATGATTTAAAGTAGGGAATAAACAAATTTTGTTAGTGGCAATAAATAGTGTTATAGAAATTAAGAATATATAAACGGTTTGGTTACCTTTCACCTCTTACACTAGTGTAAATCAGGCAGAACTCCAGTGAAATCCATGGAATTGCACTAACATAAAATTGGTGTAAGAGGCAAATATTCTTGTAATAAGAGCTGTTTCTAAGTGGAATTTCGTTTTTCAAATATTTTGCATGATTCCCTTTTAGGGACATTCTGTGCATCACTAAAAACTAATTGGTCTAATTCTCAATAGCCTTCTATCTTGTATAGTCACTTACAGTTGTGTGAACTGGTGTAAAACACTACTGTTCTGTTTTGATAGTATTTTACAGTCCTTGCCCAAATGTAAAAGACTGTGCACACAAGGCAAGACATTTGCTCTTGTTTAGTTAAATAGAAAATCAAACTAGCCTCATGAAAGTACTCTAATAGTCTATATTTTTGTATGCCCTAGTAGCTTTCAAAATGGAAATTACATGAAGATATTTAGTTGAGAGGGCATGAAGGAGTTTATTAACACACATTGAGGTGTAAATGAGAGATCCAGTTGTGTTTATTAGTTTTCTATAACTTTGGCGCAGCACTGCGGCTAAATCTTTTGAGGTATGTGAATGATCTTAGTAACATTTAAGCAGCATAGGTATTTAGGGTTGTTTTTTGTACTGTAATTTAAAATTTAAAATTATTTAATCATCTATTTTTTTAAAAAAAGTCAGATTCCAAAATAAATTTTAAAACAGTTAAGATCCTTTGGCATTTCTGTTTGAGTACTTCAGTGATTTGTGTACAGGTTTTCAGTGTAAACCTAGATGGTGATTGAACAGAAGTAACTGGTATGCAAGCAGCTCTGCTTAAATATGTGTAGTTTTAAACAATCTTAAACAAGTTTATCAAAGCCCTGTTTTGTGTAGCTAACGTATGCATCAGAAATGCACGGAACAAGATACTCTTTGACGCTTTCCCAGGCCCTCCAGTCCATCTGCTTGCAGGAGACTGCATAGTGATACGCAAGTAATGTGTGTCACTCAGGAAGCACAAAGTATCCAAATTGATCTTTTATAGCTTGGCAAATGGTCCAGCTCCTCCTTTTCCCTGTTCCCTCCTGCAGACATGTCATCTGATTCATGGTGCATGTATGATACTACAAAAGTAAATTTTATCCAGAGCAGTCTCTTACTCTGCTTTTCTATTCTCTGTGTTTGTGCAGGGTCAAGAGAAGCACATCCTTTTCTGTCTCTCTTTCTCTTTCCTCCCCTACCTCTCCCCATAAAGTGGACAGAAAACAAGCTTCTAGCATTAGCCCTAATGCAAACCCAAATAGTTGCTGTCTGATTAGTTAGTAGCAGATATGCAAATCTTGTTTTTAACCATTTTAAAATTTGGATGCTTGTACAAGTATTCCTGGGGCCAACCAGCAATCCTTGCTTTTGAATACCAAATAGAACATTGAATATTAATAAAGTCTCCAATTTAACTATTCTTTATAGTTCAGTATTAAAAGATCTTTAATGTGTAGTCATTTGTACCTTTTAATTGCATCTTAGTACATGTTACTCAGTTTGCATGTTTTTAAACTCAGATTGTATTTTCAGGTAGTAAATTAAATCTTCAGAGAATGTTTAATGCGACTTCAATTCACTTTAACTGCATTTGCAATGTGTTTTTAAAACGTTTCCAAATTATTTGACTAAAATCAGGCTAGCAAGTCATGCTGTTCAAAGGCATCAAAAAGGGATATGTATGTATAAATTGGCAGAGAAGTATGTACAGTTGGGTTTCTCTTATATGGAGAATCTTTTGTTAAGAATTGAACGTATGAAAAGTCAATGTAACATTTAAAAAAAAAAAAAAAAAAGTAGGGAAGTTTATTGGCTCTGTGGACTTGTAAAAGTAATAAAACACCAGTAGAGGCCTACAATGGAAACTTTGTTTTTAAAAAAATCTGTATAGTCTGAGGGTTTTTTCCCCCTTCGACTGTGCCTAACTGTACATTTAACTAAGTTTGTGTTTTTCCATGACATTATCAAACCTAATTTTCTTTTAAATATTTGTTTAGGTTTTACTGCAATCACAGCAACCAATCCTATTTGGCTAATAAAGACACGATTACAGCTTGATGCAAGGTAAAGAATCACTTGAATACTAGGGACGGTTACAAATTTTATTGTCTAAAACCTGGAATATAATGATGCTATAAAACTGTTTCCTCAAAACTGAGAATGTAGTTTATCATCAGGATTTCAGCTGCCAAAGCCACACGTTAACCTGATTCTGAGGTACGCTCTGTCCTTTTCCAGTAATGAAATTGGATGGTGATATGATGTTGCCTAGAGGTGCTACAGCGTTATTGTCACTAGCATTCTCTGTGAACGGTTTCCAAAAACTAACACTGGCTTAAATAATTTCAATCTTATAAATGAAATGTTTGCTTACCTAATCAAATCCCTGGAGCAGAAGATTTTGTATTATTTTTATTAATCTCTTGTATTGTGAGCTTGCTTATAGAAAGGAAAAATTTGTTTCACTGATGCAAATACAGAAATGGTTGTACAGCAGACTGGTCAATAGAAATTGGCTGGATTCTCGTTTATATCCTAAAGAAAGAATATGATAAAGGATGGGTTATTTTACATTATTTTGTTAGGTTGGAAAACAATACACATCTTTTTCCTGCACTCTATCTACTTAGAACAGCTGGGAGATACATGGCTTGATATATCTGGTATGACTCTCTCTCCAGCAGTTTTACCTATTTTACAACCCCCTCCTCTTTCCTTAAACTTCACACAAACTATTATACTCATCTTTCCATGCTCTCATGTGGACATTCATGACCCAACAACCAGGGTGCAGAGTAGCAAAGAACCAACCAGCGTGCAGAGTAGCAAAGAACATCAAATCTAGTTGGTTTCTTTGTAGCACAGAAGGGTAAGGAGAGCATAGAAATTATTTATCATTAATCCTTTTCTTTCTGATGTAGTTTAGGTAAAGCACCCAAAAAGTTAGGAAACCTAGACTCCTAAAGCATATAGGCTCTCTGTTTCCTTCCCCAGGCCTGCAGAACAGCCCTTTGTGGCTTGAAAGCTCATTCCTTACAATAACAAAATTTGGTCCAATAAAAGATATTCCCTTACCTGCCTTCTCTCTCATAGGCACTTTTGAACTTGTTATCCTGTATCTGCATCTTTCTTTGAATTGGAAATGTAAGAAACATTAATATTATCACTGTATCCTTGTGAGAAGGATCAGAAAGTACAAGAACTAGAGTAAATATCAGCACAAGTCCATGAAGTCCTCCATAGCAGCTGACTTCAAATAAAAGCAAAATCTGCATTAGATCAAATCAACCGTTCCCCTCTGTATAGATGTTTGTTCACGTTAAAGTGGTAGGACAGTTGGATTATGGCGAACGATGATTTGGATTAGTTGTATTTTAATCCCCTTTACATTTGTGGCCTAGGTTCCAAATTTTATCTGCTCTCATAATTGAAAACTTGTTTAATCCCTTTATTCTCATAACAATATGGCATTTTATTCCCATACCTATCACTAAAATGCCAGTCTCTGTCCATATTAGGTCTCAGTGTTGAACACTTTGTACCCCTCTTCTGTGAGTGTTAAAATTATACAAAAAGAGAGACAATTTATATGATTGGAACTCAAAAGTACACCAGTCTCTCATACGGATTTATTTTAAATTTAAGTCTTTCTAGTTATAGACTCTAAGGTCAGAAAGGACCGGTACGATCATCTAGTCTGACCTCCTGCACAACACAGGCCACAAAACCTCACCCACCCACTCCTGCAATACATCTCTAATCTATGACTGAGTTATTGAAGTCCTCAAATCATGATTTAAAGACTTTAAGATACAGAGAATCCACCAGCAAGTGAGCCATTCCCCATGTTACAGAGGAAGGCAAAAAAACCCCCAGAGCCCTAGCCAATCTGCCCTGGGGGAAAATTCCTAGCTATGTTGGCTGTCAGCTAGATCAACATGCTTCTCGAATCTACTTCTTCAAGCTTCAAATTCCGTAATACTTAGAGCTCTGCTACAAAGGCAACTTGTAGCAAAACTTATCCTTTTCAGAATGTAGTTAGTGCTGTCCACTGTTGGAATTTGCTCCATGAAAGGTATCTGCTCTACTGTAGTAGAAGACCCCAAACCCACTAGAATCTGCAAACTAAACCACAGGGATGCAACAGTCTTCATCCTATGGCAGACAACTGTGCCCCTGGAAATATTACAGCTTGAAGATAAGTGAGTCTTACTCTGTTTTAAAGGAACATAAGATCTTGTGGTTGTACCAAATATACCAGGAGCTGTCGTACTGTGTGTGATGCAGGATTTGTAAATGATTTTCTAAAAATTATAAATTTTCTTTGTTATAAATATTTCCAAGTTTTAGACCTCTCTAATACAGCTTTCCATTCCGTGCGACCATGTATCATGAGAAGGAACTGTCCACAGTCATGCTTTGTCTAAAATCCATAGTTCATGTGTCAGTTTGTACTTTCGTGACACTGCTGGCTAGACTGACTAAAAAATGGTGTTTTGTCCATCTGGACATCATGTGGATGACATACCTATCTCATTCAGCACCCTGGTCACTGATGTTGCTGCAGCTTGAAGGAGACTGCAGGCCCAGCTATGCACCTGGGTGACAGTTAGTGGGCTAAGAATGCTGTTTTGAGGAAGGCGGCTTTGTGAAAAGCTCCTGCTACAAGAAGCCAGCCTGTGTTGTGTGTGTAAAAAGTGGGGACAAGTTACACAGAGACATGGAGAAAAGAAATCAACTTGGGCATGATTATGACCGTCAGGTGACACACAGGCTAGACAGTCCAACACACCAGGTAGTTGAGGAGACACCCCGTGATATTCTGGCATCATTAAATTGGTGGATAAGATCCCCCAACATTCAGAGGTGAACCCTCGACCACTCCTCCTACAGTGATCACAAATACTGCATGAACAAGATGGGGTGCATACTCAAGAGCATCTTCAAATATAGGGAGTTTGGTCGCAGAGGCAGCTTCACATGAACGTGTTGGAACTTGAAGCAATCAGATCTGGTCTGTAAAATTCCAGCCTTGAAAATTTCTGTCATGGAGATTCTTAGACAATGTGACTGGAGCCTTATATAAATGAACATGCAGGCACTCACTCACTGCCCCAGTTCTAGGAGACCATCAAACTTTGGAATTGATGCCAGACTCACAGGGTAATCCTGGTGTCCCTTCACTTACCAGTTGTTAATCCTAGCTGATTTCCTTGGCAGTCTGTTACCAGTCATGAATGCTCTCTCACGTCTGTCTTTAATCTGCTCTTTTGACTTTTTTTCCCCACTAAAGAGAGAACAGTGCTCAAAATTCTGCTGTAGAACAGGCATGAGTCTGGGATCTGTACAATACGCTTTTCTCGTCCTGGAAATAAACTTGTCTTTCTGCTTTTCCACTGATTCGTCTCGTACACCGTAATAAGAAAAAGAAGACGAGATATAGTGCAGGTGAAAATGTAAGCTACTTATTGGACAAGGTAATTCTGGTTGACTGAACTCCTTCAAATGTCAACTCAATCTCTGATGACTTCCTGGATATAAATATTCCTAAATCAAGGTCATATTCCACAAGGCAAGAGTATTAAATGAAAGAGGTTCTTGATATGGATAGCTTGTAAATCTTGATCCTATAAAAGCCGTTCCCAAGATTCTTGACTACATCCTGCTATTAAATAGCACAGATTATATCAGTTCAATCAGTTTACCTTGCCGCAGGTTCAGCAGGCCACCCTCCAGTTCAGTCATGCTCCGTATCCTCTCACCTTGTTTGGAATTCTTAAAAGTTAAGCCACCTCCCCTTCTGAGCATCTGAGACTGTCCCAGGAGGTCTTATGGAGCCCTAAGTGCTCTCCTCACTGCCTTCCTCTTAAGAAAGATTTTTTTTCTGGTGGTTTTTATGCCAGCAAGAATGGTCAGGGAATTCCAAGTGCTTATGGCCAACCCTCACTACACCATGTTCCACAGAAAAAAAGTGGTTTTTAAGATATCGACATAAACTTATTCCTAGAATTGTTCTGAAATTCATCCAGATCAGTTGTTTTCTCCATCTTCTCTTCCAATCTCCATTCCATGTGAGAAGAAACTGCACACTATAAATAAGGAGTCCTGTGGCCCTCTTAAAGACTGAAAAACATATTTTTCGCATGAGCTTTTATGGGTGAAGTCCCATTTCGTCAGATGCCAGAAAGTGGAGAAAAGTTACATTGGAAAAAAAAAAACTGTACAATATGGAAGAGAGAGATGCATTGTGTAACATTTCACTGTCGGTCAGATTACTTCTTCCACAAAAACTCATGCAAAAAAAAAATGTGTTAGTCTTTAAAAGTGCCACAGGATTCCTTGTTTGTTTTGCTGTAATAGACTAACACAGCTATCCTTTTGAGACTTGCACTTACTCTCATGATCCTGCACTGAATAGTATATGTTCTCAACGTATTTACTATAGTGGGGGACACATCCAGCTTCTTTGTGTTATGTGGGCCACATCTAGACCATATATATACTGCCTTTATAGCCGTGAAAATGTCACATGGGCCACAGCCAGGCCTCGACAAATGCACTGCACACCTAGGCACTAGTCCCAAAACTGGGGTTCCTCAATGTGCGGCACGTTAGAGGGGGCCCCTGTCACTGAAATGCCGCCACCACTTTTCGGCAGCGGGGCAAAGAGCCTTCCCCACTGCCGCCACTGAAAAACCACGGCAGCAGACAGACACTGGTGGCGGAGGCAGTCCAGATTGCAGAAGTTCCATCGCCATGAACACTTACGGCCACAGTCAGGGGCGAAGAAGCCCCACCACCGCTGAAAAAAAGCCGTGTGCTGCTGAAGGTAGCAGCTTTTTAAGGGGATGGGGTAGGGAAACCAGAAGGTGTTTTGCCCCCTGGAATATCCTGCCACAGCTAGGTGCCAGGGTATAATTCCCGGGCACCATGGCGACCTGACGCCTGGGTTTTGTCAAGCTGTGGCACAGCTGTGCGCTGATTGGGCTGCAAGCTTCCTGCCTCTGTGGTGACAGATAGTTGGGTCAGGTTGCTAGACCAAGCTGCCACCCATATTGAATATCCACACTGGCTTTTTTTTTAGTGCACTAGCTCAAGGAAAGCTAATGCAAATCTGTCTACCCAGGCTCAGAGGCTCGCTGCTTGCTTTAGTGTAGACATACACTTAGATAGTCTCCTCACCTCGTTATTACATTAAGCAAGGTAATTAAAGCACAAGCCATCTCAGCACAGAAAATATCTAACTGGATTACACTGTGTATTTCTGTTTGTCACCAAAGGGCAGGAGCGCCCCTTCTCCCTAACATGAAAGTTCACTCACTAAATCCCAGGGTGCAACCTCTCCACTATTTCAGAAATAGGCCTATATCTGAAACAGGCAAAACAGCCACCTGGAGTAATCTCCTTATTTTTGGTGAAACCTCATTAACCTGGTCTCCAGATCAGAAGCAAAATTTGGGCAGCCAGTTTTACATTTATGCTTTAACTAGTGGCAGTTTAGGCTCTTCATCTCACCTTGCGTATGGGCCCTGCTTGGTTTGCTAGTCGCCTGAAGTGTGGATACTCACAGACAAAACCTCTGAAAGAATCACAGTTACTGGAAAGTAAGGAATTTTTCTATATAGGCCAGAGTTCATATTCCTTACTTCAAAAAGGCATGAGGGCCACATAAAAGAAAATAGTCTCAAGTGCCTCTAGCGGTAGTTAAAGGGCAGTGTATTCTGCATTATTTTGTATCATTAACTCACTCCTACAAGAGACCTCTGGTGGCAGAATCTGTTTGTTTATGTAGCTAATGAATTGTGGATTCATACTCATTCTGTATAGTTCCAAGTTAAGTGTCTTTCCTCCACCTACGTTGGTACTTCATGAACTATGTGCAAGGGCAGTAGGAACAACTTTATTAAATTAATCCAGTATTAACTTACCCAGTGTGGCATATAGACAGGACGTTCTATTTTCTAATGTAAATGATTAGATAAACTGACATTTGTAAGTTGGGGATATTGAAGACTAAACCATTCTTTTGTGCCCGATCCGTATAAAATTTGCTGGACCAGTGTGTGCACAATTATTTGACCTCAGTTGTGGTTTAATGGGATCAATTTAAATAATGAACTATTGTTTAATGGTTTGTTTACTCCCTTTGACTATTAAGCCGTTGTGCTGTAATAAGTTACAAATAGTAGGCTCAGTATTACCTTTCTAAAAAGGTCATGCATGCATTTATATACCTTAATTGTCTCTGGTTCAGATGTCCGAGCTTTGAACCCAGAAGATGTGGAGGGCTGGAGATTTGTCTGAGACTCCTCAATCCTTAAGAATTCAGTGCATCTTTTGGCCCCAATTCAGCAAAGTACTTAAGCATGTGTTGTACTGAAGTTAATGGGACCACATGTGTGCTGAAATGGTGCATGTTCTTAAGGACTGCTGAGTCAGAGCTGCTTTGCATTGATTTGTCAGCTGCGTCCGAAGGCCTCGTCTTAAAAGCAAAACGTTGTATAACTTATCATTTTAAACGACAGTTGTGAACCAGTTCAACATTCCTTTTCTTTCAGGAATCGTGGAGAAAAGCGAATGAGTGCTTTTGAATGTGTCCGAAAAGTCTATCATTCAGATGGAATTAAAGGCTTTTACAGAGGAATGTCAGCATCCTACGCAGGCATATCTGAAACTGTTATTCATTTTGTTATTTACGAGAGTATTAAGCGAAAACTGCTGGAATTTAAGACTGCTTCTAACATGGACGATGAGGACGAATCTGTAAAAGAAACTTCAGACTTTGTTGGGATGATGATGGCTGCCGCCACTTCTAAAACCTGTGCCACATCTATAGCGTATCCACATGGTAAGGGCAGTTTGCTCGTTAGGAACAGGATCCAGATCCCAAAGAAGTCAGTGGCAACTATTTGATTGATTTCAGTTGGCGCTGGATCAGGAACGGAAAAAAGAGCACTTCTTGTTTTTAGCTACACTTATTTGATTTAGAAAATTAGCATGGCCAATTTATGATTCAGCAAGTCAGCCAGAGGCTACAGTAGTCAGGAATCAGTATAAAAGTATTTCTAAACAGATATTTAGTCTGACCTGTTTGGGCAGTAAGATTAATTTGTCCCAGGGGACTGCCACAATCCATTACACACAGGTTCAGGGACACAATTGTTTTGTTTGAACCCCTGTATGATGCTCATTATTTATGTCTGTTTCAAGTAACCAATCAACAGACCTCTTTCTCTTCTTTTTATAATATTTAGGGAGAAACGTCAGCAAGATCTACTCCTATCTTTCAGCAAAACAAGCAGGGAGTCCCGTGGCACTTTTAAAGACTAACAAACTTATTTATCACATGAACTCTCGTGGGAGAAAATCCCACTTGGTCAGATGCTTTAAAGATAGGGAACTTACAGAATTTCTCCTATTCTGTAAGTTCCCCATCTTTAAAGCATCTGACAAAGTGGGATTTTCTCCCACGAGAGCTCGTGTGATAAATTTGTTAGTCCTGTGACTCTTTTAAAGACTCCCTGTTTGTTTTGCTGAACTAGACTAACACAGCTACCCCTTTGGATCCTATCATTCAGTGCTCTTCTTTTCCTCAGTGTTCCCCAATAGCTGCTTGCTATTTATGTCTCTAGCAAAGCACTTAAAGTATGTGCTTAATTTTAAGGTGAAAGCGGTGAAATTACTCATATACATAAGTGATTTATTGGATGTGGGTCACTCAAAATCCCATTACTTCACCTTGTTAATTTAGTATTTGGGAATAACTAAACTTTTATTTTTCTCACCAGGCTTGTCTTTTCCTTCCAGTTTCCTACCTTACTATTGCCATGTTGGCCTTCTTACCTAAAGAGTGTATGATGTTGAGGATTTTATACTTGCTTAGCCTGTCAGCTAAATTGATTGATTTGTTTTCATTACATTTTTGCAAGGCGATGACCAAAATAACCAGCGTTGCTTTCTTTACACAGAAGTTGTACGAACAAGACTACGTGAAGAGGGAACAAAATACAAATCTTTCTTCCAGACACTATCTTTGCTTGTGCGAGAAGAAGGGTATGGATCCCTCTACCGTGGGCTAACTATGCATCTGATCAGACAGATTCCAAACACAGCTATAATGATGTCAACCTATGAAGTAGTGGTCTACTTACTCAATGGATAGCAGTGTTATAAGGCTGTCCCATAGGAAGGTGAAAGACCAAAAGATTGCAATGGACCACCACGTTCCAATGCCAATGGGGTGGGCAGAAGCAAAAGATCCACCAGGAACATGCAGCTATGGATGAAACAGAAGATTGATTATAGGCACCCATGAGCAATTTGCTGCCTTATTGTACGGTCCCTTTGTGACCATGTGACAAATAGGAGCTGCCCCCAGGGGAATGCCTTTAAACACATCTTACTTTAAAATTGCTATTTTCTCTTCATGTGTTACTTTACATGACGCAAAACCATGCACTTCCGTGATTTGAAAGGAGAGGATGGTCAGACATTGCGAGGGCCAGGCCTGTGCCGCTGTTGAGGAGTGATTCAGTACATTTTCTTTGAATGCACTATTAGGAGGAGGAGGATGAAAGTGTAGAATCCTAACTTTATATGTCTGAAATGTCTATTCAGTTCCGTCTGCAGGTTCACATCAAGAGACTGAAATGGTAGCCACAGTGTGCAACTTCCATGTTACTATCTTAAGGAATATGGCAAAGGGACCTGAGTTTGAACTGTTTTGTCACTACAAAAAGTGACCTTTTCTTTTTCTCTTGAGGTTGAGGTACATTCTCAGTTATCGCATGAGACACTGTCACTGCTTAACTCTGCAAGGTACCAGTCTCTTAGTTAATACCAGCATGCTTGAATTTCCACTTCTTCTGGATCCTTTGTTTTCATAGCTCTCTTCTCCCTTTTAGAATCTAAGGAGGACCATAAGATCTATTTAACTTTACAACAGATCATGGATATTCTTCACCTGATTTATAATATGAGCCACACTACTAACACAGGGACTTGCAAAAAGATGTCTTTAAGGATTCTTAATAAGGTGTCAAATTCTAACAAGTAAACCTGCTTTGTAGGAGGCAAGATATATAATATTTAGTCAAAACATAGCTTTATGCAAGTTAAAACAAGTTTTATTTTACTAAAAACTCCTTTCTGCCAAGCTTAGTCTAAAATTGTGGACTAGAGTACCAACGCTCCTATTGGATTAAAGGAGGAGGATGCATACTCGGCCATGTGTAAAGCTATAGGAAAGCACATAGATAAATTCCTGAATAGTAACAAGTTGGCAGTTGCTGTTGTTGTTGGCAGATCATTTTCAGTGAAACCCCCGCTACTTGCAGAATGATGGAGAAAATGGTAATTGAGAAATTTTTGTTTAAGCATTCCCCTTAAAAGTTGCTGTATCCCTTGTTTCAACCTAAAGCTGAGTGCATAACTGCAGATAACAGTATAACTCTGCCCTCTAAATTGTCTGACTGTTCAGGCATTGGTTTTAGTTGATGTTTTGTAAAACTAGTTACAGAATGATGCATTGCATTTGACAGCATATCTTAGCTAGTTGGGTTACTCGTTCTCTATAATTTACTAAGTTTTCCAGATTCAGAGGATCAGAAATAAAAGCTTCACATTCTACATAGCTTTTCACACCCACACTCAGACCTCTCCTCTGCCTTTTGAATACTTCCAAGATGAAGTCTTCTGCCCTTTGTGTGAGATGTTCGCAGTAAGTTTGGAGCAGTAGCTTTCTACCTATGAATGCCACTACACTGGTAAAAAAGCAGTGCAATTAACTCCTCCAGTGTGTGGGTACTTCAGTATACATTAAACTGTTGTGTGCAATGGCTTTATCTTACAAATGACTCCTTATGCACTTTGTGGCCTTTTTTGGCTTGTGGTTTTTCTCCCTCTTAAGATTTTAGATATTGATCATGTGCAGTTAGAAACAGTGTTCAATACATGCAGATTCTTTTGAAGCTAAGCATATGGTTTGATTTCCATATAGCTGTGCAGAGAAAGGCATTGTTTGCAGTAGATCAGTAAATTCTATGTTCAGATAGTTTTGAAGAGTTTTATACATAAAAGCTTGATGCATACTGAACAACCAGTTTGTCTTATTTTCTTTTCTTTTGAGCATTATAATGTCCTTCATACTATGGCAGTAATCTTTCAATATATACCTACCAGCCCTGGTGTTAGTAATACTCTGTAATAACTGCCTTTCCTTTTAAGGGCCACCTGTGGAGCACAGAGATCACTGCTATGCCTGTTCAGCAAGGGCTTGGCTCAGCGCATTGATGTCCTTTCCTTAGAAAATGAGTACTATTACCAGTTTTTTAATACTAGAAGTGTTTTCTGTGTGGCCTGTGTTGTACACACTTAGACTGAACTTGGCAATCGTATTCATATTAGGACAAGGAGATTTAAATGATAGGGGATATGATAGGGGATATCTGCTAATACTGTGTTTAGAAACAGCTAGCCTTCCTACTTCCAAATGTCAGTGGCAGACTCCTCTCATCCCACTGCTCACACCAGCATTTAACTAACAACAAAAGTTTAAGTGCAGTAATGTGAAAACCAAAAGTGATTATAAGGTGAAAACTACATTACAAGAGCTAGTTATAGCTAGTGAGTTACATAGAAAACCGATTTATCTTCAGGCGATAGCATGGTAGTTCTGTCTTAGCTGAATTTTAGATGAGCAAGCCCAAATTCATCCCTGGATTTTAGGGGTAAAATTTCCATAGTTTTGATGGGAGTTGCACCTGCATATTCCAGGAATAGATTTGGCCCACAAGATCTGGTCTTCCTTCAGTGTACCATGCACCGCTTCCATTATCCAACTAGGTAGTGAGTGCGTGCCTCACAGGGAAAAAACAGATACCACCAAATCTCGTTCCAAAGGTGAGAGTTTTATCTTTTGTCTTGAACTCTGTGTTACCAGCTGAAGAGAGACAATCAAGCTGTTGTTCCAATTCTTCATGGGTTTTAATCCTTCAAAGACAAAACCTTTTAATTAACAAAGAAATAATTAAACCAAATTTTGTAGGTTTGTTGAAAAAGCTACCGCAGTGTACAAAAATACCTCTGAAATATTTCCCAAAGATACTGATGTTCTTTATATAGTTTTCTTAGTATCTGTTTTGAAAGCGCACAGGTAAACAGAAGATGCTACATTCAATAATAATATTTATTACAAAGTTGAAAGAGGGGTACTTTGATATTACAATTGTTTTGGGTCGCCATCTCTTGTTTGATTCTTTAATGTAATTTAGCATTAAGTTATACCACCGTATTTTTCTGTACCACCGAGAAGTTAAGCCTGTTTTCTGGAAAGGGGTAACATTTGAGAATTGCTTTGCATATCCATTTAACTTATATAAATGTACATCCATTTTTATTTAAATATAATATATTTGATTTGACTTGACTTAACACAGCTGGTTAAGAGTAAAAAAACGGATTGTATAATAAGACTGCAGGTCTCCACCTCAGCCAGAAGGTGGCACTATATTGTTTGCTGCTCACAGCAAAAGTGGATCTGCATGTTTCACTTAAAATTGTTTCTGGTCTTTTTGCATTCCACTGAATAATTATATTTATAAAATAATGGCTTAGTGCTGTAAAGTATTGTGGCTGAAACTTGGAAAGCCATAACAGAAAATCTTCAATTAATAGGTCTGCATTTTATAATCCCTATCAATCAATATCTAGGCTTTAGAAATCCTAAAGTTAAACATCACAGAGATGAGCTTTGGGGTATCAAATGGAAAGTTCTCCCTAATCTTACACTGACTCACTGCAAGACCTTCTGTTTATTTTTTCCTAATCTTGGATTAGTTTGCATACATTGTTCTTAGTAGGATCACACTGGTGATTTTATGAAGAATGTTTGGGTTTTTTTATATAATGAATGACTGAAACATCAGCCTATCCATAGATCTGTTGACATTGTACCTATATAATTCCTTGATTATCTGATACACTCCGCACATTTACTTTTTAATTCAAAGACGTTCAAGAATGACAATTTGTACTTTATTGCTTTTTTTTGTTTCCTGCTGATCACATTTAAACATTCCTTAGATTGTTAGCATTTTAAAAAAAATTACTTCCAGAGAATTCAAATTGGAGACACTATAAAAATGTTGCTTCCTAAGTGTTTTTATTCTAGAAACAAGCAGAACACTGCAGTATGCTAGTTAAATGTACTGCTTTCCAATTTTATTGTAATACAGTTTTTCTCTGTAAAAACTGAAGTTGCGAGTTTTCAGTTGTTCTCAAAGAGAGTCTGGATACCCTGCATATGTGAACATAGTTAATTATGCTGTAGGAGTCATAGCTTAAACACTCACAAATGACCAGTTGAGAATCCTTTAACGTTCATGTGAGGTTTGCTGTTATTCTTTCATACATGTGGCTGTAAACTGCATTTAATCAGTATTTATATTATATAACTAACTTTTTTTTGTTTGGACTGTTTTAAACTTTAAAAAAAAATAAAATATGTGCTTATGTTCAAAAGATGGCTGTGTGGTGTGTTGGATCAAGTTTTTTTTTTTCCAAACAAAAAAGTCCCAGTGAATTTTTACACTTGATACATAGCTGAAGAGTGCAGGTAGGTAGAAATAAGAGGCTTGCTGGGAAATCCCCACGAATCATTTCACCATGTAGCAGTTTAAATATAACTGAAAGCGACAATACATTTGAACTGTGATCTCTCTCTAGAATATGTGGGAACTACCTACTTACTGTTACTCTTGGGTAAGATTTAGATAAGACCGGAGCTCATGTGAAATCTACATGAACATTAAGATTATTTATAGCACCTTCTGAAGAACAAGCATTTGACCTGGAATGCTTGGTCAACGTTTGTTCATCCTCTGCTTTTTTGCAGTCTGTTTTATTGTCCATTTAAGCAGTTTTCCACACTACACATGGCTGCAATTTCCTGTGCACTGTGTGGCATGTACAGTATAGACAACTATCTGAGATCCTGCAGGATAATATCTACTAAAAGGGAGTGACCTAGCAACATAAGCTGATATATCATTTATCTAGTGTGTAGCTTATGCACTGCAATACTACAATGCAATCTGCCTCAGTTCTACCATGTAGAAAGCTCCAAAAGCCTAGAACTAATAGAAATGTAACATGTAACTTACTTGGTACACAAAATGTTTTCTGTCTGAGAGCCGTGTAGACTCTTACAGAAGTGCTTAGTTCTGAAACCTGACGGTGAAAGTTCTCTCTTGCTCAGTCCATCATACTAACTGAGCACAAATCTATTGCCGGATTGTGTCCTGATGCTTTCTAGGCGCAGGAGATAGGATGGGTCTTCCATTATGAAACACAGTAACTGCTCTGTCCCCATGACTGTTAGAGTGCAAGTCAGGCAAGGAATATTGGGGAGGCATGGCTCTTTCCCCACCCTCAACCCCGCTCCAGCCAGCTCTGTCTGAGAATGTTGTGCTCCCTGAAGCGTTGTAGTGATGAGTGCGCGTCCTCTTCAGAGTTTGTTCTGGGGCTTTTCACGACTGCCAATATGGAGTAATGCTTGATTGGGTTGACTGAGCCCGTTAATGCTCCCTGCCCTATGAATGACAAAAACTTAAAGTAAGGTTGGTGGCACATCTAAAATAAACACTTGTTCAACGGTCTATTAGTGTTTATTGACAGGGCTCTATATTGCCCTCTGCTACAGGGGCCAGAGTAGGGAGATGGATTTAACGGAAATTGGAGAGAACATGCAGAAAGGAAATGGAAGCAAGGGCTTTGCAGCATGAGCTGCTCTCCCCACCCTCCCATTTCTGTGACGTTTCCTCCACAGGTGCATGGCTTGGACTCATCCCCTTCCCTACAGCAAATGATTGTTGAAGAGGGGATGTTAGAACAAGGAACAAAATAGTTATCAGCACTGCCCCAAAAGTTGATCACCATTGGCTGAGAGCAGTGCTTTTTTTGTCTTAAAAAAAAAAAAGTGCCAGTACTCAGCCAGTGACCGTGGGCCACCGCTGGAGCTGGGGCTGCATCATTGTGAGGGGAAAAAAAGGTGCTGGTACGCACCTGAGTACCATCACAAAAAAAGTCCTGGCTAAGAGTATGTACCATATGTAACTACCCATGGTCAAGTCTATGGTCAGGGAGACTAGGTACATATACATGAAGTGCTCTATAGATTTCAGGGAAGGGGCCCCAAAACGTTCTGAATTTGGTCATAATGCCAACCAGCGTATCCAAATACTCAAAGAAATAATGCACACCAGTGTGTTGGAAAACTGCTAGGTGACTGCTGCTTGTGAGCACTGATTACACTGAGAGTCCATGGGCATGGTGGCTCTTCAGGGCATTGGTCAAATCACTCCTGTTCATCTCTTCAGGTTGCCTTGGAGTCTCAAATTTCATTTTGGATGCTTCCTTCTTGCCCTCTGTCAGGAGCTGCCTTATCTCTGCACAAACAATGTTCTTGTGTGTCCAGGTCTTCTCTGGAGTGGGCACGCAAAGCATTAGCCCCAGTACTGAACTTCTTATACTGAGGACATTGTTTGTGCCTCTCTGAGGTATTCTCCTCACCCAGCTTCCCCAGCACCAACATCCATTGCTTAATCCATGCCAGATGCTTGCATGGAGACATGGTGACAGCTACTATTTGACTCAGATGAGAAAGAGAACTTGCCTTATGTCAAGCGCATCTTGGTAGCAGGAGAGCAGCAGAATGGTGATAGTACATGTGGAGATTAGGCTTAATGAAAAGCTTAGCTGAATGGCCTGAACTGGAATTAGTGCCAGAAGGAGAATCTGCAATGAAATCTCACAGTCGAGCTACATGGACCAAAGGTCACATCCATTAGCATTGTCATGCCCTCTTCCCTTACTGTGAACCAGCTCTTGATATTGTGGACTCCAGGAACAACCGCAGTCTTGAAGGCATTTCCTCCTCCTCTCCCTTCCCCTCCCCCCCCCAAAAGGGACATCCTCCTGGAGGATGCAGCTATCTGTGTATCCCACCCTGCACATGCAAATTTGTATAGTGATCAGAGCAAAGATCAACCAAATCCAGAACACTGTGCCCCAGAACCTGCATATGGATGATTTTTAATGGCAAAATGTTCACTAGTCTGCACCTGCAGCACATCTGGCATATAAATATCTTGTTTTCAGGTGAGATTGTAAATAAGAAGAGGGCAACATTATAGCGCGTAAATATAAACAAACTTGTTTGTCTTAGTGATTAACTGAACAAGAAGTAGGTCCGAGTATACTTGTAGGCTCTAAAGATACATATTGTTTGTTTGTTTTTTGAATACAGTTATGTAACCAAAAAGTCTTGCACTTTCACCAGAGATTGCACTACACTAATTGTATGAGAGGAATTGAAAAATACTATTGCCTCTGTTTGCCCTTTTTTACAGTGCAAATATATACAATAAAAAGTAATATAAAGTGAGCTCTGTACATTTTGGACTCTGCTATACTTGAAATCAATCTATTTGACAAAAACACACCCAAAATATTTATAATAAAATGAAATGGGTATTCTATTATTGTTTACCATTGTGATTAAAATGACAATTAATTGTGATGAATTTTTAAGCAAGTTAATTTAAAAATTAATTGCTTGAGTTAACTGCAATTACAGAGAGCCCAACTGATTTCAATAATAAAATAAAAAGTGTACAGTGCTTGCATTAGTATAAATATATACACCGTAAAAAATGATAAATAGTATTTTTCACCTCACCTCTGACGAGTCCACTCAGTCCTTTTTCTTGTTCAGCCACTGGCTAAGAAAAACAAATTTACATTTACAGGAGGTAATGCTGCCTGCTTTTTATTTACAATGTCACCTGAAAGTGAAAATAAGTGTTTCCGTGGCATTTTTGTAGTTTGTTTTGTAAAATATTTACATGCCAGTTATACTAAACATGCTTCTACTTGTGCTTTCTAAAGTTTCACATTGTTTTGTTTGAGTGCAGTTATGTAAAAAATAATAAATCTACATTTGTAAGTTGCACTTTCACAATAAAGATATTGCACTTTTGTATTTGTATAAGGTGAATTGAAAAATACTATTTTATTTACCCTTTTACTGTGCAAATATTTGTAATAAAAATAATGTAGAGCAAACACTGTATACTTCACACTCTCGGTTTGCAATTGAAATCAATATATTTGAAAATGTAGAGAAACATCCAAAATATTTACAAATAATTTTAATTGGTATTCCATTATTATTTGACCGTGTAATTAAATGTGCAATTAATAGTGACTATATTTTTAATTTTTATTTCTCACATGTATGAAATCCATATGTCATTCTGATTCCTAAAGTTGGTACCCTGTTTTTTTTTTTAAATCAGTTTTTGCTAATAGAGTGACAGGAGCAAAATGACTGCTGCATGTTTGGTATAGACATCAGGAGGTCAATCATTTTAATAAACAGCTTTTTTGAATCTGTCAACACTTTTTTCCCCCTCAAAACAAACTGCTTCCTCTGGTCTTTAGACACTAGTGCCTGCAAATTTAATTTGTGCTGACTCAGAGCATCATTATGCTTAAATGTGTTTTCTGTCAATAGAGACTGGTTGCTTCACAAGAGGACAGAGCTCTTTCCTGGATTTAAATTGGACTCTTCAATATCAGAGGGGAAGAAAGTGGTTCAAAGAAAACTAATGAGTCGAAAGCAGTGGGGCTGCCACTATAGAGATTCAGCAGTGAAATCTGGTATTCAAGGAAAAGAAATAAACAGCAATGAAGCTGTACAAATTGTGCAGATGGGACCTTGCAGCAACTCCTAGCACGTGGATGCAAGTTTATTTTCATCTTGTCTTTTTAACAGTAACCTCGTGGGCCACCTTCACTGAGCAAGTACGCAGGGTCTAGTGAAGCAGGATTGGGCAAGTCATGATCTTCATCTTGAAAAGTCATCCTCTTCATTTTAATATTTGATAATCTATCCTGGAGCAGGAAAACCTGAAAGTGAAATTAAACTTATCTGAGTAGATTACAAAAAGTGAAACAAACTACTGTATTGTCCTTTTCCTGACAAAAAAATGCAAAATATAAAATTATAGAGTATAAATAATGAAAAGAAACTAAAGTTCTATACATTTCAAATCTAAGGTGATATTAACATGAGTAAGGACATTTTTTTAAAAAAAGGGTCAAATAATCCTTTGTGTATTATTCTCCCACAGGGGAGTTTAAAATTCTGCTTTACTTTTCAGAGTTTTCTCTTGATTGATCCATCAGGACTTTTACTATAGCATGGATCGGGTCAGCAGGTTAACCCAATGAACCACGAACCTTCCATGGCCCACACATTTTATGGGATATTCTCAGGAGATCCTGCAACACAGTCGTGCCTAGAAAACATGTCTCCTGCCAAAACTATGCTACCTGAAAGTCCCTCTCTAGCCACTTCCCCTGGTTTCCTCCCCTTCAGGTGGCAGTGTAATCATCATGGGAGGGGGGTGAGGGGGACATAATAAGTGAATGCTATGATAGAATAATTTGTCTGGGAAATCCCATAATGCTATCGTCCAGGATATGCGGGGGAGAGTGGCCCCCTATTCCTATCTGTGAGACTTCTATGGAAGGGCTTGTGGGGGGAAGTCATGGATTCATGATGACATGGATTTGACATTCCCTCTTTCTATGTAACTGCTACTTCTCAAACTCATCCCAGAATCATTTCCCACCTCCACCCCCCTTCCTATTGGCATATCCATGTTTTCAAACCAGTTTTTCTTTAACACAGCCCTGCAAAATTCTACCTATTGGCAGTAAACTTTACTGACATGCAAATAAAATATAATAAGGTTTTTTTATCATCGTCAATATATGTTAAGGGCAGTCAAGTGGATTTTTTTCCTTGTCTGGTAAATTTTCATGACAATTGTGCTCAGCTACTTGCATAGCTATAAACTTTAACCAGCTGATCTGTCACTCCCTGGCATGACGCTTCTTCCCAATTCCAGAAAAATAAGTATCAATGAAAGATTGCAGGTTTCCCCCACCCCACACACTCACTCCATTAGTAACACTTCCATGCCTTCTCATTGATTACATTACTCGCAAGTTACTTAAGGGACTTCCAATAAGATTGATACTGGACACTTTTAAAGATCTGGAACTGTAGCTTAAATTACTTGCAATAAAAATGAGCTATTATCTTTCACTTATTTCCCTAAGAGAGTCATTGAAGGAAAACGCTGAAAGATGCCCAGCTTGTTATGCTTGCAGTGTGGTCTAATGTTATTCAGCAAAGCAATGGATAAAGGTATAAAGAGCTTTTTTTGCCATGATAAAATGCACAGAATCAGTAGAAAAACACTGACATTTTGTTGCGAGAGAAGAATAAACACCAGAGTCCTCAGCTGTTATAAGCGAGAAGCCCATTGCCAAATTGGTATAGCTCAGATACAGGTGGAATAGTCGCTTTCTTGTTAGTAACGGTGGCTCGGGAGCTATCAACCTCACATGCGTTGAAATGCCATCACCACAAACTGTTTGATGTCTCTCTACTTTCAAAACATAGTTCCCCAGGATGGGACAGGACTGGAGTAGATGACTTCAATGTTCCTTCCAATTCCAATCCTTTGATGATATGATTCTAAGAATCTAGGTTAGCTGGGAGCATCCCGGGTTTTTGCCAGTGTTAACAGAGGTGGATTTTTAAAAAAGGACAGCTCTTGTAGGGTCCTTACAGATTAATGGGGTATTTAGTTGTGGGGCAGCAGTTTTGTTGAAGCTCAGGATTCCTTCCTGTAACAGGCCAGATATTGTACCAGCTTCATGAGGGGAAGGTGGAAAATTAATCTGGGTTTTCAAGGATGGGGAGCACATAGAGACACTGGCCTATTGAGACTTTTGGAAAGACCTGGGATAAAAGAAACACTCAAATGTTTCCATTTCTCTGGAGAAAGACAAAGGAGGAACCTGGAGTTCCCGAACCTGCAGTGGAAAAAGTGAGGAAGATGCCCTGTGCACTCCCCACCCCACCTCACAGTTGAGAGAATATATGGAGATACCTCTTGAAGCATGCCTGCTGCTCCTTCCTGAGGGCAATAGATGGTGGAGGAAAGAGCAAACAGGTAGACCTCACCCCTGAAGAAAGCTGGAGGTAAGGGAGACATCTGGAGAAGGGAAGGAGATGCTGCTGAGCCTAGGTCCTTTGCCAAACCTTCAAATTGCTGAGGCCTGGAGAATTGAGATTCACTTGAAATTCACCTAACACTTCCCAGGCTGAATATCTTGGGGAACCATCAGATGGGCCCTCTCAAGAAGGTGAGTGTCTTGCAGCCATTGCATTCTGCTTCACTCCCTGCTGGAGCCTGCCTGCCCAAATCCAGCCTGTGTTTGGAACAAAAAGTGGTGTGTAATGTGAGTCCAAAAAACCACATTTTTTTTCTCTCATGAAAAATTTCAAATGAAAACTTTTCATTCATTTTTTTACACGAAAATTGCAAAACAAACCCACATTCTATGTTGTTTCCATTCAACCCATAATTTTAATTTAGCTTTCAAAAACAGAAATAACCTAAAATTTCATAGTTTGGCTCTTACTTTTAAAGATTAACAAATCTTTTTACTTTTCTTTTTATCACTGAATGCAGTACAATGTACTTTGTCTAGTCTCCCCCTGCCCCCAAGACACACACACTTCTCTTTTTTTTTCAAAACTTTTCTAACTTTGTAAAAGTTTGAGAGTGGCAAAGTTAAATCATTTGATCACATGTGGTCTGAATGAGCACTCTCCTACCATCTACTGATGAAATGGAGGAAGAGGCCTCCTGCACAGACTTTATTTGCATGGACAAACCTGCTTTCCCAAGGTAATCAACTTCGGCTGTTTGGGGTTCAAAATTCACTTAAGTCTTGCAGGGGTGATGAAATGTTGTTATCCTTACTGCATGACCAAAGGGAAGCAGAGCTGTACTTCATATGTCCTAACTGAGGACCTTTCTGAAACCTCATTTGCTAAGTATGGGGTAGACAGCCAAAGTCGAGGAGGAGACAGGTGTTCCAAGCTAGTGCTGAGGATTTTTTGTGAGGGACCTAGATGTTTTGTGACCTTCTACCTCCAATGTTTAAAGATAGAATGAAATATATTCAATTGGGGTGGCCTCATTTCTTCTGCGACCACTAGAGATCAAATCACTGATGAACTGGAGAGAAACAAATAGAGTCCTGTGGCACTTTTAAAGACCCACAGATTTATTAGTCTTTAAAAATGCCACAGGACTCTGTTTCTCAGCAATAGACTAACACGGCTACCCCTTTGGAATGATAAATTGGAGTAGGGGCTGAGTTTTAGATTCGGTGTGGAGAAAGACAGTGCAGAGAACGTAGTAGCAGTGAATTTGCTCACTCCTCAGTCATTGAAATCTCTAAGAAGTGGGCTTCATGCTGAATTTCAGAACATGGCAGCAAAGTTACAGACGCAGCTGGAAAGGCACCCCTGACCAAGCAAATCCTAGCACTGGGATTACTAATAACTAGACTAGGTGTTTTTGGCACTGTGAGACTGCACTGGATTAGTCTTGATAAAGCACACAACAAAGCAGCAGTGAGAAGCAGTTGTGTTTAAGGAGCAAAGGAGTGGCAGAGGGAACAGAAAACAGAGGAAGCAGCAGCAGAGGTGTCATCTGTTCTCTCTCCCCACCCAAGAAGCTGTAGGAGAATCCACCTGACTGCACCCTCACTTGAGACAACAAATTGTGAGTGGGGTGCAGCAGAGAGAAAGGGAGAAGGGCACGTTAAAGGAACATTTGTCCACTGGACATTCATATTAAGGTTGAAAACAGAGACAAAGGCCTACTGCCCAAGATGCTGTGGGGTGGGTGTTCTACTTATTTGCATACTTTTGAGTCATTGTAATTGTGTTTTCCCAATTACTGCTGTGTTCCCTCTCCTTTAATAAAATGTTTCTTTTTGTATTAGACTCCCCACAAGCCAGTGGGGAAGTATCAGCTATTAGAGGCACCCAGGGGAATAATTAGTTTCCCCCAGATTTCTGAACGGGGGCTGGGGCTGGTTTTGTAGTTTTCAAAGGAGCTCTGAGATACTGAACTTGGCCCTTGTTGCTACTAACACCACCTGGCAAAAAGGTCAGAAATGGATAAAGCCAGTGTGCCAGTGCTTCATTTTCTTTTCACCCAGTAATTACAGCAGTAACATTCTTTAGTCTGAGGCTTTGTAAATGAGATTTTTCATTCAAATGCAAAAAAGATGAAGGCCAAGATTTTTTAAAAATGAGGTTTAAAGTTAGGGTTGTGAATCTTGGTTTCAAAAGCACTGAGTAACAAACAGTTCTCACTGACCTCTGCCTTTTTACCCATATAATTTGTATGCATAACAGTGGGTATGTACTGGTTCATAAAATTTGGATACTTTAGGGAAGGTGTGGCAATGATAAACTGTTACCAGACTTAAAAAAAAGAGTTCTAACACATTTAAATTCATTTGCAACTGATAACAAGTACTACTGCCATTTGAATGTAATCTGAAATCCTGTAAAATGTACGGTTTATAGGTCTCATTAGTTAATATAATCCAACCGAGAGATGTCCAGAGGAAGACAAGTTAATTCGATGGCAATCCTTGAGGTTTCAAAACTTCTGTTCTGAATGCAAAGGAAAATTTTTCACTCCAGATTACTCTGAATAAGGCAGAACAAGGATCCGAACCTGGCTCATGAACATCCCAGGTTAATATCCAAATCACCAGACTAAAAGGTGTCTTTCCCTTGCTTCATTCTCCTCCAGGTAACATTTTGTCGAAACCGATACATCTCTGTGAAACGTTTCATTTCTGACAAATTACATTTAGCCAAAAATATTCTGACCAACTCTCAGCCAAACCCAGGCTGAAAATAGTTAATGTTAGCCTTGTGAATCACAAGGAACAGTTAAAAACCAAGATTTAGAGAAAAGTGTCCATGGTCCTGGAGTGTGCCCCAAGGTAGCAGTCAGTCATCATGAACAAAAGCTCAAGGCAGTGACATCAAGGCCGTGCCCTATCATCACATACAAGCTTTCCAGAGGCAAGTTTGAAGTGGTTACACTTATCTGGGCATGTTTATCTTTGTGAATAACAGGCACTCATCTCTGGAATTGCCATTTAGGATTCATGTATAATGGACAAAGCAGGGGCAGACTCCTCATTCCCTCTGTTCTGAGCCACATGTGAAGGCAGATAGCAACTGCAGCATAAAAGTTGAAGTGTTCTATATCTCAGAGTTCGACTTATTGATGAGTCATGAAAGAGCACACCCTGGTAAAACTGTGCCTTCAGAAGGCACAAAGGCTGGGGCAGTAACTGGAGCTGATACTCTACTGAGAAACACTTCTAATGAAAGTGTTTGCCACGTGTTTCTATCAGCCTTTCAATCCACGCCAATAGCAAACAACAACAAAAGATAGAAAAGTTTCAGGCAGGGGCAAAGCCACGGGTGGGCCAAGATTAGGTCCACCCACTGCAGTGCTCGGCAGTGGCATGAATTTCTCCATGCCACAAGTGTAGCAAAGGTGTCAGCACTGTTCCACTTGCGGCCGCAGCTGCAGGACACAACCAGCAGATGGCAGCTATGGCCGCAAGTGGAACAGAGGCGCTGGCGCTGCCTCACTTATGGCTGTGACCACCAGCTGCTGCCCAGGCCCCACAGCTGTGGCAGAGAAATTTATACTACTGCTAGGTGCTGTGGTGGGTGGGCTTGATCT
Source organism: Pelusios castaneus (assembly GCA_007922175.1). Classification (NCBI taxonomy): domain Eukaryota; kingdom Metazoa; phylum Chordata; order Testudines; family Pelomedusidae; genus Pelusios; species Pelusios castaneus. The sequence continues at coordinate 12,756,345 of ML685789.1, forward strand.
CATCCTAGAATGTCAGGGGCCCAGTCACAAAACCCTGCCTGGTTTCAGGAGTCCTGAAATATCTCCAGATGGCTGCAACTTTATTTCCGTTTGAGCATGATGCTGAAAATCTATGTGCTGTCTGGTGCAACTGCATCTTCCTTTAACCCTTCTTTTATCGTGAATGCTATCATAGGTTTGAGAGACTGAAAGGACCTGGTTCTGTCCTTGTTCCAATGGAAAATTGTTCCCTACAGTCCATCTCGTAGTGGTTTGGTTTGGCAAGTCAGGTGTTCAACGTCACCATCACATTATAGTGTTAGAATGGGGAAATGGCACCAACTTTATTCTTCCTTATAGTAAAGTTTTTATAATTGTTTCTCCATTGTATGTAGTGAACCTTCATATGTCTCCATGGAGGAAAAATACTATACTGCAATGGGCCAGAGGAGTTCCTGGTATAAATCCACCGTACTAGATAGTCTACAAATGTATAGTAAAAAACTAAACATTGTCCCAAAGTACTTCCAGTTTTGGTACATGATATGGAGAGGAAACAAACACATGGGGACAGAGGGTACCAGCCAACCATAATATAAGTATGTTTAAATATACAGGTTAGGTTTGTGCACAGTTAAATTTGCTTAATACCTAGTTTTTACTAACTGCGAGTGTAGGTTAAAAAGTGCTGCAGAAAGCAAGGGAGCAATTGGATAGTTGCCCTGTTTACATACACACATAATGATTTTCTGCCCCTGGTAAGGTAGCCTAGCAGGTGACAAGGCCTAGAATGCCATTGGTCAAGAAAGTTCAGGCTATTGCATGTGGTTACAGGACACAGCATGCTTGTTAACAATTGCAGCTGCAGAGGAGCACTAAATCAAATGGAAATCAGATGCACTCAGACGTATTATAGTTAGTAATGGTTTGATCCAAAGCCCATTGAAGTGAATGGGAGACTAGTGGTTCAGGCCCTAGTTGAGACAAAAATGAAAAATTTCTACTCCTTTTTTTTCAAAAACATTCATCAAGTATTAAGTATCTGATTCAAAGCCAATTGAATTCAACAGGAATCTTACTAGTAACATACATGGGCTTTGGATTGGGTTCTTGGTTTTCTTTTTGGGTGTAATAGACCATTTGTTAGGAGACTGGAGACCCCCGTACGAGCCTGCACCCTTAGATGCTCCTGTGTCCCTGGCATGTGGCCCCTTTATACTTCTTGTAATATCCTTTTAATATTTATCTTCTTGGCATCTGTTTCACATTTTCCAGCAGTAGGGAAAGCTGTGTTTGGGCATGTCTGGACAGGCTGTGCATGTGACCATCATAAGGGCATGTTAAATATATGAGATATAAGGGTGGGGCTAAGAGCTCCCCTGTGTGGAGAGTTGACATACTCTGAACAAAAAGGATGGTTTGTCAGCCTGCAACTGGTTTGCTTTGTTGGACCACCCAGCAGCGAGTGAGGTTGTTTGTTTTACGTGTTGCACTCTGGCCTAGGATCCTTCATTTGGATTCTCTTGTGGTTTTCAATAAATGATTAAATTCTGCCTGGTCTCTTGAATTTAACTGAATTGCTCTAGTCAGAATGGGAGTTTGTAACACAGAGGACCACAGATGAGGCAGAACCATACAGGTTACTGGTAATTATAACTTACAAATAACGGGTTTTTCAGTTAGTTGGCAGTTAAAACTATTTTTTCTATCAACGAAACCCAAGAAATTTTAAAATTATTTTAAAATCAAAAACTTGGAAAATATTGTTTTGGCTTGACCAAAATGTTTTGTTCAATCTGAAACAAAGCATTTTATTCTGTTTGTAAGCTTCATTAATAACTGTATTTTAAAAATAAAATAAAATAGAAGGACATTACAAAATGATTTGTTTTGAATTAAAAAAATAAAATGTTTTGCAAATGCTGAATCAAAATGTTGTTTATTTTCTTCTATTTTTAAACGTATTTCTAGACAGAAACAATTCACTGAAAAGCTTTGATTTACTTAAATCTGCATTTTTTGCAAAAAAAAGTATTGGTTTAAAAAATTCAACCCATTCTATTGGTAATAGACACACATTCATTTTCTAGCATGCTTGCTAAGCAAAGGTTCACTCAGAGGCTTAAGCCAGTTAAACTATTTCCTGGTTTAACTTCCATATGTCACCTTTCAAAATGTAATAGAATTTAGTATGAAGTAAAAAATTTCCACTTGCAGTATCAGATTTTATGTAACAGAGCAACTCAAGTGACAGTCTCAAGTGACAGAGCTGTTATTTGCCCTGTTAATCTGAAGTTACAATACAGCTCACTAGACCAAGAAAGACCAGTGAAAGATGACTATTTTTGTAAAACGTCATTGTGAACTTCTGAAACCTGAGCTTCCTCTTGACCTTGGGATTTCTGCTTGTTGAATGATTAGGTGATTAGGAGTACTGAAAACAAAATGATGTGAAACTGCTAACTTTAATTTTGTGAGAAAACTGTTTTGCTAGTATGTGTGAATTCGATCTGGTTCACTCACAACTTTCTATTTCTGCCAGCCAACACCACTTTTCATTGTCTAAATGATTGAAATTCTATCCTGGGCAAAATGGTGAATTTGTTCAGGCACAGGTATATCCTTTCATGGAGAAATTTCATCCCTTTTATAACTAATAGAACTTAGAAACATGGTTTTTGCACCGTTTTCCTAGTTCTAGGAATTTCTCGGTAGAAACGTTCTGGTCTTTGGGAATGGGATGCCAACTTAAGCACTTACTGTCATATGGTTCACTAAGCAATGTTCATGTACTCCATCTTGGAGATGCCAGGTTAGCAGCAAGTTAGCAGGAAGAGATTAAGTGAGGTAAAATTGTTTTAGAAACTGGCCTAAAATAAAATCAAATAATAACTCCTCAAAGGCATAGTCATTATCAAAGGTTTCTTGGAACTCAGCATCATCAAAAGGAAAGAATAAAAATGCAGCTATACTTTTATGATATTGAAATGTGGACATACAAAATGTGGACATACAAAATATAGAGCAAATTGTGCACATGCTAAAAGCATAAAGGTACAGATTTATAAATGCCTTTAGACGTGGTGATTTTTTGATATTCAAACAGGAATGTGTGAAATCAGAAGCTCTCAAGGACTGATGTGTCAGAGTGATGTCAAGGGCAAGGAAAATAAACTACAACTAACCACCATAGATACAACTTGATTAACGGGGACTCAGTCTTTAAATATATATGTCCTTATCCTTAGTCTACCTTGACTCAGGCTGAGTAGTACCTTCTTCTGCAAGAAGCCCCATGATTCCAGTGGGGGTGCTTATGTGAAAAAGGCATTAGGTAATATTTTCCAGCGGTGTAGCCATATTAGTCTGTATGCAGCAAAAACCACACGAGTCCTGGCACCTTAAAAACTAACACATTGCTTCGGGCGTAAGCTTTCAGGGGCTCCAACCCATGCATCTGACGAAGTGGATTGGAGCCCATGGAAGCTTATGCCCGAAGAAATTTGTTAGCCTTTAAGGCTATGTCTACACTTGGTAATTTAGGTTGACTTTAGCTAAGTCGACTTAACAAAGTTGACTTTAAGTCAACTTTGTTAAGTCGACTTAGCATGTCCACACTATAAAATTAAGTCAACTTAGGGGGGACCCAGCAAAGTCAACCTAGAGCGTCCACACTAGATGCCTAGGTCAACTTCTAGGGGCTAGGTGGACCTGGGAGAGGTCCACGGTGGCAGGGGGGCACCCCTTGCCAAATGCCAGGGGGCTCAGCCTTTGCCCCATTGTACCTGGGTACAATGGGGAAAGGAGGACAGGGACCTTGGCAGGGCATAGGGGCAGGTCTCTGCCCTGCCCTGTGGGGGGGCATGCCAGGCTCCCCCTGTGCCCCTCCCCAGCAGGGAGGGCAGTGGGGAGTCCTGGAGAGCCCTAAGTCGACTCTAAATCGACTTAGGGCTACTCCAGGTCTATACTGGCTTAAGTTGACTTTAGAAAGTCGACTTAAGCCCGAAGTCGACTGTAAAGGAGGTTTAATAAAGGCGACTTAATTTTCCTTAAGTCGACTTAAGCAAGCTGCTTAAGTCAACTTAAGCAAAATGTAGTGTAGACGCAGAGTAAATTAAGTCGACTTAAGCAAGCTTAAGTCGACTTGATTTACAAGTGTAGATGCACCCAATGGTGCCACAGGACTCTCATTGTTTTTATTATGTAACGTGTGCAAAGTTGCAAAATTGAGCCCCAAACCTACAGTTCTGCTGGAATCTCATTTGAGAAAATGTCTGGTGACAGGATGTTGCAAGAAAGTTTGATTACTCCCTTGGGACTATTTTAAATTGTTCTTGTAAAAGCCTGTAGTTTACATATTCACTGTCTTCTACCTTCATAGCATTGTTTATAGTCAATTAAACATCTCTTCACAACTTTGACATCCATGTATATAGCAGTAAGGATATTGTAATAAGCTTCTTGTACTTAATATTGATATTGCTATCTTAGTCTTTTACCACTGAAGTGTTAGAAGCAGCACCATCGTGCTGGCCACTGAACAATAGAAAAGGGAAATGTCATAACATTTACAGATTGAGTCTTAGACAATTTTTCATGTGCAAATTAAATTCTTCATGCCCCACTGAACTGAAGGGACAGTATGGTTCAGTTGTTTTTTGTGCTTTTAGTTAGTTTATAAAACTTTAACTATAGGTTCTGTACGTGATCTGAGCTGAGAAAACAAAAATATATGTATATGCAAAAATGTGAGGAAAACAAACCAAAATTCAGCATTTAGGAGTAGGATTTTACCGACTTGTTGGAAATTGTACTCTCCTGTGGAAAACTCATTAGGTTGGACTTCATATTTACCTTTAAAAATTGTCAATGAAACTGACTAAAACACGCATAAGTGCTTGACCCACATGATTACCTTTAACAAAAATCTATATAGGTGTCTGGAGTTAAACACAAGATTCAGACTTAATAAATCAAGTGAACTATCTTGCTGCTCTACTTGCTGCTGAATTGATTTGCAAAGCTGTCAGTCTGCAGCGCATTCACTACCCTTACGAGATGGAGGGCATAAGATTCAAGAACAGCTCTAGAGGTTTAATTTGTGAGCATGATCCAGACTGGAGATTTTACCTTGGGTTCTCAGTGAACTTGAAATATCATCAACGTATCGTGTCACATGTTGACTCTAATGGGCTGATTCAGTCTTGAATCGTTGACAAAAACAAATTAGGGCCAGATCTAAAGCCTATGGAAAGAATCCATTCATTTAATTGAGCTGTCCCTGAGAACTAATTTCTATGCAAGTATGTACTTAAAAACAAGGAGTCCTGTGGGACTTTTAAAGATTATCAAATTTATTTATCGTATGAGCTTTCGTGGGAGAAAATCCCACTTTGTCAGACGCTTTCTGTACTTAAAGTTAAGCATCTACTTAAGTACTTTGCTGAATAGGGGCCTTAAATATAACTGTAATGGGGCAATGTAAGTACTTTCAAACTGATAGACACCATTGAAGTATGACTGTAGTATGTAAGCCCTTATGTGGCCCCATCAATGGAGTAACTGAGCACCTCACATACCTTAATGAATATATCTTCTTGCACCACTCTGAGGTGGACGAGTGTAACTACTTTGAGAACAGTGGGTCAGGATATTTTGGCTATGTCTACACTAGAAAAGTTAAGTCGACTTTAAGTTTACTTAATAAGGTCGACTTTAAGTCGATTTAGCAAAAGTTGACTTAACTTTTCTAGTGTAGACATAGGTATAGACTGGCTGAACAACTCAAACTTTCTGTGTCTGGCCATGTGACCAGTAGCAGGAAGTTCAGGAAGTCAAGCAGCAAACCAGTGGCAGAGAAAGCTCCACAGGTAGCTAAGCAGAGCTTGGTTGGGCCACCTCTCACAGTGGTTGGGCCCTGACCCACCCAAGCCCACCCCTAGCTATACTACTGGGGGAAGGGCTCTAGTGGAACTTTTACTGGTGGAATTTATTAAAACATTGTTTCATTGGTTACAATGTGTATTCAAAATCCATTTATAATTTATAAAAGGTGAATAAATATTAATAGGACTTTTAATAAATGGTTAATTCATGGTTATAATTTTCAGTAAATAGCCTATAACTATCCAGAACATCTTCTGATGATGTACAATATCACATGCTATTGTATTAATCTAATGCATAATACATTTGTCAATCATTTAGTAGCCTTTTGTAAATGAACCTTAATATAAAGTGTGACCCTTATATTTTTGTTGTTTCCTGAGGTGGTATGATTTGCAAGTATTTTCTGGAGTCAATTTACTTTATCAGCTAACAATTTACCAAGGACACTCAGAATTTGGGATGGACTCTGTTCTGTATAGTCTAGTCCAAACTTGAATGAAGGAATATGATGTAATTTTAATTCTATCTCATTCAGCTGTGTCTAAAATTGGCATAATGTTTCATATTTCCCCCCCCCTAATCTTTATATGAGGAAAGTCATTTCTCAGCAACTTCAGCCACTGAGAAAATTTTGAAGAGTTTAGTATATAAAAGCTTTCCACAAGGCTAGGGCTAATCTGAGAGTAGAGACAGCAGGGTTGTTTAGCAGGAAGTCTAGGTTAGCAGAATCAAAATGGAATTACAGTAGAACCTCAAAGTTATGAACACCTCAGGAATGGAAATTGTTACTTAACTCTGGAATGGTCATAACTTTGAACAAAATGTGATGGTTATTCTTTCAAAAGTTTACAATTGAACATTAATACAGCTTTGAAACTTTACTATACAGAAGGAAAATGCTGCTTCTCTTTTATTTTTGTAGTAGTTTACACTTAACACAGTATTTTTTTTATCTTTGCTGCTGCCTGATTGTATACTTCCGGTTCCAAAACAGAAATGTGGTCGACTGGTTAGTTCGTAACTCCGAGATGCTAGTCTGTTCTATCAGAAATATTCTTGCCCATCTCCTGTAAGGTCCTGAATCTGAGCTCATTTACACTGGGTAAATCAGAATATTATTATTTATTGTGTATATTGCAGTGGTGTCTTGAGTCCAGGGCCCCACTGAGAGACACGTTAAACAATCATGGTTTCTGCTTACAATCCCCATGAAAATCAGTAGAAGCACCTGAGATATAACCAGCCAGAGTAAGTCCAGAACCAGCCCTAAAAAGTTTTGAAGTTTTTCATACTCTGATTATATTAAAGAGCTGAGCAATTGCAGATTTTTCTTTTTCAGTTGGGCTTATTTTCCTTTTGACTTGACAAGAGAAGTCTTCTGCAAATGCAAAACCAGATATGGTTGGTTTGTCCTTTGCATAGTAATGACGCTGTCTCCTCTTTTTGCTGTTGTTTATAGAAATGCAGTGAACTATTTGAAAACAATGTGAATAATCAGCCAGCTATTGTGTCCAATAGCTAACAAATAGCACACAGATGGCTAAGCTTTTATGCACCCACAGCAGTTAACTGAGACTGACTACCTAAGATAGCTTCTGCTATATATCTCATGAAAACTGCTGGCTGGCAAAAATTACATGCACATTTTGTTAGCAGCTTTCTTTTATAATCATATAATATTATATGACATTAATTCTTATCTTTATTATATAACTGGTAATAGAATCAAAATACAACCTCATTTGCAATTTTTAATTATGTCCTCCTGTGAGCCTGATTCTGCAACCCTTATACAATTGCATAAATAATATTTATTCAAGCTGACTTCAGCAAAATTGCAGATTTATGCTCTACGACGATACTATAATTGTATAGCTTTTTTCTTTCTTTTTTTTTTTTTTGGTGCGTGTGGTCTAATACTGACATTAAATGGCTGTCAAAGGGTCCAACAATTCTCTCCTCTGCCCTTCCAAGTTGTTTGCCATATGTCTGCTGTCTCTGTGATTCCATGAAAATGTTTGGGAATAGGTTCTGTTCTAATGTTATAACAAATTGTCTAATCTTCAAGGCCTCTAAAGAATTCAGAGGATAAAATATCTGGCAGACCTGAGATCAACTCTGCTGCCTTACATGCTTGTATCACCAATGTTTGACTAATCCATTTCTATGTCATTTTTTAGACTTAGACATTAGTTTATCTGCTCACAGATGCTAGATATAAAAAGATGTGTGTGACATTAACTGCATTAAACTGAAATTAAAACCTAACAATATTTTGTGAAAAGTCACTTTATTACAAATCCAGTTACATTTTGACCTCTACTGAAAAACTGGCCTTGATTAGCTCCATGTTTTGGCTGAGAAAGTTCTTCTGATCTCATTATTTGCTATCATGAACAGTATAATTCATAGCGATCAAGATCAAGCTGTACTAACTTCAGGAGTTTATGCTGATAGAAAAAGACTGTTTTGTGAAAACAACACATTTTCAGCCTGGAACCTCTGCAAATTTGAAGTTAACCTGCCAATTTTCATTTTCCTAGAAAAAATATTCACTCAGTTTGTCTTTATAAAATCTACTCTTGATACCCAAGGGGAATAGCTGTATAATCTATTTCAATGGACCATTTAAAACGCTACCTTTTAGCCTTTCCATATCATATAATTCACAGGAAAGAATTTCTGTTAATTTCAGCGTTGGGGATCTTTTACCTGTTTAGTCAAATCAGCCTTGATCCTGTTGTTCTAAAGCTTGTATTGTTCCCCCTGGACCCAGCTTACTTCATGGACTAAGATGTGCTTGTTACAGAGTTGATTCAGATACCTGTTTAGGGATTCCTGGCTCAAAAGCCTGCACCCCGGCTTAAATCAGAGAAGCCTAGCCATTGGTCCAATTTACCCCAACTGGCTGTGTCCAAAAGGAGTACCCCAGCTGAGAACTGGGAACTACCCACTACTCAACTCCTCCCCTGACTTATCTCTGGCATGCCCCCTATTCTGGGACAAGGAGGATGGCTGGTTTAGGAGCTGGTTATGCCAGATTTATGCTGCCTGAGACCTCCCCAAAAAGAAACCAGGAGAATTCTCATCTGCCCTGAGACGAGGGGGAGAATCTGGCCTGTGAGGGTCATTTTTTTCCTTTCCTTTTCCTTTCTCTCTAAACCTCAGTCTCAGTCTGCACACAATTTTTTTCTGGTTTAGCTACTTCAGTTTGTGAGGTGATTTTTTTTTTTTATATCACAGTAAAGGTGCCTCATACCTATCTAGCTTATTCCCCTTGCCTTGCCTTCAGGTATAGCTACACTGGCACAAGATCTCTTTATACTGACACAGCTGTACATATACTAGCAGTGTTATAGAACGGGGACTTTAGTTAAAGTGGCACATCTTTTGTGCACCGAGAAGTCCTTTACAGTACGTGACCACATACAGTGTGGGTATCTTTTGATACATTGTGTCCGCTAAAACCAGTATCTGGGAGAATTCAGATGCAGGGCGCATGATGTCCGGGACATTCCAGTTAGCCATATTTAACTTCCCTGCTAGTGCCAGACCCTTCCTTGCTGGCACTCCATCCCGTGATACGGTTGGCTGGGGCTTTATTAATAAGCCCACTTTTTTGTTTAATTGGAGTGTTCCATGGTTTTTCTACCCCATTCTCTCTGCAGGGGATGACAGGCCAGGCAATCTGCATCTCCTAGCATGATCCAGAGGCTGAAACAGAGAGTTCAGCTTAAATCCATGTTTTATGGCACTAGGGGGTGTAAATAAGCCACCCCCCAATCAACGTAAATTGCACAGATCTAAGCGCTGGTGTGGAAAACATAGCTACTGTTACTCATGGCGACAGGAGTAATTAAGTCAACAGGAGCGCTCTCGCCCATCAGCTTAGTGCATCTGCTAGCAGCACACAGCAATACAACTGCACCGCTGTAAGCTCTGTAGTGTATCCAGAGAGTCAGTCTGTTAGGAAAGTGGGGAGTGCAGAGGCGGAGTTTATCAGAGGCATGGGGAGGCATTGCCTCCTTTGATTGGCCGCTCTCTGTCTCCCCCCTCCCACTGAGGCAGGATCCGGCACTGGCCAGGACCCAGGGCCACCGCCAATGGTAGGATCCAGGACCCAAGGCCACCACCAGCAGCAGGATCCAGCCCTGCCCCCAGCAACAGAAGCCAGATCGGCTGGGCAGTGAAAGGGTGTGGCTGCAGGGAACAGGGTCAACAACTATGGAGCTGCCTTCCCCAGGGCAAGCTCCAAAATCCACCCATGGGAGAGTGCAATGATTCCTGCTAATATTCCTAGTGTTAGATGGACTGTTTTTTCTGTCTAACACAGGGCAGAGATAGCACAATCCTTATCAGTGAAATGAAAAAACTCCCATTGCCTTGAGTGGGAGCAGAACTGTATCCTCTGTCTCCTACTGCATTGTAGGGACTCAATGGTCTAAAAGGTTATTTCCATGTCTAAGTCTAACTGCTATTGAACCCGAACTTTACGTACCATTCATCACACAACAATTCCCATCGATTTTCTGAAATTGTGGCTTGGCCACACTACTTCCTGTCTTCTAATACAATGCAGCTGAAACCTACAAACTGCTTTCGTTTTCTTGCACTGCTACAACATGATCAGCTTCTATCTACAGAAAACTGAATATCGAAGACAGGAAGAAATAATGCAATTTTTGAGCTTTCACATTTTTTGAAATCACATGTCCCATTTACATTATGTTTTCTGTACCATGGAAGACTTACTGTCTTGTCAGAAGAAAGAGAGGTAGGGGGGAGGCAGAAATGGGAACAGGAGGCTGCAAAAATCTGTGGTGACTGAAATCTCTAAATGACATACACAAATTATACTGCATATTTCAGCTTTGCATAACAGTAGTGTAGATGCAGATTAAATTAAGTCGACTTAAGCAAGCTTAAGTCGACTTAATTTGTAAGTGTAGACGCACCCCTTGTGCTGCTGTCTTACCACAAAGGCTGAAAAATCCTGCTCTGGGCAGAGCCCCTCAGAGGACATAGGGGGCCTGGGGCAGATTTGATGTGAGGGGCCCCTCTCACTGTTCCATACATACAAGTCATGAGGCAGGGGCCAGGGCAGGGGGGCCCCTCCATGGTGGGGGCCCGGGGCAAGTTGCCCTTGTAGTCCCTCCCCCCTCCCCCCCCCCGGGGCTCTGGCTCTGGGAATATGGAATGGATGGCAATATGCAGGCTTAGCAGTAGTTATGCGGGGGGGGGGGGGGGGAGGGGAGCAGCTTGCATAGTTGCCACTCCCTTCTTTGTAAATATCCTTCAGCCATAATTCACAGTTTCTTGGTCATCTTTGGTCCCTTCTGCACCAAGCTGTGGAGAGAGGAGAGCACTGAGGGAACTTATTCTGTGTTTGTTGTCTTCCTATGAAAAACTTTTGGGAGAAATTTTTCAAAAGAACCAATAGTGGTGGGGTGTGCCGCTCCCCTGAAAGTTATTTTGAAAGGCAATGGGAGTTGGATGCTTAGTCCATTCGGGCCTTGGAAAATCTTCCCTTTGATTTGTCCTGCAAGCAGTGACATTGGTTTCATGCATTTTGAGGCCCTTAACATAACAAGCATGAATGTAATGGTGTGGAAATGCTGATAAATTTCACAGTCCTGCTTTGCAATGCAAAACTCATTTATTCATATGAAAGAATTTCACTCAAAGACTCACCCACCCCCACCACCAAGTTATTTAACATAGTGGAGCAAATAGTATTATGCAGCCAAAAAGTTGAATTTCCAAACTCTGAAAAGCATGCTTCATTTTTCTCTGTTCATCAAGGTGATCAGCATAAACCACTTTGCTTCTTGAACTTTGTTGCTTAAACATTTAATTATCCTTCTTGAAACCAATCTCCTTCATCATAAAAGTCTTTATTTCCCATTTCTTCTGTGACTACTTTGGAAAGATAGCAGTACATCACAACTGTAGTACTGTGTCCAATTTTTGGGTGCCACACTTTTAAAAAGATGCATTGCTCTCCTTTGAAATCCATTTTGTCCACAAATGATAAAAGGATTAGAAAACTTGACCTAGGAGGAAAGGTTAAAAAGAAATGCTCAGGTTTAGTCTTGAGGAAAGAAGTCTGAGGGGAAACCTGCCAACCTGCTTTTACCAGTGAGTTGGACTAGATGACCTCATGACCTCCCTTCCGACCCTAAGAGCCTATGGCTATGTCTACACTTACAAAAGTTAGTTCGAATTAGTTAATTCAAACTAACTAATTCGAACTAATTTTAGTTAGTTCGAATTAACTTAATTCGAACTAGCATGGCCCCACTAGAATGGTAGTTCGAACTAAGCAAGTGCCATGCATGGCACTTGTTTAGTTCGAATTAGTCAGTTGTATGAAGATCAATCTGCCGGTTAGTTCGAACTAATATGGGCACATTGACTGAATTAAGTGTTAGTTCAAAGTAAAACGAGGTTTTACTAATTCGAACTAACTTTTCCTTAATTCGATTTAAGGAACTGCTTAAACCGAATTAAGGAAACTCAAGTGTAGACGCAGAGTAAATTAAGTCGACAAGCCTGCTTAAGTCGACTTAATTTACAAGTGTAGACACACCCTATGATTCTATGATAAGTCTTCAGATATGTAAAGGGCTGTTATAAAAAGAACTATCAGTTCTTCTCCCTGAAGATAGGAGAAGCAGCAAGGGATATATAAATTAGATATTAAGAAAAACTTTCTAACCATAAGAGGTGTTGAACACTGGAATAGACTACTAAGAGAGGTTGTGGAGTCTCCATCACTGGAGATTTTAAAGAACAAGATGGACAAACACCTGTCAGGGATAGTCTACATTTAGTTGGGCCTGCATCAGTGAAGGGGACTGGATTTGATGACTTCTTGAGGTCCCTTCCAGCTGTTCTATGTTTCTATATTAGTCTTTCTCTTTCTTGGCCCCATAGTCCCTCAGTCCCATATCTCTGTGTCTCTATATTAATCCCACTTCTGAGTCTAAAAGCAAATGTGTTGTGTATCATTTGCATTAGAAATTTTTCATCACACTTTCAAAATTAGAAATTCCTCCCTTCCCCAGAATTTTAGAATCTAGAAAATGAAACTCTAATTTTCTGTGCCATATATTGTGGGACATGAGAAAAAATATTACTCAGGGATTTGGGAGACCTGGGTACAATTCTCTCCTCTGTCACAGGCTTCCTCTGTGACTTTGGCCAAATCACTTCACTTCTCTGTTCCCCTCTGTAAAATGGTGATAATAGCACTGGTAGGTGAATTAGGAAAATAAATGCACCAAGGTTTTGGAGGCTCCTAGATACCATGGTAATGGGGGCCATATGAGTACTTCAGATAGTTCAAGAAAATTTGACTTTTCCAAAGCTGCATACTAATTCCAAGTACATATGTATAGATGGGGTGAAATCTTGGCCCAGTTGAAGTCAATGGTAGTTTTGCCACTGATTTCAATGTGGCCAATATTTCAATGAAGGCATCCTTAGTCAGATTGTAATTAAATGCATCATAATGAAAGGTTTGCTGAATGCTGCATCCAAAATTATACACATTATGTTTGAAAAACTTGTACCAAAATCAACAGCTGCATCTCTGGTACAGTAACTTGTATTTGTCCCACCTGGAGCTGCAATTTCATTTGAGTTCACAACCAAAGCACATTTCAATGTCTACTTTGCAGATTCACAGTGAAAGCTAAGGATGTTACAGAAAGTATTGCGGTTCATTAAACAGCACTTTCCCTGCTGTTTCAGTGCTGAGTCCCTTTTTTTTCCTCTTCAAAATGAACGAAATACAAATTGCCCTAAGGACATTTCAAGACTGTATAGTTTCTGATGGTATGTTCTTATGCAATGGGTTGTTCTAGTTGCCACATGAATGCATTGTAATGCTGAATGGGACTGTGGTTAGTAAGCACTGGCACTCTACAAGGCAATCTCTTTGTGAAGATTATGGTCCACTCTGTGAAAGAAAGATGATGTCTGTCTGTTGGAAAGGAAGATGATGTCTGTCTGTTGGAAAGGAAGATGATGAGGCCAGGAATCCCAAACCCTAATTCCTGCAGCTACTTAGATTTTCCTTCCCTGTCTCCCATTCAAGAAGAGACCAGCCCTACTGTTGTTTAGCAAAAGTCAAAGTGATAGGTCTGTACAGCATCTTGTGTGTAAGGTGTCTAAGTCTATAGTCCCCTGGCAACACTGCATGAGAGCAATATTCAGGGACAGAAAATTCAGTGGCTCTGTTGGTAGTTATTTTCTGAAATTGACTGTGATCTCTAATGTGTAATGAAGGTAGAAGTCACTGTTATTAGCAAACCCAATACAGTAGCTTAGGTAACGTGAGACTGCTTTTGTTTAAATAAAATTTTTTCCATAAATACAAACAATTCACATTTGTTTTGATGAGGGGAGAAGGAAGGCAGTCCTTTGGTGCGAAATCAAATCCCTATGACAAATGCACCTTTCAAAAAGATGTAAACTGTCGTTCTGTCAGACTTTTGGCAGAGCTGCCAGATATCTCTCTCAAATGATCCTGACAAAAATGTTTGCATGTGCAACTGGTCACACAGAGAGAGGTCACTGAGGCATTAAGCCATCCTACCCCCAGGTACCTCATATCTCTGTCAGTTGGATCCTTATTGGCTGAATTTAATGAAGCAGAAAATGAGCTGAAGAGCTGATATGACCTTTAAGCTATCTTAGAAAATGGTACGAGGAAGCGTTGGAAAAGAAAAAGAAAGAGAATTTGAAAATAGTAGGAGAAAAAATTAACTGTAGAAACCTGGATATATCTGATGTATTGGAATGGAGATGGATGCATTTCAGCAAGTGCATGTCAGAGGCATTCATCCAGATGTGGAGAGGGCAGTAACTGAAAAAGAAAGCACCCTTGGAATGCTGGTCCCACACCACAGTAGACAGGTCGATTGAGATCTGAGGGCATCAAATTATGCACCTTTAAAGACACAGTGGCAGTGCTAGCTACAGTAAAGGAGAGCTGCCTGCATACCATACCCCAGTCCCAGTGAAGACAACAGGAGCTTTTCCATTGACTTTACTGGATGTGAGATTTGCCTCAGTTTCTGTGTATGCAGAAGAATATATGGAGGTAAGTCAGCTGGTCACAGGGTGCTTCTACTGGTCAGACTGAAGCTCTCGGAGAACACTACTCCAAACTGGAGGGTCCGTGCCTCTCTTTTCAAGGAGTCAGGGTTGGTGATAGTTAAGAAGAAATAAATGGAGGATTGTGCGCATTTAAATAATAAGAATTAGCCACTATACAGAATGTGTGCTATGAGCCCCAGACAGTCCTGGGGAAGCTGCCATATAGGATACAGCATAGACTCAGCTTTGGTGTCTTCTTTTCTCTTAAACCAGCAGTTCTCAACCTTTTGTGGATCACAACACATTTGGCGGTGTGTGTGACCCTACAGGCACACCAGTCCACCCCCCCAGGCTGAATCCAGCACCCCCCCCCCCAGCTCTCTGCAGCACACTTACCTCTGTGTGGCGACACAGTAATATGTCCAGACCAATGGTTGATAACCACTGCTCTCAGCTAAACGCTGGCTCCCTATATCTGTTTGCAGAGGAGAGCAATAGACCTGTGTTCAACTCGGTGTAAGTGACTAAATGTTGCTGATGTCTGCTCTCCTTACCGTTGCTGGCCATGCCTTCTTTGTTCCTGGTTCTTCAGCCATCTGAGTGCTGATATGAAGTGGGGTGAGGCAAAGTACTATGCAGCTTTTGTTCAGTAGTTGCTCAGGCAGGCTTCCACTATGACCTGATCCTGCAAGGTTCTGCACACACTTAGCTCTTAATGATGTTCATAGAAGTTGAGGATGCTCAGCATCTTGCAGTCTTGGTCCTAGAAAATTGTGACCAACAAGGTAAATAAAACTCTGCATCTGCATTGATCTGAGCATGGTTTGGTAGTGTGAAAGTAGACCTGCTTAGGGAAGAGATACCATAGGGCATGGTAGTTTAAAAGCAACCCAGTGAATGCAAACAATGGGCTAAATTCACCTTTTGGAGGCTGAACTGGTCCCTTCCAGGTCACCTGACACATGAAAGTTTGCAGCAGCCATCTTCCATCTGAATGTCCCCATGATAGCCTTTCCACGGCAAGGCTCCTGTGCCAAGATCTAACACCAGCATAGACACAAGTGGATCAAGTCACCCCTGTACACGTAAGTCCTGTTTGGAAGGTTTCTGTGGATTTTAAAAGAGTGCATAGATTTTATATTTGGGATGAATGACACCTTGGGTGAACTGAGTCCCATGTGCAAAGCAGTTATTTTTGTTAGTGCAGGATTCTCCTACTGCTGGCCAGGGGTTCTGCTTGCCCCACAGCGTGTGGAAAAGCGGCCTGGGGGAGGAGCTAAGGGTAGGCCAGGGAGCATCAAGAAGGTCAGACCTAGACTCAGAAATGTTCCTGTGAGATGAAATCTGCCCCAATGACCTGCTCATTCCCTAATATTCTGGGCACCAGCCTGCAGCATCTGTTTCTCTCAGTTTGCTGCTCCTCATTGTATGAGGAGCACTAAAAAAAACACACTCAGCAGTGCTGTCATGGCTCAGTGCTGCTGGCTTGTGACCTTCATACAGGCACCAGCACAAAAGACCCCTCAGTTTGAACCAGTAAATATTCAAAGCAAGATGTGGATTTAACTAGGCATCTATTGATGCTAATGGAAATCTTACTGTGTCCCCTATAAGGCACTTTGACAATTTTCCCCATATAAAGTTGTGATTTAAGAGGACAAGATCATCTAAATTCATAATGAAGAGTGACAATTTATCTTCAGTTCATTCTACTACATAACTGAGTCCCATCTGCCTGCCTGCCTCCCATTTGCAAGCCCAATACAATACCTAGATTGTCTTAATGCATACTAATCCCTACACCGAGAGCTAGTTAAAGATGTCTGGGAAAGGTCATTTCAGTCCCACTAAAGTCCTTCTAGTAAGACTCAAATGGTGTCTATGCCTTGAATTTCACCCCAAATTAGGAATATTTAAGGGGGGGGAGTTCCCTTTATTTAATTATTACAGAGAATTCTTTCTTGAATGTCTGGCAAGTGCAGGGGTCAGCGACCCAAAATATAAGAAGAGCCATTTAAAAAAATTCCTTCAATAACCAGTATTTTTAGAGCTGCAATGGGTGTAACTTCCTGGTAGGGGTTAGGAGAAGCTGGGCCAGGGCACCTGCCACAGGGTCCCCTGTTGGGGCATGGGAGGAGCCTGGAACCAGAAGTGGGACCCCCCACAAGGTCCCCTGATAGCAGGGGGAGCCTGGCATTGGCCACGTACAAGGGTCCCCCGGTGGCAGGGGGGACCTGGAGCCAGAAGCGGACTGCCCATAGGGTCCCCCAGTGGCAGAGGGTCTGGGGGGCCTGGAGCGAGGAATCCGGAGCTGAAAGGAGGCAGCCAAAGAGCCGCTTGTGGCTCCAGAGCTGCAGGTTGCAGCCCCTGGGCTAGTGAGTCATGTCCACATGCTCTGGGTGATAATAACGTTGGTTATTACTTTTCTGCAATTCTCTGCTGGTGGCTGCCAGGGGATTTGCAGATCCCACTGTCACCCCCACAAATATCGGGGCTTCCACTGTCAGAATTGTGGTGGAAGCCAAATATTGTGAAATCTGCAATTTCCACAATACCACAACTTAAGTTGGACCTTATCCTCTGAAAGTTTGTCCCTTAACAGTAACAATAGTCCACAGATCCAGACAAACGTTCTTATTCCAAGCCTGCCTATATAGGCAATTTTCTGTGCACATATGCTTTAATGACTACTATGTCATTTCAGTGACTGCTGTCATGGACCATTCACTTTCACTTACTCAGCAAAAGAGTAGAATAATTTGGGTAAGGTTCATAACAATGGTTTTTTCTTTAACTTTTCTTTAACTAAACATATGGAATCCTGGAGACCACTGGGTTAAAACTGCATGATCCTCAGGCTCAAAAATGAAATGGGTCATGTGTGTTCTATTAACTTCTGGCTTGTCCATGATGCAAATGGAGATGTTTAAAGAAAACTGTGCTTAAATACAATCCAAATGCAGCTTTCTAATGCTCAGTTCATTTGGTTAGATGGTGTAGGAAAAGGCCAAATCATGTTCAAGGCAATTTATAAAACTTGTATTATATTTTTAGAATCCTGTGCAATGATATATCTGTCTGAGAGATCTGCTGTACAAGTCTGGCCATTTTGTTCATAACTGGCTTGAAGGGAAGTTCTGTTTGCACCATGCTGGTAGCATTGCCTACTTTAAGGCTTCCAGTTGTGGGGGAAAAGAACAAGATGCTAAAGCTAGCCTCGTTCTCAGGACAGCTGGACCCATGCCTTCTCAGATCTGACTCCATGTTCTTTGGGTCAGACTCCATGATGCTTGCCATCTTGAGCAATACCTCAGTGACTAACCCTGGCCCCACACCTCTGCATTCTTTCATTATCAAAGTCATCCACACCCCTCGGAGCTCCAGGTCTTGATTAGTTCAAGACACCACCTGAGTCTCCCATGTTTTGTCGCCCTCCACCCTCGTTCCCACCTTCCAGCCCCCACCCACTGACCAGACACCCCAGAATCAAATTTAAACAAGGCGATTGTAATACTGTGAAAACTCATGTAGTGTTTGCCCAGCTGCTAACTATTTCACACTTTTTGGTTGCTCAAGGAATTATCCTTAAGTGCTTTAACATGATTAATCGCCTAATGGGTTTTCTCTTGTGAACACATTGTAACGATCTTTGGCACTGATTGTAACTAAGTTTCTTGCCTTTAACCATGTTAAATGTTTTTATGTTTTTGTATCTATTATCATCTCTGTAGAAAAGTTCTCCATAAAAGAAGGGAAACTCTGTATTGTCCTTTGGAAATGCTCCCCACCAGCCGGAGCCTCTGTTGCTGGATGCGGTGACCCTTTCCCCATACCTATGCAATTTTTCTTTTTTTCTTTTGAATAAAGATTTCTGTTAACCCAGAAAGATTCTTAGTCCTTTGTTTATTTGGAACAAGGCTATTTTTACTAACTAAAGTTTTACCCTGACACTATCACTTCCCATTAGGAGACCCTGTTTTCAATTTCTTGAACCGTTAGGGCTTAAATTTTCCATGCTGGGTGTCTGCCTTTGGCTATTTTTTTTTAAATTGAGTCAAAACAGTTCAGTGTTTTCAAGAAAGATGCTAGGGGAAAATGTATACTTTTTTTTGGTCCATATTGAAAACATCCTGGCAACGTTTTCTTTGAGAATCTCTAGTGCCCTCATGTTTTGGAGCAGGGATTTGAAATATGGCTTGTGTGAGCAATGTCCGTGTGTCATCCCCAGGAAAATTTGCCCTTATTTGGCCAAGTTATAAATCTCTGAAAATTGCAGCATGCACATGGTCAGTAGAGACTTGTTAGATTTATCCACTAAATTCCCTAAAGATTTATTGCATTAAAAGAATATTATTAAAGTTACAAATTCAACCATCCAAAAGTTAGGAAATACCAGAGTTTAAGATTGCCTGTGGAATGTTTATTTGCCCCTTCCCGACTGTACATATGCATTATGACACTGTTTAGTTGCATGATCACATATTGGTTTTTCCACAGGACCCCTGTGTGACATGCAGCACCCCATGTACACTCTTGTGGTATGATCTGTGTATGATTCATGTTCATATTTACAGTGTAACTGTGTATGGTCTAATGCAAAGTATGCCAGATAAAGTGGTTTTGGAATGCCTATGGCATACTGAACATTACTGTTATGGTAGCATGTTTCCTGCAACATCATACTTTGTATAGATAGGAAACTCAGTCAGGTCATATTCCCAAATGTGTCTCACGTGACTTGAATGGTTGCAGGCAAACAAAGGCAAACACACCCAGCAAAGGCATGCCTACATGTGCAGTGGACTAGCTGAACATCTGTGAGCACTTTGGATTAAGGGGGAAAATCACACCCATTGCTGGATATTAGGAAAAACTTTCTCACTAGGAGAGTGGTGAAGCATTGGAATGGGCTACCTAGGGAGGTGGTAGAATCTCCATCTTTGGAGATTTTTAAGACCGATTAGAGAAAACCCTGGCTGGGGTGATTTAGTTGGAGTGGTCCTGCTTTTTAGCAGGAGGTTGGACTAGATGACCTCGTGAGGTCCCTTCCAACCCTATTATTCTATGATTCTATGACATGGACGATCACCTGATCCCACAGGGTGTCAAGGAAACTGGTTGAAAACAAAGAGGCACCCCTGGTTAGTGGTTTTCCCCCGGGAAATTATCTTAAGCAACAGCAAGCACTGGCACCTACCAACAGGATGGGCAGAGAGGCAGGCTGAAAAACATATGGCAGCCAACCTGTGCGATAAGCTGCATTACAGACTGGAACTTAGATTAGAACAAAGGTTTGCTTTTATTTGATTGTGATTAAGTCGTTTACTGAATAATAATTTGATTTTATAATATTCTGATTTATAATCACTTAAAATATTACTGTAGTCAGTAAAGTTAGGTTTGTTTTATCTAAAGCAGTGCAATGTGGACTGAGAGGGTGTGCAAAGGCCTCACTGAGAGTGACAAAGCCAGTCCATATCAATGTCTTTGATAAATTGGCAGACAAGTGGAAATGAGTTGGCAGGGTGCACTGGGTGGGCAGCACTGAACCCTGCAAGATAGTAGTTCCCAGGGGTACATCTACACTTAGAAATTAAGTCAACTTAAGCTTGCTTAAGTTGACTTAATTTAATCTGCGTCCACATTACCTTTTCCTTAAGTCGACTTAAGCACCTGCTTAAGTCGACTTAAGGAAAAATTACGTTGACTTTCTTAAACCTCCTTTTAAGTCAACTTTTCTGGCCAAGTCGACTTTAGAAAGTCGACTTAGCCAGTGTGGACGCGGAGTAGCCCTAAGTCGACTTTAAGTCGACTTAGGGGGCTTTAGGGCTTCCCCACTGCCCTCCCTGCCAGGGTGGCTGGCACAGCCACAGCCTGGCGTGCCTGCCCACCCTGCTCCTATGCCCTGCTAGGGTCCCTGTCCCCCTTTGCCCCATTGTACCAAGGTACAATGGGGCAAAGTCTGAGCGCCCTGGCACTTGGCAAGGGGTGCCCCCCCTGCCACCGTGGACCTATCCCCGGTCCACCTAGCCCCTACAAGTCGACCTAGGCATCCAGTGTGGCAATTTGGCAGGATCCCCTCTAAGTCGACTTAATTTTTGAGTGAGGACATGCTAAGTTGACTTAAATTAACAAGTGTAGACATAGCCCAGGGTTGCTTCTGGGATGGGGGTGTTTGCTGGGGGGGTCTATCCCATGAGTGGCTAATGAAAGTACTCTTCCATTGGATGATGGACTGATTACACACAGGAGGCAGGGTGTGAGCTGGTCAAGGAGTGGGGTTCACATAGCAAAGCAGGGTAAAACGGGGTCCTGGAGTGGAGAATTGGGGTGACACAGCTACGCCCCAGTCCAGATTGCAGGAGGGGAATGTCGCATCCTGTCGTGGATGGACCTGCTCTGGGGATGAATCAGGGTGATGTAGTGAAGAAAGCTGTTGTCTGTGGAGCCACCTTCCGAATTTATAGCACAAGTTGGAAGGTAGGTAGTAAATGAGAAAAGGGATAGCATGGCAAGCAAAAATGGTCTCGTGATTAAATGATTTGCTGTCCTGCAGAATTGGAAACTGTCCTGGCCTCTTGTTCTTGTGTGTGTATATATATTCACTGAGAACAAACTTTTTTTGTTCCTTATTTTCTGGATGAGATCTGATTTGCAAAAGTGCTGTGCATTCACAACTTCAGCTGAAATCAATGAGAGCTGTGCTTTGGAACATAGAAAGTATTCGAGAATGCCAATTTCTTTTGAAAAATGAGGTCCTCAGTGTGTCAAATGGGCACCCAGCTAGTGGACACTTTTGGCCTTAGTTTCTGTGGCTAAGTCTACACTTGTTAATTTAAGTCGACTTAGCTAAGTCGACTTATCAAAATCAACTTTAAGTCAACTTTGTTAAGTCAACTTAGCATGTCCACACTCAAAAATTAAGTCGACTTACAGGGGACCCTGCCAAATTGACCTAGAGTGTCCACACTGGATACCTAGGTCGACTTTTAGGGGCTAGGTGGACCGGGGATAGGTCCACGGTGGCAGTGGGGGCACCCCTTGCCAAGTGCCAGGGTGCTCAGCCTTTGCCCCATTGTACCTGTACGATGGGGCAAAGAGGGACAGGGACCCTGGCAGGGCATAGGAGCAGGATGGACAGGGCTCTGCCCTGCCCTGTGGGGGGGCATGCCAGGCTCTGGCTGTGCCAGCCACCCTAGCAGGGAGGGCAGTGGGGAAGCCCTAAAGCCCCCTAAGTCGACTTAAAGTTGAATTAGAGTTGCTCCACGTCCACACTGGCTAAGTCAACTTTCTAAAGTCGACTTAGCCAGAAAAGTTGACTTAAAAGGAGGTTTAAGAAAGTCAACTTTAATTTTCCTTAAGTTGACTTAAGCAGCTGCTTAAATCGACTTAAGAAAAATGTCGTGTGGATGCAGATTAAATTAAGTCGATTTAAGCATACTTAAGTTGACTTAATTTCTAAGTGCAGATGCACCCTGTGTGCCTTAGTTCCCTGTATTTAAAATACGGATAATTACATCCACCTCACCTTGCTAGGGTGATGTGATGATAAATTACTCAATGTCTGTCAAGCATGCAGATACTATAGTGATGAACACTTCGGAAAAGCCCAGGAGGATATTAATAATTCTGTCTTCATATCAGGTAGGTATAAATAAGGCATTTGGGTGACATGCTGAACAATGAGGATAAAACAAAATATTGAATAGCTGCTCATTAATCCATCTATCCTGTCTACTTTACCTCAGGGGAAAGACTGTATGATAATACATACACAGAAGGGAGCTGAATTAAGGTTACACAAACACTCTGCATTTATTTCCTGCCCTCCCCCCATTCAGTAAGTTCTCCATCTTCAGGCATCTGATGAAATGTAATTTTCTCCCACAAGAGCTCATGCAATAAATAAATTTGTTAGTCTTTAAAAGTGCCACAAGACTCTTTGTTTGTTTTGCTGAACTAGACTGATACGGCTACCCCTTTGGACCTTAATTCTAACTCCTAACTCTAATTCCTAACTCATGAGTGCTTGATTTTGCAACCTTAATTGTGTTCTTTTGACTGTATTTTTATATATTTATAGTTTTCAGCTATCTAGCTGTAATGTGGATGGCCTTCAGTGCAACAAAGGTTGCAACTGAGATGATTAAAGTTTAGTTTTTGTTTTTATTTGATGTTTTTATTTGGTGTTTGTAGATTAGCTACAATATTTTCCACTCTCTTCCCACACATGCACCCTTAATATTAAACAAATTCTCTAAGTGGTTTGACTCTCAGCAACTGCTGGTTGTTTAGATCACAATCCAGATGCAGTATTCTAGTCTTTGGTGAATAGGTGTGGTCATCTCCCTCCCTCACTGACCTCTTAATCTCTCTGGCAAATGCCTTATTATTAGACTTCTACCTGCCTATCTAATCACAGATTTTATATAGCACCTATCACCATGTTATAGATCCCATGATGTTTTTTTTATGAGCAGGAGTTTGGCACAGTGTGCTTGAGCAAAGATTTCTTCTTTCTCTCACTATTGTGTAGTTCACCTGTGTGGTGGTTCAGTACTACTATCTACCCAGAGTGAATAAAAATCAATGACAACCACTTTTTTTTTTAATTTACAGTAAATACCGGGTTGATTTTTTTGTTTTGTTTTGTTTTGTTTTAAACTGTTTGAAATTATGACAACCTATATGAACGGCAGCCTACTACAGGAGTGGTTGGTTGAGGTTCTCTGGCCTGCAGTATGGAGGAGCTCCAGCTAGATGATTGTTGATCCCTTCTGGCAGTTAAGCCTGTGAGTCTAAATGTATAATCTATTAAAATACCTTAGATGGAATTAAAAAAATAATAAAAATTAACTCCTACATGTTTGCTGCCAAGTTTTAAAGAAACTCAAACTATTGAATTGGTGGAAGTCATTGGCTACACACCTGAACCAGAGTTTTGTTGAATTGCTAAATCAGCTTTTGACTGGTAGGCTCTTCTGCAGGTGTAGAAATAATAATTTCTTCATTTGGATTCATTCGACTAGTTCATTTAATGTTAAGACATCTATTGGTAGAGCTCTGCAAATCTGCAGATGTTCACTTTATATCTACAGACCATGCTTGCAGATCACAGATCGAAAGTCCATACATGTTTTGTATCTGTGCAGGGCTCTACCATTTGGAAGTTAAAAAAGCAGGAAAGCTTGTTTTCCTTTTTCAATCTTTGAATAAAAACTAAGTGTGACAGGATAAGATCTATTATCTATAGGATCTTGAAAGACATGGTGACCAGAAATAATCAGTTCAATTCACTGCCTACAGGTAATTCCTTTGTTCAATAAATCAATTAGTTTAAATACAAAACGTGCTGTGATGAAATTTTTGAAAAACCTTTTTTTCTTATGTATCCATTTAAGGTAGATTTATTTAACTATTAATTTTTTCAAGCACCATTTTTGTTCATTTCCAACTGAATTTGAATTTCCATCCAAATAGAACTTGGCAAAAATCACAAGTAAAGAAATATTTATCATCTAGTAAATAAGAAATGTAGCATTCATTATTTTCTAAAATAATAAAAAATGTAAAATTTAAGGATCAGAATAAATGTAAGGTAAGCTATATAATTACTTAATTAATGTGTCTAGGTGCACTATATCTTCCTGGTAAGCAAAAAGAAGCTCCAAATTTAGTTGCAAATCAACATCAACTAGGGAGAATCAACAAAAATAACAAAAAGTACAAAGGACAACAAAGGACAAAATAAGATTAAAATTGATGATTTAAAACAAGTTTCCTGTTTGCTGATTGATACCATGATTAAAATCAGTGACGTAAATTGCTTTGATTTAAATCAATCCACTCTGCGTTTCCCCCCATGGTTGCACAATATTTCAGTGGAACTGGATGTATACAGTTTGTGAAGCACTTTGAGACTCTTCAAGATGAATGGCACTATGGAAAAGTAAAAATATTAAATTGAGCAATCCAGTTCCTCAGCTGTCTTTTTCTAAGCAGTCAAAGTTTTGGGATTAAATTCTCATCCCTGTTTTGGCTTCTTCATGCTGCTAAATGGATGAGGATGGCAAAAAATGGGAGGATCCCTGTTGTATAGGATCTGTTGAAGACCGTCACAGGCTATCAATTAGAGGACTACCTTGCAAGCCCCATGTGTACATGTTTAGGTATGGGACTGGGCATAGGAGGATTATGTTAAGCATGGGGATGGAGTATGCAGTGAAGTACTGCATAAATTCTGGACAGCCCATAGATCAGTAGCGTTAGGGAGGCTACAGTAAGCTAGCTAGCACCGCAGATCTGTCAAAATTACACACAGGGGCCATAGAGTAGTCTAGGTTTGAGATGGGTCAAAAATGGCTTCAAGCCTTCTTAGCATCCCTGCTCCTGTGTTCCATCTTCTGTGCTGCAAAAACGAGAGTCCTGTGGCACCTTATAGACTATCAGATTTTCTTCGGCATAAGCTTTCGTGGGCTATAACCCACTTCGTCAGATGCATGAAGTGGAAATCACAGAAGAGAGGTACGGTATATATGCCAGGATGGAGGAGGGCAAGTGTTAGCAAAGTCAGTTCAGAGAGCAGATGGGGGCCTATTCACACCTGTTGATAAATGTGTGACCAGAACAATCGCTTTTTGTAGTGTGATAACCATTCCAAGTCCCTATTCAGACCCAATCTGATTGTGTCAAGCTTGCAAATCAGCTCCAGCTCTGCAGTTTCACGCTGAAGTCTGTTTTTGTAGTTTCTTTGTTGAAGTATGGCAACTTTTAGGTCAGCTACTGAGTGTCCATGGAGGTTGAAGTGTTCTCCTACAAGTTTATGGATGTTGCCATTTTTAATGTCAGATTTGTGTCCGTTTATCCTTTTGCGTAAGGACAGTCCGGTTTGGCCGACGTACATGGCAGAGGGACATTGCTGACACACGATAGCATAAACCACATTAGTGGATGTGCAGGTGAATGAGCCCCTGATGGTGTGGCTGATGTGGTTGGGACTGGTGATGGTATCACTGGAGTCGATGTGCGGGCAGAGTTGGCAACGGGGTTTGTTGCAAGGATAAGTTCCTGGATTAGTGTTCTTGTTGTATGGTGGTCGGTTGTTGGTGAGTATTTGCTTCAGGTTGGGGGGCTGTCGGTGAGCAAGGATAAGCCGTCCTCCCAGGCCTTGAGAGAGTGTGGGATCATCTTCTAGAACAGGTTGTAGATCTTTGATGGGAAGATCTCTGGAAATCTTCTGTGCTGTATCTCTGAGGCTTTATTTACACTGGCAGCATATGTAGGTTACCAGTAGCTATATGCCGCAGTGAAAAGCAGGCTGTGTTCACACTGTGGTGTGTGGATACATATGGAGTGAAGGTGCTGGTGAGGAAAGCAGTGGGGTAAGGCCCCAACAGGTAGCTGCTAGATAGAGCCTTTCCTCACCGCTGGAACCTTTCTCTATTACTGGAAAAGGCTCTGGAAGTGGGGACATAGTAGGACTGTGACTAGGATTAAAAATAGCAATGTAGGTGGGGAGGCACTGCCTGGCATGTAGAGAGCCATTCAGGGTACATACCCATGGGTTCTGACATGTTTTTACCCTACTCACCTAAGAGTGAGAAAAGGCAAAATTCATCTGTGAAGGGACAAGTTCCCATCCCAGTCAGGAAGGGGTTATCAAACTCCTCTGGGCACAATCAGCTCAAACCAGGTGCACTGGTGGTTTTGTCTAAGGGAAAATCCAAGCACAGTGAGAGATGGCACTCAGAGGGAAGCAGAGCTACAAGCTGAAACCCACAGCATAGTGACTGCTGAGTAGGAAAACTGCTGAGGCTCCTCTGCCACCTGGCATACAGAGCTAGGGAATATAATACTGAACTATATAGTTTTTTTTTTAATTATTAATTTTATGCACATTATTCAATATATTTTATTGCATTAACAGAAAAATATATAATTCTACTGATAGCTAAATGAATACTACTAATGTAAAGTGATTCCTCTGGTGACTCCTAAATAAAGATTGTATTGCTTACCGCATAAACAGTCTACTTCATAGTTTAAAGATACTTTTATTAATATCTCTGTTAAATTTCCTCCTATGCAAATATGCAACAGGTTAATTATTACTGTACATGTATAGGGGAAAAATCTCATCTTACTGTTTGAAAAGAGTACAAAACTCACAGGAGACAAAGAATGTGAGCTACGTAAACTGTAATAGCCATTTTAAAACAAAACACTTATAAATGATCCAGTTAAACAAAACATAGTGATCATATGATTAATGTTGTCTTCTTCTCCAGTTTGTGGTTCCTTTATCTAGGTTTGTGGAACTTAGCGAGAGGACCAAGTTGGCTCAAGCACTTTCTTGTTGAATATGAATAAATCCAAGGAAGTGGTTAGCCAGTCTGACCAGAGGGGATAGATAGTCTTACCTGTGCCATCTCTTCTGGCTCTTTTTCTCTGCCATCTCTGAATTGGGTCTTAAGTAGCTGACCCTCATCCATGCTCTTGCTCTCCTCCAGACATAATTAATCATCTCACACTGCCATTCTTTTCTGATGTCACTATTGTAAAACGAGCATGGTAATACTGCAACAGAGAGTCATGAAAAACAGTTCATGAAATGTTAGATACGGCGGCTGCCATTCATTTACCAACAGTTGGACAAAGTTGCCCTTGTGATGTCCTGTTTTAAGTGTAAGGAACTAATTCAGTGTCTCAAATATAACTGTTAGTAAATACTGTATTTTTAATGGTGACCACAGTCAATGCTAAGTAGTATTAGGTTTATGTCAAAATACAGTTGGAAGGTACTATGATGCTAAGGTATTATGCATGCCAGAAATAATACATAAACTTCATTCGTACTGAGCCTATTGTGTCTGAAAGAGCCTTGTGCACCTTAGCAAACTACACAACACCCATTTAAGTATCTGTCATTTAATTTCCTTGAATCTAACCATTTTAGTTGTGTAATTATTACTTTCATAATCTAGTATTAAATGTTACATGAGATTAGACAGAGATGATAGTATGAGCCATCATCTAATAGGGTAAAATCACAGTTTTTTCCTCAGAAAAGCAGAAAGAAGTAGCTATGTTCCCTCTGCCTTTTAAATATGTGTTGTCCCAATCGTTACAACATCACTGTGTGCTGTCTTTGCCAGAAAATGTAGTTTGACTTGCTTTTAGTTATTTGATCTGTTTGGCTTGTTGGAATTCAAGCAAATACATCATACCATCATGTTAGTGTAAGAATTTAATAGGCTTATGTCATTTCCACAGGTTGTTATGCTGCTAGTGTGTGCCATAAACTTAGCACTGGAGGTTTACACTGAAAGAGAGTAAAACAAATATACTATTCGACCTGGTTGCTTTGTGGAGTATCATTCAGATCTATGTTCTCAGAGGGTGGTCTAGGGAGGTCTATGGAGCACTCCCAAGTGGTCAGCAATGCTCCTGCTTTCACAGTGGTAAACCAGCTGTCAATCTGAAGCAAGGATGGTCTTATCTAACTGTAGCTCCATCCATGACACTTTCAGGATTTCCAGTGGCTTGTTTTTAACCATTAAGCTTAGAAGGGAAACCCTCTCTTTGCACATCAGTAGTTGCTTCATATCTTTTCTTGTTGTCATTGTAAATGTAGTCACGGTCTGATCTGCAGTGTATAGCAAAAGGAAACGCACGGTATAAAATAAATTGAAGAAAGTATTGCAGTGTGAGCTGCAAAGAACAAGGGGAGATTTAATAAAAATAGAGTTCTACACACAGGTAAAGGAAAAGGCCCTGAGACCACAGGAAAGAGAAAGTAGGGAAATTAACCAAGATGGCCATATCTTGTATGAGAGAGTTCATTTTAATTTGGTCTGTGGTACTTTGCTAATACTATCTTTCTATGTAAGCAAAAGCTGTATTTGAGAAAGAGAAGGTATGAAATAAGGAGTTCAAGGCTGAAAGGGGAAATGTCCATGAAAAAAATCTTTATCTTCCATGTTAATATGCTGAAGAAACATTGCTTCAGAAACTCCATTTTGTACCTCCAGTAGCTTATAAAAATTTAATATGAATAAATATCCTATGCTGTACGACGTATTGTTTTGTCCAATATAATACATCTTAATATTCCTCTTCAAAGGTCTAGTTCTTGAGAGCTGCTGAACAGGCTGTAAATTCCATGTATTCAGCTCCAAAATCTAAACCCATCATAGTCCCAAATTAAATAGAACCAGTTTTCAGCTGGACTCTTTAATTTTTAATTTTACACATTCTCCAGCTAATATTTAGATCACAGACTTGCACTGGTCATTACATTTTATTAGTCTTGTCAGTGGTCTTCTGTCCCAGGCCTATTATACAATCATTCTCTCAGTCCCTTCTGGAAATTGAAGGTCAGCATTTCCATGAGTAGAATTGTTCTGATAATGGATAAAATGGTTACAGCCTTCCTAACTATAACAATATTCCACAGGGATCTACCAGAGCCATCCAGGAGACACACAGCGTGTCTTCCCTTATTAGTAGATATGCAAGAAAAAAATTAGCTCTTAAAGAAAAAAAAAAAACCCTAGCTCACAGACAATCACAGAATTGGATGCAGAGAAAGCTCATTTAAAGCAATAATTAGCATAGATTTTGGAGCTTCCTATAAGCTCTGTTTTCACTTCAGTATTGTTTACCAATTTTTAACAAGTAAAAGGTCAAACAAAAGCAAAACGCTAATGGAGACAAATTATGCTTTCTGTGTAGTCCTGTGTGAAAGCATTAGACAGTTGCATTCCAGCACTCTTGTAACATCACACAGAAATTGGCTGAAAAACAAGAATGATGATAGTAGAGGGGTTTTTTCATCAATAATAATAGGATGCACTTTAACAGCCACTTTCCATTTTCTCATCTCAAAACACATTACAAATATTATGTTTGAGGTAGGTGACGGATGTATATGGAACATTTAATCCACAACTGGACTGGAACACAACAGCCACTTAGCACAGCAGTAAAGCATAGCTATTTAGGACAGGAAGTAAAGCAGAATACACTCGCCAAGGCCATATATACAAGGTAATTATGTAGACATAAAAATGGCCAAATCATTTCCTCTTTCTGTGAAACTGCAATATGAATCCCTGCTAGAACCACATAATCACTCACCCTGCTGTTGATGGCAGCTGGTGTAAAATAAATTGGAGAGATTAGTGGAGTGTGCAGGCAGCTGGTGAGGAGGAGAATGAAACAGCCACCTTTCCCAAAGTCAGCCACTTCATTATCGTCCCCATCCAATCCCCAGTGGAGTCAAAGGAAGACTTTCCACTGACTTCATGGGGAGTTGAATCGGGCCCCAACGAAGGAGGAATGGAACTAGTCAAGTGGAAGAGAGCTCTTATTTAGCTTTCCAGGAGGAAAAATGCATAACTTTTTTTCTGCTGAGCTCTTAGACCCAACAGGATGCAGTTTCCCAGATTCTCTCTTCTGCAAAGTTCCCTATTCCTCTCGATAAACGACCCCCTTTAGCTTTAATCCCATCCCTGACAATGAATTCCTTTATGTCCTTGAGCAAATCACATAAACTCTCTCCACATCAGTTTTCCTATCTGCAGAACTAGGTTAATAATATTTGCCCTCTTGGGCGAGGGTGGGGGGGAGTACTGGGAAGATTAAAGTTTTTAAAGGATTTTGAAGATGAAAACATTACAAAAGTGCTTTGTTATTATTATTGCTATTTGCAAGTGGTCAATAAATCCAGATTTAGGCACCTGAGTGTTGATTTTGGGATCTAATCATACTTTATATGAGAATCTATGTGGCTCACAGGTATTTAGATAGCTAACTTTAACCCCAAGTTTCAAAATTTGGGCCAAGGTAGTTATATTCTTGTTGTGAAATCTGCTTGCTAGCTCTAAGACAGTATATAGAAGGAGAGAGAAAGTAAGAGAGATCATTTTGGCTGACACACATTGTTAAGTGTTCATAAATAATAGCTAATATACTTTGGGAATAATACTTTCCCTGATACATGACCCCACCTTTTTCTCCTCTTCAAAGCTTTCAACTGATTTTCTGCATTGGGGAAAAAACCCATTGACATATCAAGAAACTTTCAGTTTTAACTTGCTACTTTTCCTCCGCTTAACTCTGTGGGAGTGAGGGTGAAATAGGCAAGGAGTTCAGCCCCATACATGTGTGGGTTGTTGCCTGCTTCTTTAATGGTTAACAATTATATTGGTTGCTAATGAATACTAGTCTAATGATTTTGGGGTAACAGGGTTCTAGCCCCAGAATCAGATACAACAGAATTAACACTAACAAGTACACTATCTTGTAGGAAACTCCAGAGTATATGACAAAGACACTCACAATGAGGGCAAAGCAAAGCCAAAGTGTTATTAACACTTTTATTAAAGACAGAGTGTTAGGGATATATTTAGTATCATTTGTTGCATATGCTCCGATACTAATACCTTCCTTGGCGTGATGATAGACAGAGGGTCAGCGTTGTCCCTGGCACCCCAAATGAATCTGAAAGTCCAGACTCCATGCCCAAAGGGTGGTAGATTGTGACAATGAACAGCAGAAAGGTCAACAATAGAAAGCTCACTCTCAGCTATAGGGTGGCCTGGCCTGAGTATTCATTCAGATGACCAGCCTCCCATGTCCATATCTAACTTCCTAACCCTATAATTATTGGGTGCCTTTATCCTATAGGTTAACGTATTAATGCCTTTCAGCTCATTACCATATGACAACTATTGCTAAAGCAAGTTTGTGGTTAAACACCTGCCAATGGTTTTATTTTAAAATATCCAGGCCTAGTATCAGTTCAGCATTCCTGGGGCTGCCTGTGTACTAGCTCCCCGCTTAAGCAAGCTATTCCCAATTCCCTAAAACAGAGGGTAACTGCTAGGACATTTTATCTGTGATAAAGATCATAAGCCAGTGCTTTACCTGCAAGCCAGTGTTTTATGGGATACAGTCCTGTAGGTTCCTGGTGTTGCTGCTAAGTAAAACAAAAGGTTAAAATAGCTCTGTGGGCTACAGTAGTGGTTCTCCACCACTGTGTCATGACACATGGCTAAGTGTGTTGCCAGGAACCAGCCCCACAAGAAGCTGGAGCATGGCAGCAGCTTCCCATGGCTGCAGCTTCCCAGAAGGGGGGTTGGTTTGGGCAGCGGGGGGCTTTATTGTGGCGGTGGTTGGGGCACCATGTCGCACATGCCATCAACTGTGTCACGACACAAAGGGTGCATCTACACTTGTAAATTAAGTCGACTTAAGCTTGCTTAAGTCGACTTAATTTACTCTGCATCTACACTACACTTTCCTTAAGTTGACTTAAGCAGCTGCTTAAGTCGACTTAAGGAAAATTTAAGTCCACTTTGTAAAACCTCATTTTAAGTCGACTTTCTGCTTAAGTAGACTTTCTAAAGTCGACTTAAGCCAGTGTAGATGTGGAGTACCCCTAAGTCGACTCTAAGTCGACTTAGGGACCTCCAGAGCTTCCCCACTGCCCTCCCTGCCAGGGTGGCTGGCTCAGGGAGAGCCTGGCATGCCCCCCACAGGGCATGGCAGAGCCCTGCCCACCCTGCCCCTATGCCCTGCCAGGGTCCCTGCCCCCCTTTGCCCCATTGTACCCAGGTACAATGGGGCAAAGGCTGAGCCCCCTGGCACATGGCAAGGGGTGCCCCTCCTGCCACCGTGGACCTGTCCCAGGTCCACCCAGCCCCTACAAGTTGACCTAGGTGTCCAGTGTGGATGCTCTAGGTCAATTTTGTAGGGTCCCCTCTAAGTCAACTTAAAATTTGAGTGTGGACATGCTAAGACTTAAATTAACAAGTGTAGACATAGCCAAAAAACCTTGAGAACCACTGGGCTATAGGATACCCCAACTTCTGTGCACATCTTAGGACATCTTTCAAGGCTTGAACAGTCTGTGTGGTGGGCCAGTAATTCTATGTAGTGTAGCACCACCACAGGACCAGTGATGCTCAAACACACTTAGCAGCCATCTTCTAACTCCACGCTTGGGGTTCAGTGAGTTGAAGAAATCTGTAGCATAATTATGAGAAAGAAGCTAAACTCAGCAGAAATGGCATATTACCATGAAAGGTAGATTCATTCTATTGTGCCCTTGTGTGATACTTTCTTGGAGGCTTCAAGATTGAGTCATCGTTATCCCCCCTGCCTCAGTGAAAGAAGACTTGCTGTTGATAAGCTCCTTGAGTCCCCCACTCTGCCAGCCACCCAAATAATCTCATCAAGGCTCTGCCAGCCTTGACTTTGACTTACAGGTTAATGTTCAATGTATAGATGTATGTAGAATGTATAGATTTTGTACAAATAACAAATCTCCAGTCCAGATTTTTCTCCATGGCAGCTTCTTGAGGGTTGATTGTTCTATTGTCTGCTTCACCCCAGCCCCTGAGCTTCACTGAAGCATCTCCCAGTAATGGTCAGCCACACTCACTGGACATTCCCGGTAACTTCCTGGTTGTTGTTCCCAAGTGAATGGCACACACTGCAGCTTGATTGGTACAATTCAGAATCAGGTCCTTCAAAGCACCACAGCATGGAGGCATAGTTATAGTAAAACAATCATAAATTTATTATCAGAGATTAAGATTTAAGAAATACCAAAGAAGGATAACAAAATCAGAAATGACTGCATATCAAAAAAGAAAGTATAACACACTTCTTAAAGTCTAAACTTACCTTTAACAGGCTAAATCCTTATTGTAAGCACTTTCTCACCTAACTCCTCCTTGCAACGTTTCCAGCCAGGACAGGCTGGGAACCATTTTCATGAATATACTCACTCTGCCCATCACTTCTCAAGTGCAGGATGACAGTGTGCTGTTTTTGTCCCCCAGTTACAGTCCAAATAAACTTCTGAAGGGCAACCCCAAATAGCTCTTTTACCCATTCCTGTTCTTCTCTGCCTGTTGCATCTTACAATCCACCATGTGCATTTGTCTCAGACTGGTGATTGTGACTGAATCAGACAATATCCAGTTTACATTTCGATATCTAAATGGATAAACATCACTGGTCTGGCAGGAAACCACTTTCTCAACTTTACTGACAAGTAAAATCTTGATACACACTAAAAGCACATATTTTCAGTATATAGCTATATCTTTTTAAATATCATCAGTGCATACATTTCCCAATAATATTAATGCCCAGGATGATCCTGGCTTTTAGTCAAGCTCTCACACAACTTTCTTTTTAAATAAGTACTATGACAATGCTATGATAAATACTATGACAGCAATGCAGTAGGTACAGTGAGTTTGTTAAGTGCATTAGGAGATGCTGAGAATTGAACCCTTTGTCAGCTGGTCTTTGTGTTACACCTTGTATCGTCACCTGGCTGGGCAGAGAAAAGAGCATCTTGAAGCATTTGACAGTATGCTGTAATGGGAGTGTTCATGCTCTGAGAAGAGCCAGGCCTCAAGGGCTATGTCTACACTGGCAAGTTAGTTCGAATTAAGGAAGCTTAATTCAAACTAACTTAAGCCATGGCTACACTAGGCTTTCATTAGTTCAAATTAAGGGCTTCCTTAATTCAAACTAATACATTCAAATATGCTATTTGAACTAAGGGTTAATTTGAATTAGTTCGTTCAAATTAACCAATGTGCTTAGTTCGAACTAACCGGCCCATTGAACTCAATGCAATTCGCTAATTCGAACTAAGCGAGTGCCATGAATGGCACTCGCTTAGTTTGAACTAAAATTTGCTAGTTCGAATTAAGTTAATTCAAACTAACTAAAATTAGTTCGCATTAGTTGGTTCGAATTAACTAATTCGAACTAACTTTAGTGAGTGTAGACATAGCCAAGGAGACACAGTGGTCCGGCATGTCAGTTGAGTGTCTGTACTAAAGTAATCCCAATGCAGAGCTGGTTCTTTCAAACCCAATGGATCTTGGTAATTTTATTTTCAAAACACCTATCTAAATGTATACTAAAACACACTGAACTCTCACAAACAGTGTATTTTATGCTTCACCTTACTGATTTGTGGTTGCACTACTAAGTTTTGTGACAAATGCAGCCAATAATCAATGCAGTTGTAATTTCTCTGTTCTAAAATCAATTACTATATCTTAATTGAAGTGCCAGTAATTATTTCAAGTTTTACAGTTTGGCCAAGTGTTATTTATTCCTAAAGAATGAATATGAGTATTTAATAGAGTTTGTAAAATATGAACAGATTTCAGGTCCTGGAGAGTCCTTTGTGAATGGAGGTTTATAGAAAGAAATGGCCAATTAAGCATATAGATTTTGTAGAAAGAATGAATCTCCAGTCTAGATTATTTTTTAATGGCAAAGCTTCTAGGGTAAATCTTTCTCTTGTCTCCTTTACTAGTGCTTGAGAAATGAAAAATATCTTTATTAGCTGGAATGTAGAGAGGGAATAAGAGAGAGGTAATATTTCAGTCATTGCTGAGTAAAAAAGAAATTATGGCCAGTTTATTTTTTTCTGTTGTGAAGAGATAAGAGGTTAGAAGAGTTGACGTCAGCACCTGGTCATGAATGGCCTTCAATAAGGGAGAAGTAAAATTAAAAATGAATTACAGTATCTCACTCACATTGCAACCTGCATCTTGGTGTCTTGTGTTCACTTTCTCATTAACCATCTTCTCACTAGGCCACCATCATTAGATTATGCTTCTGCACTTGTTAGGATGATAATTTAGCACTTGTGGAAGTCACATTAGGAAAGAAATAATTTAAACTTTTTGTTTTCCCTTGAATTTGTTGGGGGAAAGTAATAGGAAAATTACAGGTCTCAAATGATAAAGAAAATGTTTGGGGGCATATTCTCTGGTACTCTCTGGCTGCTTTGTACCACTGGAGAGTGACCCATCTATGGTGTTTTTTCATATCCTTCCCCAAAACACTAGAAAGGTTGTGACACAAAACATTAATTCACTAAAATATTTCTTAGGCCTTGATCCTGCAACAACTTACTCATGTTTATCTTTACATACTGTGAATAGATTTCACAGAAGTCAAGACTATGCACGTGTAAAGTCTTTGCAGCATCAAGCTCTTAAGTTATGGTTCAATAACTCAACAGTCATACAATTTCAGCTATTCTCCATGTGCACCGACAGTGTGCTCCAAAGCCTACTGAAATCAGTGGGAGTCTTCAATGGAGTTTGGATCAGGCCTCGAACAAGAGGAAAATCTGTTAGGAATTTTCACTGAGAAAACATAATGGGCAAGTGCAAAAAAGCCTGCTTAATTTCAAGTGTTCACTCTCCTACCCCCGTCCATACTCACACACTTTACAAATAACTAAAAGGTATTTATATCACATTTTGGTCAGCAACATTTCAGTTTAAGTATGAAAGAAGTATTGGAACCCTGAAAAAGCACCTAATATCACTAAGCTCCCTCCTTCCAGTTCATAATTTGAAAAGATCTATAGTGGGTTTTTTTTCAAAATTGGTAAACATTTGCACCTGCAGTATAAAACTTTACACACCAAGTTTCAGCTTCAAATGGACCCTTATAGTCAAGATTTAAACTTCTAAAAATAGGAAACTTCTAAAAATAGGAACCTATAAGGGAAATACAAATGCACAAATTGTTCCAGACTAACCATACTATACTTTCGCTGCTAAATTACTGCAGGTTTGGGATTGTGGGCCTGAACTTGCAACATGCTGAGCATCTCCTGGGAGGAGCAAAGCCTGCTCAATTCCTTATGATACCACCCGGAACTGAGATGCTCAGAAGTTGGCAGGATCAGACCCTCTCTGGAACCTTAATAAATAAATTTGTTAGTCTTTAAGTGCCACAGGACTCCTTGTTTGTTCTATTTAATGGGTTTCTCTTTGTCAGTGTTGCTAACTAGAATCTAAAATAACTGGAATGACTCAGGAAAAAAAATCTGGTTTAAATGTTCAAAAGTGACTCAAAATTTTGGGTGCTTCAATTTTTGGTTGCCCAACTTAATACATCTTAAAGGGACCTGATTTTCAGACAGTGCTGAGCACGTGCTCTGAAAATCAGACCCCTTTAAGGACTCTCAGGTTGGGCATGCAAAATAAACATTCACTTTTGAATATTTAGGCTCCAGTGTCATTGTGGACAAATCAATGAGAACATCTGTTCAAAGTATGGAAGTATTAAAAAAAAAAAAATCCAAACAAAATATTAGGCTGCATAAGAGATGGGATAGAAGATAATACTCAGACTATTATAATGTCATTATAAAAGATAATGGAATACCTACTTCTGTGTTCATCCTAAAACCAAAGGAGAGAGAGAGAGAGACACTAAGAGGAGCCCCTGAGATGAGGGATGAAACCAAGTTAGTAGCAAATGAAGGTGTGGTTGTAACAGGAGTAGCCACTGAAGGCAATAATAGGAGTGCAGACTTTAGTGTGGGCTATCAATCTGAGTAGGTACCCACAGTCTCTGGCAGGCTTGTACTGGATGGTGATTACCTGTGCCAGATAGATTAAAGCTGTTGTGGGTACAATCACACCTTCACTTGCTATGTACTCATACCCTTAGCAGCATGGAGAAACTTCCACATGGCAGACTAAAACATTAGTGATATTTAATTTGGAGAGATAATGAGCAATTAGAGATCTGATAGAGTTCTATAAAATAATAGGCAAGAGAGGATCAGTAGGGAGTCCTATTTACCCTTTCCCATAATACGAGAACAAATGAAATGGAAAAGTAATACATTAGAGCTGATAGAGGGAAATAGTTTTATACAAAGTATAATTAATTCTTGCCACAAGATAGTATGGAGTCAGAAAGCTTAGCAGGCTTTGAAAAGGATTAGACTAGCAAGCTCAATATCTGGGCTGGCCCAATATAGCAATTTCACTGTGCCTACCTAAAACTAAAATTAAGTGCAAAACTAGATCAGAATTTGTTCTGCAGTCAAGCTTGCTATGTCATTTGTCGCTCCTGAGCTCAAGTTCGGTATGGCCTAGGAGAGGAAGCTATAAGGAGAGTTAAGCTGGGGCCTTAATGATGTCTTTTCAGATAGGATCCTACTTGTTATTGGGGAGCATAAATGAGAGGAACCTCATCATCCCACAAATTAGAGATATCATGGAGTCTCAGCTCTTATTAAACATCATTTACAAGCCACTGCTCTTGACCACTGAGAGTTAAGGAAGGGGATTGCATAGTATCGTGACTCTTCTTGTTTCCTAAGAAGAGCTGGTAGCCATGCAGTCAGGGCTGGCCCACATCATTTTGGCACCAGAGGTTGGGAGCTCAAATGACGCCCCCATGTCCCCTCGCTTGGGCCAAAAGTTTGAAAGATCTCAATTCTGCCTTCTTCCTGTTCTACTCCTCTCACTGTACTGCTCTACTACCTACCCCAATAAAGGAGAACTAACAACTTAAAATGCCTTGTTCAAAAATTGTAAGTAACTTTCAAACACCTGAACAGCACATGTAACTTTTCTTGTCTGCATAGTAAAGACTGGCATTTTTATCTGTTTGAATAATCAAAGTGGTGCTTTCTGTGCCTTCTTGGTTGCAAAGATTTGAACTGGTTTCTGAAGGTCCACACGCTGGGCCAACCTATGCTCTATGGAGATGGTTGCAAGGCTGACCAGCCTCTCCAGAGTCATTGTGGAGTGTAGACGTGTTTTTATTAACTTCAGCTTGGAGAAGCTGTGTTCTCCTCTGGCAACTGTTACAAGAAGTGTTAGAAGTATGCGTAGAGCAACAAAAGCATTTGGAAAGAGGGTGGTCATCTTATTTGTGCACGTATATTCCAGAACAGCCTTTGGAGTTGATCCTGCTGAAATATATCTTGAAAGGGCTTTCAGTTCCTGTTTAGATAGAAAAGCTTCCTCCTTCCTGATTAGATAGAAAAAGCTTTTTTTGCTTTCTTTCTTTTTCTGAATGCTGCCCCAGGGGGCGTTTTCTTCTTTCACTTATGAGTGCTGTTCTGTGCCAGCTATAGTGGCTCTCAACACTCAATTGAAGGGGACAAATAAGCAGACTGGTAGCAGGGCCTGAGTGAGGAAAGATATCAGCATCTTAAGGGCCTATCTGGCTCCTATTACTTCAGTTGACTGCCTGTTCTTCTCAAGTGGGTTCTAGGAAATAGCAGGAAACAGGAAGCTCCCTGAGAAGTTGGTGTTAATCAGTCCAGGCTCCTGGGAGTGCTAAAGAGGTATATAAGAGGCTCCTTCTCCTCTCTCTCCCTGCAGCTCCTGATGCTTTCTGTTATTCTCTCTCACCTTCTCTCTTGCCTGCCTGTTATGTCTCTTGTACCCTCCTTCCTCCAGCACATCACCCCACCATCTCTGTGTATCTAGAGCAGAGAGAATACCTATGCACCAGCGGCAGACACAATTTTCTACACTCTGGGTCCTAGTGGCACCCCCCACAGTCTGGCACCTGAGGCGGCTGCCTCAGTTCGCCTTATGATAAGGCCAGCCCTGCATGCAGTTCAACCTAAGTAATGAGAAGCTTGTAGCTGCACTGCTCTGGGAACAGGGCAGGAGCCAAACTCTGGTTTGGGGTCACAATTGAGCTTCTCCTTCCTTCTTGCTCTAGGTCAAGTGTTCTCCAACTGTGGGTTGTGACCCCTCACGGGGTCATGAGGTTAATATGGGGGGGTCGTGAGCGGTCAGCCCCTGGTAGGGATGGCAGAGCATGAGGGAGGTTAGTGTTTTTGGGAGGGATCATCAGAACCTGAAATATTTTCTAAGTGGGTCCCAGCAAAACAAGTTTGAGAACCCCTGCTCTAGGTAAAGAAGTAATGCTTTTCCTGGCCCAGTTTATTTCCCACTCTGCACTAACCACCATATAAAGGAGTTGCAGTCAAGGCTTTATCTATTCCCATTCCTGACTGCCTATTACCAGGCCATTGGCACAGGAGGGGGATTAGAAACTACTGGTTGATTTCCTCCCTTCCCTGCATGTTTTTCCTTTACACTGGCTCTGGTGATGCAGGTTGCTATACAGAGGAATTGCTTTTCTGATCTAGCTTAGAAATACCATCAGGATTCAATGATACATATTTACCTTTATTTCCTAGAGACTTTTTTGCTGAGTTAAAGGCTGCTTTGTCTCTTTAAGGCTGGAAGGAGCAATCTTTGGGGAAAATGTTCCTTAATTCTAGTTCCCCCTCCCTGCCGAGTGCCTCCAATATTCTTATCTTGTCACAGTAATTATGAAGGTTGCACTTGCTAGCTGGTTCTCTGTTTAACATTCTCTTCTGTTTCTGAGTGCTATGGAGACTGGGGGGGGAGTCTGACGTGGGCTTGTGTTTCAGTCAGGGAAGACTGGAGAGGCAGAAACATAGTTTTTAGCTGAAAATTCTAATTTTAATGTGTTAACAGAAGGGGTGGTGTTATTCACAAGGCACCCATAATTTTCACTCCTTA
The DNA here is from genome assembly GCA_007922175.1 of Pelusios castaneus. NCBI lineage: Eukaryota > Metazoa > Chordata > Testudines > Pelomedusidae > Pelusios > Pelusios castaneus. The sequence goes on from ML685789.1 coordinate 12,796,691, forward strand.
TAATATTCATTATTCAGTTTACTAATGAAAAAACCAGAATGTGGCTGAGTTTTTTAAATCTATAAGGAAGCACCTGGAAAATGTAGCTATTGATACAAGAACAGGTATTTTTTATGCTTTATAGGTCAGTAAATTAAATATTCCACAAAATTTGATTTCTCAAGAAAGGTCAACTCTGCAATAAAGAGCTTGTTTTCATTATTGCTCCATAATCCAAATCCTTCTCAGTGTGCTTCCTTGTCTTGGGATTTGTCAGTGGACTATTCTGTTCTGCTCCATTGTTTTTTCCAATTATACCACTTCTTCTTCAAACATTCCCCCTCCCCCTGTATAAATTAGATTCTCTTTGATCGTCCAGGGGTCATTATTTCAATAGCTTATTCTGAAAGTCCCATTACAAGCACTGTTTTATGATGGCAGATAGTTGCCTCTAAGTTGTATGCTTTAATTTTGAGCACTCTGTTCTGCTATGATTTGACATGTACCTGAGAGCTAATATATTTCAACCAGACTCCCGTAAACCTCTGAAGTTTAGCATTCCACCCATAGTGTATGAAAACAAAGAGTATAACAAATGTCAGCCTGTCAAGTCAAGTTTCTGCTTATTACATTAGAATTGGGATGTTGCTTTACAGTCTGATTAGGATGCTTTTATTTTACCAGCTAGGATAATTCATCTCTCAGTAGTTGAACTGTGGCTTCCATTGCCAGTTTCATCTGTTACCGTGCCTTATGGTACACAGAATTCACCTGGTCGTATTTACTCTTTTGTTTACCACGTTGTAGCCTTATTGGTCCAGCATAAGAGACAAGGTAGGAGAAGCAATATCTTATTGTATAGAGCCCATTTCTATTGGTGGAAGGTACAATCTTTCAAGCCTAACTTGGAGCCTTACTACCCCTACCAAGTCTCTCCCATATTTACTCTTAATGTTTAAATGTAAAGTTGTGAACACTGGCATTAAAAATGATATTGATTGAAAAGATAATACTAAGTCTGAGCTGGGTGGAGGGAAGGAAATATACTTCTTAAATTAGGGGTTTCCATTGTTTCCAAAGTCAAGTATAAAACTGCATACTGTGATACATTGCTTAATTACTATTCATCCATTATTAATGTGCAGTTTTCCACAGCACAACTATGCCCACCTTCTGGGAAGAACAATTAAAAAGTAAAAGTGTATAAAATTAAGTTTTCAAATATTTTAACCCATTTTCTTACTATCCAGCAATAATTACCAAATAACGCAGGCTGGAATGCATTTTGAAGCTCTCTGCACAATCTTAAACCAATTTTATCTTATCAGACTAGTGTTACTGTGCTATCGCTACATTTGACTTGATTTATGGTTCATTATTATATAGCGGTAACACTGAGGTATTTCTCACTGCTCTTTCAAAGTGGAGGAACTTTGTGCCAGTGGTGTTTACACCAGTAATGTCATAGAAACATCAGCAGTCATACAACGGGTTCCAGAGGGGTAGCCATGTTAGTCTGTGTAAAGCAAAAACAAGGAGAGTCCTATGGCACATAGTAATGACTAACAAATTTCTTTGGGCCTAAGCTTTTGGGGGATGCAACCCACGTATGCGTCTGATGAAGTCACAGGACTCTTGTTTTTTTAGTAATACAACAAATTCTGTTCAGTAATGGAAGATAGAAAAATCAATCTGAGCTAAATTGCACACACCCTCATGTGGGAAAACTAGTGCTAGGGAGCAAAGCTCAATGAAGGATCTCATCAAGGAATTTGCACTGCACAATTTTCTCCCACCGACTCTTCCATCTCACCCCACACACATGCATATGCAACAGAACAGGCCATGACTCTGCCTCCAGGCTTCATGAAGGACACCAGGCTGTCCTCATTGCTGCATCTGGGACCTAAGCTCCCCTAACCACATTCCCCAGCTGTGGCTGCATCTGCCATAAAGCATCTGGGGGGTTCCCACTGGCACTACATCATCAAGTCTGAAGAAGCTCAATGGGCACAGGTGGGGATGAACACATGGCCACCCTCAAATTCAACTCTTCCCTTGGTGCAGATTTTGACCCACAGAGTTCCCTGTAGGATCCTGAGATGGGCAGGGGCATGCCTTATATATTTGGTTGGACCCCTCTATGCCTGGATCTGAAGGTGTAATCAGTGTCTTTTTTAGAATTCAAACCCGCAAAATGATGGGTGCCTTCTGGAAGGCAGGCACTGATTGCTATGAACTCATGCTCAAGTTAGGGGTCACCATCTTGTAGTATTGGACCCCAGGTGAGGAAAAAAGCATGTTATTTTAAAAGGAATTCCCAATAGTTCTTATGCCACACTATTTGTTGGGAGCAGAGAAGAGATGAAAGTGAGATGAAGAATTTTTGCTGCTGGGAATTGTATCTAGGGAAAGTCTAGAGGGGCCCTGCAACATTTCAGATTTACATTTTCATGCTGCTTTGTTGTTTCAAATTTTATTATTTCAAAGATGAATTTGAAACCTGTCTGGCTTATTCAAAATATAGTATCCTTTCAGTACACATAGCAAGAACTAGAGATAGGCTTGAGAAAAGAGGAGAGTTCCCAGCATGGGTGCAAAACTGTATTTTAGGGGATAATCTTTAAGATCCAATATAATGAAAGCCAGTAAAGGGAGAGGATAACATTTTCAAACTAAGTGACTGAGGAGCCTAAGTGTTGTTTTCAAAGTGATTCAGGCATTTGTGAGACTAAATCCTATTTGTAGCCTCTTTTCCCAGACATGGCTTAAGGCTTTCCTTGGTGCTTGCTACTTGGAGTGACTTCTCTCTCCTCCCCTCAGTTGGGTCCTGAGTTCTTTTTTGTGATGGATGGTACCTACAACCCAGGTGATTCCTCATGTATCTCATCCACTACCTCAGCTGGTGCTATTCTTTAAGGAAAATGAATGCTCACAAGGAAGGTAAAATCTAGTACATACAAAACAATAAAGAAATCAATACAAACCCAACTCAAAGAAACGATACACCTAAAAATATCAATATAACAAATGGGGACTTTATTGGAAGCAGGATAATAGGATTTTGGGAAGATCCCTGCTCCTCTCAGCCTACCATTGCATCCTTAGTCCAGCCAGCCCTGCAGCCCAGCTGCATCCACAGCTACAGTTCTCTATACTCATGAAGAGCCCTCTCTGTGGCAAGAAGGGTGTACTGCAGAAGAGGCAGCTGACTCACCTTTCCAGCTGCAAGGAGTATAATGAGCACACAGAAGTTCTCTCCCCTCACAGATGAAAGGATATGACTGAGCCATGAGTAAGGAGCCTCAAATCCTGCCTAGTATGTTTCATAGTGTGGTAGTGGGCAGGGCATTGTTAACTCTTTTCTCTTCAGCACTGCCCTGCTCCCTTCCTTTCTAAGCGAATGTGCAGGTGGCTGACTGCTGCCTCTCTGTTCAATAATCTATTCTTTCCCCCTACCCCCCCACAGGGTATGGAAACGTGAGTTATTGTCCTGTCTGATATTTGCATATTCATTAAACTATTTCAGGATGTTTTTAATGTTCTCTCACTGACAGCTTGAAATGAACCTATCATATCTACGACTGACTACAAAGGGAGTGACCCTCTCCCCAAATGAAGTGGAGTAATGTCAGGGACAGAAGGGTGAACTTCTAATACACAATTTAACATTGCAAGCTATCTTGCCATCATTTCAAAATTCCTTTAAAATATTTGCATATTCAGTGGCACCAAAATGATCTCCCCTAGCAAACAGGCATAATAAGAATGTGCACATGTTCTGACATTCATATTCAGATTTGTATTCATGGCTCTGACATTAAGATTAGTTTTGTATTTCTATTCAGAAACTGCATTATTAGCAAATTAGCACAAAACCAAGACAAATAATAGGAGGAACATAAACCAGATGATTAACTCTTTTTAAAAATGTGACATACAGCTCTCTGCTGAAGTCTTCATATTTGGGAATATCATCCTATTTAATCCACTGAGTTATAACAAATACTCCTGGATTTTTAGGGCACCTATGATGGATAAATGGCTAATCCTTTCAAAGGGAAAGCAAAACTTCTCCCTACTATGGAGCAAAAGATTAGAAATTTAATTAGATTTGGGCAATTTAGAAAGAACCCCTTTTTAACAGATATTAAACAGCAACACACACTGATGATGGTCATTTCTGAGATTCTTTTCTGGAATATCATGTGGAAGATGGCAGAATTTAAGATAGCAATAGAACTTCCTTACTTCACTCAAATACCAGTTGACTGACTTGTATTTTCTCATTGAAGCTGGATATGTGAATCCTCCTGCAATTATTTCAGCTCCTACTGACAGGATAGTGTACATTATTTTATAGCAACCAAAAGCTATAAGATAAGACAGCAAAAGACATGATTCTGGCATTTCTACTTATAATAAAAGTAATAAAACAGATAAATGAATTATTAGATGTTTATAAATAATATTAATTAAGACAAGAGTATTGGGATAAGTTGTTGTAGGTAAATGTTTCCCTTGTGAGCCTTAATGACTATGAATCGAGATGACCCTGCTGGAAAGTGTAGAGCTTGTATGAAGTTTGGTTATTTCCTACCTCAGTTAAAATATGCAAAATGTTACGCAGTCAAAGATCCATAAAAAAATATTTTATGGTAGACTTTGCTTTAGTTGTTCTCCACATTTCTAATTTTGTCTAACAGCATTAATACTACATTGCGGGAAGTAGTTTTCAGGAGTGTCATTAAAATACTGCAAAGTCATGCTTAACACACTTTGCCAAGAAAATGTATCTTAGGAAGTCATCCGGGTCTCCTGAACCTGGGCTGCTCCAAGGGCTGAAGTGGTCTCTGGTGTAATTTAGAAAGCCCCAAGAACTTGCCCTATGTTACATAAGTTTTCCTGAGCTACCCTATGGACCAAAGCACTGTCCAGACTCTCCACAGCTCTGGGTTCAGCAGCTACATTCCCTCCTGTCCTGGCATCCCCCAAGACTTGACACATGAAGGGGCCCTCAGAAACAAGACAACGGCTGACTCCATAGGATGAACCCTCTTATGGCCTGATTCAGAGCTTGTACTGCACCTTTTGATGCTCTGGCCCCTTTACACACCTGTAAAGGGCTGGAGTGGTGTTGAAGACCTCAACCCATAGCTTTAAAGTGGTAATATATTTTTGAGTTCAGCATTCTCTTATATCTTTTTTACTAATATTGTACTATACAGGTTCTTATTTATACAGTATGGGTGGCATCTATGAACCTTCTAGAATTAGGAAATGAAACAAGGCTTTATTATTAAAAACAACCATAGATCAATTTTTAAATTTACTCATTTTAGATGCAAAAAATTGCTTTTGCTTTAGGAAGAATTTGCGGCTTTCAGTTTTTCTGATTCTGTCTTGTCTTCTGCCAAACACAGGTTAGTTAGAAACCAAAAGCATGATCATATAAATTCCTTTTTTGCTTCTCAAATTAAAAATATGGAAGATAATCTTCTCAGTTGGGATACCACTTCTGATATTGATCAAACAGATAATTAAATTTTGAGACCACTGTCTGTCATAGCTATTCCATTATTATTCTTATGCCAATCTAATAATTACTGTTTGATCAGCTATAAGATGGAGATGTGTACATTTCTTTTCATAAATTCTTTGAGTCCAAGGCCAAAAGGGATCACTGCAATCACTTAGTCTGTCCTCTTGTATAGGCCATTGAACTTCCCTCAAAACATTCCTAGAGTTTCTTTTTTTTTTGGAAAAAATACAATCTTGATTTAAATTGTCAGTGCTAGAATCTATCAGGAGTGTTAGTAAGTTGTTCCAGTGGTTAATTACTCTTGCTGTTAAGAATGTATGCCTTGCTTTCAGTTTGACATTGTGTAGCTTCAACTCCCAGCCATTTGATGATGCTATATTCTTCCTCTTTCCCAGGACTAAATTTCCAGATGTTGGTACACATTGTTGCTTTTTATGATTTTTCACTAAGGTTTTGTCTTTTATTAAAATTAATGCAATAATTAATACCAAATAGTAAATTAATTTTGAAAAAAGAGTAATAATAAGACTTCTATTCTGTATTTCTGTTGCATGTTTTAATAACCATCTTCTTTTGAATAAAAATCTCAGTGCATATCAAGAACTAGGTTGATTCATTCTAAATGATTGGCTAATGAGGTCCCTTGGCCTAGTTGCCCTTAACTGTGAAAAGAAAAATTAAAGTTTAAGGAATGCAGCATTTATTCATATGAAGAGGCTAGCTAGTAGATGCCAGTGTTCAGGGTATAGAAATCGGTGATGATGTCTCTGACCACCATATCATTTTGGCACATGTAGGGGGAGTGGTCCTGCTTTTTAGCAGGGGTTTGGACTAGATGACCTTGTGAGGTCCCTTCCAACCCTATTATTCTATGATTCTATGACTCTAAGGAACCAGATGTGCTCTTAAACAAAAGAGGTCTGTAAAAAGGTAAACGTGTGGAAGTATTTATGATACTAGAAGATGAAGGGCTTGACTTAGTCCTGATGCAGATTAGGGATTCATCATGATGAAGAAAAGGCTGGGGTACTGCCATACTAACTATTCTAGGATCTCTACAGGCTAGGAATAGGTTTGAAGTATGGTCAGGGACAGGACTCCATGGGAGTCTTGCCACAGGAAGCCCCCCAGATGATATCTGGGTCCAGAACTTCTAGGAGGACATTCTCATGCAGTTGCCTGGGAACAGAACTTAAATCAGTACTTATCAAATTCATAGTTCAGTGATGCAGATTTCACAACCAAACTATATACAGTACATTAGATCAATAAACCAAGTTTATTAGTCCAACCCAAACATATTGAGCTGCTGGTATTGACATCATTATTGAATTCTGTTCAAAGTACACCATGACAGAATAAAGGCAAAAAAAAAATTTAAATCCTAAATGTGTCCCAAAAATAAATTTACTTTAATTTGGGGTTACAAATCCTAAACTTTCTTAATTATAGTATGTTTATAGTATAACATCGCTATAGGCAGGGTGAAGGTTGCTTGACTATCTCAGTGGTGCACTTCCATACCTTAATGTGTTTGGATTTCTTTGAGGTGTAACCTTAACTCTGACTTCTGTAGGTTTTCCAATAATTCCTTGATTTTTCAATAATTACAACATCCGTGTAATGGCTTTTTTAACACTTAAGTTACTAATAAGTACTCTCCTTAACTCCATTTAAAGTTAGTTTTGTGTCTTGTTAATAAACAGATAAACTTATCTAGTACACATTCTAACTTGTCCACCGTGTTTATAGGAGTTTCTCAGAATTCATATCTTTGAGATTCTCCAATAGAAGATGTTCTAGAAAAAGCAAATTATTTTTCATTATTATTAGAAATTATTTGCTTACATATATACCAAGTATTTGTGGTGAATTAACTGTATGTATTGTGCACATCTGGCCAACTCATTGCTTTACCCTGTCCTCCAGTTTGTCTCCCCCTGAATAACATCTAACTTTCCAAACTGCTGAATAGCTTCAAAAAGCCATCATTAAATAATCATTAAAAAAAATCCGCCCCCAGTTGGTTGAAACTCAGGACAGGAAATAGGCAGCCTTTGATCAATGAAATGCGTTAGGACTGACATCTCATGACTCATCAGAATTAGAATCAGGAGCTTTATACTATTTGAAAACCACATACCACCTCTCGCCCCACCACTTCCTACACAGGTAAGTTTTTTCCCTTTAGAGCCATACTATAGATTTCAAAATTTCAGAAGTGTAAAGTATGATATAAGTATGTAAAGGAAAGATGTTTTAAATTTCTGTACCTTTCTACTGAAATGGTTTGAGTATAACTTATCCTTCCCTTCAAAGGTAGCATTATTGGACTTACAATATCAAGTGAGGCAGGATTGACAGATAAGGGATACAAAAATAGCAATTTTTAAAGAAAATTAACTTTTTTAAACAAAAGTTTCTCTTCAAAATATATACACTGTGTACACAGTGGTCTAGTATTAAATAAAGGTTTTATTGATCCTTATTTGGAATGGCCTGCACAACTGACTCGTGGCTTCAGCATCCATGAGAAATGCAGCCAAAAGACAAGTTAAGAAAATTCTTTTATACTATACCACACCATTCCCTGGTTGTGTAAGTTCCTGTATGAATGGATCTATATAGACACTCCCTCACCTTAGAAATACCTTACAAACAACTGATATTTTGTAACATAATCTAGAATTCCAATATAGAAAGCTGATTCCTATTCAGAAGTAAGGCTATTGTATGTGGTGAATGAAAGAAGCATATAAAATAATACCTCTACTGCATCACATCATTTCACTGCAAGTGACATTTTCTCAGCAATAGCAGAAAATATTTTTTTCCTGATATTGTATGTTGTGAGAATTGATTTACAATGTTTTCACTACTGGTCTTGCATGCAGTAATGGGGACAGTATGTTGGGACAATATGTCCATACTGAAATATTTGCAACAAGATGCTTCAGTCATTCCACATGTATTTATTCTGATAGCTGTGATCCTTTCCCATGCATAGCCATGTAAAAAAATTGAGCAAGATCTTTCTACCTGCTGAATTTTGTTTCAAGAATCCAGTCCAATCCAAAGATGTTTCCAGAAAATGTAACATTTTCAATAAAAGAGTCTGATGCTCCAGTGCATGATAAAAATGTCTCAAAATTCCATGTTGAAGAGCTTTGCCTTAGATTGTAATTATTTCACACACCTCTATTTATTGTTATTCCTCTTGTGCAAGCAGAGAAATGGAAGAACCAGAGATTTAAGAAATGTATCCAATGTCACCCCCCAAAAAGAAGGGGCATTTTCACAGGTGGAACCTGCTTCTCACTGTGCATTTCCATAACACAATGATTAGGCCAATATATGAACCTCAGCAGAATGGAATAAAATGAACCTTGATCTTGAACCACTAGTCACAGGGCCTCTTAGAAATACCTTGGTAACCCGAGAAATAGAAGTATTGTACAAAATATGTATTTGGAAAAGTTTATGTGAACTTGGTAGATGCCCTTTTACGTCTATCTACTGTGACTTTATGCCATTTTTAGGGACTCCCAGAGGCACCGTCAGCACTCCCTTATGCTAGATGCTGTGCAGACACAGAGTAAAAGAAACAATGGGCCCTGACAAGTTTTCATTGTGGTCTCTTCTGGAACAGCAAACTCCTGGTTGTCACAAACAGAAAGAACAGTGTTAGGGGCAGAGAAACAAGAATAGGAATATTTGCATATGTAAGCTAACTCTGTGCAGCCAGATACTGTGGAGGGTTAATTGTTATGCTGTTTACAAATAAAAGATGTTCTCTAAACAAAAAAAGGAAACTAAATCTGGAGGGTCCCTAACAGTGCCAGATTTAGGTGCAAGCTAAGTAAGCCATGGCTTAGGGCTTCACATTATGAGAGACCTCTAAATGTGACAGAGATAACACGATTTATCATAATTGAAATTGATAATGCAAATAAGGCTTTTTGCAAGATGTATGCTTTACTTAGTTGATTTTGTTGTGTCTTTTTGTCTATGTATATATGAAGATATAACAGTTTATAATTTATGTTTTCATTACCCTTTGTGTTATGAGGTAAAACAGTTTTTTCTCTTCTATATATATATATTTATATTTTATGCTATGGGGCCCCTGAATCTTGCCATAGTTTAGGGCCTCAGCATGTCTTAATCCTGCCCTGGTCCCTAATGCCCAACAAGGTAACAGAGATGGTTTGGCCATTTCCTGCAGCCACTTCCCAGTCCTAGTTCTGAAGAGGGGTTTGGAGGGCAGTGGCCTTTGAGGACTAGTTTGGGGAAGGTGTGTCCCGGGCATGCCTAAGGAGGAAGGCGGGAAGCGCAGTGAAAGACAAGAGCAGAGGCGGGGCGGTGCAGGGCGGCCGCTCGCTCCGAGGCGTTGCTGGAGGAAGGCGGCCAGATCAGAGCCATTCCTAGGAGCCTGCTCTGGCAGTTGCCCGGCCGGCGCCCAGTCCTGGGCTGACGCTAGGACCCTGGGGGAGCGTCTGTGCTCTCGGCACGGCTGGCGAGGTGAGCCTGCCTGCCGGGCGCGGGGCTTGGCTGGCCGGGCAGTGGCGCGCGTGCAGCAGCCAGCTCCCGGGGAGCCACGGCCTCCTGCTGCCGGCGGGGGGCGGCGGCGCGCGGCAGCTCGGGGCAGGGAGCGTTCCCCTGCCAAGTGAAGTTGGCTCGTGTGGCCAGAGCTGCGCGCTCGGTGGCAGGCTGCCCCGTAAGTAACCCCGGTGGGCACTGGGGCTGGAGGCTGCCCGGCTCTGACTGAAATCTGTTGCCGGCTGCTTTGGAGAGTCCCTCCTGCATCCTCCCCGGTACGTGCGGACTGACCTGGGGGCCGGGGCCATTGCATCCCTGGCGGGTTTGCACTGAAGCCAGCTGAGGCACAGCAGGGAGGGTTGACCCCCGGTGAAGAGGAGGGAGCTGGGGACGAAGAAAGGGGTCACTCCTCGGGGGGCGCGGCCAGGTCAGCCGGCAAACCCCGGGGAGCTTTTGCAAGGCAGCCGCAGCGCGGCAGGGATGGAGTGAGGGGGCACGCTGCGCCTGGCAGCCTGCTTGGGTCTTCTGGCTTCTTTCCTTCCCCCTGGCCTTTCTGTGTGTGTGTGTGGCGGGGGGGGCGTCTGCGGGAGGAAATAGCCCTTTCTCTCGGCAGGTTTTTAGGTACCTCCGAGGGGGAAAGAAAAGCTGAAGCATGATGAACTCTGCTCCTTGAGTGGAGGAAACTTGGCCCTTGTACTACCTCCGGCCTCAGTGAGAGGTCAATAATAATGTGTCCAAAGCTTGTTTACTGTGCAGAGCTAGGCTGGCAATCTAGCTCTCTGGAACTGTTTGACTTGACCTTGGCACCCACCCTCCTCTGGGTGTCGGTATTTACAGCGCACATGCTACATTTTCCATTTCATGCATCTGAGGAAGTGGGATCGTGCCCACGAAAGCACATGCGATAAATAAATGTGTTCGTCTTTTAAAGTGCGGCAGGACTCCTTGTTTGTTTCCAAAGGAGATTGCCATACAACTAGTACATATCTACTTGGCTTTTCCTGTGGGTTCTTCTTGCTAGGATGGGGGGGGGGGGGAGGAGTAGAGTGATTTTTGACTTTCAAAAAGAGGATTCCTAAAGGAACACTTTTCCAGCTGATCACTGCGGTATCTTAATGTGGGGACTGTAAATTTCCCTCTGGGAAAGGGTGATGATGGTATTCACAAGGGTGGCAGGGGATGGAGGGAGGGAGGGGGGGGAGGGGTAGTGAATGAATTTTCCTGGAACATCTTGTTCCATTTTTGGAAACAGAAACTTTGTGTTTCTCCTCTGCTGTGCTATTGACATCATGAGGCATAACTAGGAAAGGGTATAAATTAAACAACTCTGGATCCTGGGACTGGTGTGTAATTAATGTAACTGAACATAAAGAAACTGTGCTCTAGCTGATTCCAGTATAAGTAATATTTGGATAAGTTCAAATTAATTGTACATTAAGAATTTGTGACAGTGTGTTGCATCTTAAGCTGTATGATCCAAAGGGAGTCTATCATCTGGACAAGTTCCAAAGGGGTAGCTGTGTTAGTCTATTGCAGAAAAACAATAGAGTCCTGCATTACTTTTAAAGACTAACAAATTTATTTATCGCATGAGCTTTCGTGGGAGAAAATCCCACTTCGTCAGATGCTTTAAAGACAATATATTATGCTAATCAGGACATTGCCAAATATCTTTATAAAACATATGCATTTTTCTGTCCTTTATTTCTAAGACACAGCTCTGATTTCTGTTCAGAGCAATATGGCCTACTGGAGAAAGCACTGGATTGGGACTTAGGAGACCTGGGGTATATGTCAACTCTGCCACTGGTCAGCTGGAAGACCTAGGACAAGTCACTCCAGTTCTCTGAGCCTCAGTTTCCCCATTTATAAGATAGGGATATGATACTCACCTATGTAAAGTGCTTTGAGGTCTGCTGATGGAAATTGCTATAGAAGAGTTTGATATTATTAACAACTTACATTTGTCTTTATACCACTTTGTCACTAAGGAAATATATTTTGTTTTCTGAATGGAAATAAATAAGCAAAGTATCGCATACAAAAATACGTTTATCATTGATTGTGTTGAGCACAGCTTTGGGAATAGTATTAGGCTAGCTCTACACTATAAATTTACACTAGTCTAACTACATCGCTACTATAAAGGGGTGTGAAAAAAATCCACTCCTCTAAGTGACACAATTATACTGACTTCACCCCGGTGATGGCGGGTGGATAAACCTTGCTGCACGAGTCATCCTCAGCACAGTAGCATCTTCAGTGAAGTGCTACCCCATTGTTCTCGCACAGTGCAGTCTTTTAAGTGAGTCTTTCTCTTAATTGCTGCAGAATAAGCACCAAAAACAGATATTGTAGGTCCCACAAATACTATACCAGATGAGTAGTTTTTCAGCAATGAACTCTTAGATTCATTCCCTCCCACTAGAAAAAAAATCTAGAGATTTAATGTTTGGAAAATTTAACAGTCGTGTTTTAAGTTAAATCAAAGTTCAGGGTTAAAACTTTAGACAGTGCCCATTAACTTGATTCTTAATAGTACTCTTTTCAGAAGCTGATTCCTCCTTCCAGTTGTTACATCCACAGTTTATGTAACAGTGTCTACTCTGTATCCAAAGCAGCCAGGAGGGTCACTGAGGCTATGTCTACACGATCACAGTATAGCGCAGCTTCTGAACTGCGCTTTAAGAAGCAGGTGATGTTTATCGCGCTGGAGCGCGTACACACGTCGCTCCTTGTTCTGGAGCAGAATTTTTCTCTGGAATGCGCATTAGCGCACTGCATTCTGGGCACGTATCCCAGCGTTCCATTTTCCCTGAGCCCGGGAACGGACCTGGGTGACCGGCTCGAATCCGAGCCGGTCACCCAGCACTGCTCCCCTGTTCCGGGACTCAGCTGCTGCCGTGGTTTAAAGCCCCGCGGCAGCAGCTGAGTCCCGGAGTGGTGCTGGGGGACCGGCTCCGATTCGAGCTGGCCCCCCGGGGCTCCAGCTCTCAGCTGTAGCTGCCGCGCTTTAAGCGCGGAGGCTTCAGCTGA
>ML685789.1:12810186-12833702 GCA_007922175.1 Pelusios castaneus
TGAAATTGACATATATGTCAATTACACTGCTCAGCAGAGCAGTGAAATTGACATATTTGACAGCTCCGGTGTCCCAGAGTGGCATGGATTGGCACTCTGGGACATTTCCGGAGGCCAATCAATGCGCGGTAAAGGTTCACACGAGCACAAACGCGCAACAGATGATCCGCAACAGCTGTTACCACTCTCGTGGGAGTGGTTGTTGGAATGCGCAGCAACAAGGCGCTTAGTGCGCAGCAACAACATTTCACGTGTGTACAGTTTGCTTGTTAACGCGCGGTAATGTTTTTTAATGCGGATTACGGTGCTCGTGTAGGCAAGCCCTGATTCTATGTCTTGAGGCTACTCAGGGATGAAAGTGGTAGGAGCAAACTAATCAAGTGACATATAAGCTGTCTGTAGTAAGCACTGAATTGCCAAAGGAAATACTGAATGAGTTAGTTAAGTGATGCTAATGATGAAATTGTGTACCATTGTTTCATGATATGACAGGTGACCTGTTTACAATAACAGTAGTTAAAGCCAGTGATCAGTGATAACTGCTATATTTATTAATACATGTCCACTTAATATTAATCAGAGCACATGTCAAAACAGAGCGTGCACTCTCCTCCATAGACCAGTAAGAAGAAAACTAAATGTACCAAAGATGCATGTTGTGGTTCTGATGCTTTTGTTCATTTGTTTAAATTCACTTTACAGTTTAATTCATAAAGCGCTCTTGTCCAGCACCCCTTCCACCTTAAAGGACTCAACAACAGTTAATGAAAGCATTATAAAAACTGAAGTCTAAAATATTTTTTTAAAAACCAAAATGGCATTATTGAAAAGATGTGGAGAATTATACACAGTGGCAAATACGGATGAAGAAAAAAATGTCACTGTTAAAATAGGGTTCGGCTTCCCCTTCCTTTTGTGGATTATCCCAATCCCTAGAGATGATTCAGGCTCATATGCCATTGTATAGACTTCTGAGATCTCATGGAGAAATATTGGAGGATCTGCCAAAGAGAAGGAGGATCATTTGAAGTCCCCTGCCTCACCACAGCTGTCTATGGCCTGTGGATGGCATTGCTGCCCCTGAATCTGCCATTTGGAAGGATTTCTATGGTGCAGAGGAGTTAAGTCCCACATAATTTATTAACATATCTTCTTTTCTACTTCTCTGTAGGGAAGGATCCATAGCGCTCATTGCAAGTGCTGGTGAGCAGTAATGTCAGAAATCCTAAAGGATGATTTCTTTGTAGAAACAATTTCTCATCGCTTCTGTTGGTGGTAACATTAACCCTTCCCCCTTTTTTCTCTCCCCCAGATAGATTGTTTCATCCTTATTTATCATTCAGTATGAGCAAGGATGAGAGTCATATACCTTCTTCAAAGTGTAAGAAGTTTTTCTTGAATAATGCCTTACTGAAGACTTGTGTATGTTATACCATTGGCACAAAGGTGTTACTGCTTTTGGGTTTCAGCTTCAAATAGGAAGTGCTACTTAAGAATCTGCAGGTCAATGGTATGCATGCTTCTGCATATGAGACAGACACATTAATGTCATCAGGTCCTTGCATAATTCTGAAAAGACATTGGCTATGTCCCTACTACAGTTTATATCGGCATAACTTATGTTGCTCAGGGGTGTTAATAAGCCGCCCCCTTGAGTGATATCAATTACACCAACCAAAGAGCTAGTTTGCACTGTACCTCTAAAAGCTCTCTAGTTTAGGGCCTTTCAGCGTGTAATTTTCAAAAATGCCTTTTGCATTAGCCTGACTCTGCTCAATGGCCCTCATCTTGCACCATGGTCTTCGCCATGGTCTTCAGTGAATTGATCAAGCTCAATAGGAGCAGGGTTAGGCCACCTTTAAAGCATATTTAATGTGAGTTAATATATAATATACACATAGTGTTTTAATGCATTTTGATCAAACTTTGCCCAAGGATTGTTTGCTGAAAGAGGTCTTCCATACAGTTTGCAGTAGTTAGGCAAATAGGCAGGACTCAGGATTTACACAAGGGGTTTAGTTATTTTACAGTGTTTCCACTTGAGGTGTTTTGTTATTGTACAAGATACGCTATAAATAAAAGAACAGTGCTGTCTCACCCTATTATTTTCTAGCTCTGCTTACAACATCAGGATCCAATTCTTCACTCTGGCTTCAGTCACTTTCAAAAGGCTGGTAAAGATTCTGTATAGCAAGGATAGAAATGTTTCTTTCAGATCACCAGTTCTGAACCAGTATTTGAGAAAACTTACTGGTTCTAAAAGCATTTGTACTGGCTCATCAAAGTATTTTTAACTTCAGCAGGTTGTGTAAAATCCTACCTTAAAAGTCATGTGATTCTTATTATGGTCTTGCTTCTTCTCTCACTTCATCTCTAATTGTATGTAGCAGACTATACTTGTTAACTGGTAATTGTAGAAATTAATATTTTAAACGATTGCAATGCAGGGAATTTCAGCTATCTATTGTTATGATAGAATGCATTTTTTCCTAGCTCTGATTGTACGTAAGTTATCAGCCATCGGAAGGTCAGTAGTCCATCTGTGTCTCAGGTCTTTCTGGGACTTATTCAGCATCAAATAAAGCAAGTCCCAGGTATAAGACCAGTGTAAATTTTTAGTCTATTCTGAATAGGTTTCACATGTGATATCTTGATGCCCGTTGCAGATAGTGAAGCTGGTGAGAAAAGATTGGTTAATAAATGCTCTTTTTGTAGTTCAGATCCCAAAGGTGAAAATATCACCGAATCCTTGACTGGGGCAAGGATTCCTCCCCATCCCCCAAATCCCCATCTTGCAGACTGGTTTTTCATAATGTGTATAGGTTTGTTGGGTAACCATTATGTATTGGACAATTTGTCTGATCTATTACAGTGTGTAAACCACTGTGAAGCTGTGTGACTCCATGTTTGTGAGGCTATGAAACTCATAATCTCTTAGATCTACCTTGTCCAACCTACGGCCCATGGGCCAGAATCCAGCCTGCCAGGTCACCTGGAAGCAGCAGCCAGGTGATCCCAGTGGGGGTCCTGGCAGGGGACCACCTATCAGTGCCACGGCAGGCCCAGTGGTGATACTGATGGGGCTTCAGCAAGGCAGTAGGGCTGCGGCGAGGTCGGGGGGAGTCCTGGTGGGGCTGCAGCAAGGTGCCATGGGCCCCCAGGCAAGGCTGCAGTGGGCCTGGTGGGGGCATGGGCCGGGCAGCGGAGGCTGCAGGGGGATCAGGGAGGGGGGGTGGCATGGGGCTCTGTGGGCTATGTGGGGCCGGCATCCAGCCCAGGAGTGGTGTGGGGTCAGGATTGGTGTGTGTGTGGTGGGGGCAGGCAGCACAGAGCTCCAGGGGGTGGGCTTGGGGCCGGGATCCAGCCAGTGGTGGCGTGGGGCCGGGCTGAAGGCCAGAAGGTGGCACAGGGCTGGGAAAGAGGTCAGGGGGCAGCTTGGGACTGTGGGGTGTGGCACAAGGCCAGAATCGGGGTTGGGGGCCAGGATTAGGCTGGGGGGGCAGTGCAGGATGGCATGGGGATGGGATCGGGGGGTGCATGGTGGGATTGGGACCAAAGAAGGGGGAGGCAGCACGGGGATGGAATGGGGGGTGGCAAGAGTGTGGAATAGGGCTGGGAAAGGATCCAGGGGATGGTGTGAGGCCGGGAAGGGGGCAGTGGGCAGTGTGAGGCCAGGATCGGGGCAGGGAGTGGCCCAGGGCTGAGGAGCCTGTAGGGGGAAGAGTTTGGGGAGCTGATCCAGCACAGGGCAAGGGGTATTGGGAGCCGGTGGGGTTGAGGGGAGAGGAAGCAGTGGGTCCCACCACCCAGCAGCCCGCTTCGTCTGCCCTCCCACCCCACCCTTGACACCCCACCCCTTCCTGCTATCACTCTCCTGCCTTGCCAGGTTCCCCTACCACTCTATTCCTGCCTTCCCTACCCTGTCCTGTGCCTGTTTCCCATGCTCTCCCTTGCCACCCCTGTCCTGCTTATGTTCCCCATGCCCCACCCTTATCTGTCCAATATTTTCTCACTGGCCCCCTGAGTGAGAAAAGAATTGAAATGTGGCCCCTCACTCAAAATGGTTGGACGCCCTGACAGTCTAAGAGGTTTTGGGGTTTTTTTTTTCCAACTTTTTCTTTTACTTTGGAAAAAGTATGTAAGCGGCAAACAACTTGTGTGATTGGCTTTGGGTTTAATCCTTTGGCATTGGCTAGATCAGGAGCTCCTGCATTTGTGCGCTGTAGATTTGTGTTAAGGCTTTGTGGTAGAAAAAGTAGACTCTGGGTGTCATTTTAAATTACATCCTTAATATCTGAGCATAGTTTCTCTATGGCGTCATGTGAAGTATGCCATGCTTATGTGAAATTCCATTTATGTGCTGGGGTTTTTAAGAGGACTCTTTCTGAGCTATTAAAATGCATTCACCTTAGGGATTACAATACTTAAATGACATTTTAGAGCTTCTGACACAGAACATATAATGCTGTTTTTTCTATGACATATAGTCCCTATGGACAAGACATCTACTTAACCTGTAGCTTGAATGTTTGTTTATGACAAAAACTACGGGCCTGATTCTCCTTTAACTCACACCAGTTTCATACCAGGTTAACATAATTTACTTCAGTGGAGTTACTCTTGATTAATTTCCATTGCTTTGAGAAGAGAATCGGGCCCAGTGGGTTTGCAGTATGGACCATTGGCCAGATTTTGCTGTGGTGAACACGGGTAAATCCAGAGTCACTACACTGACATAAGTGCATTGCCTCAGGATTTACACACCTGTAGGCATACTTTGGCCTTGAAAATTTCATTTGAGTGTTTCTTTAAAAAAATCAGGCACTTTCAAAAGCATTAAAAATAATTAACTTTTAATTTCTTTTTTTTGACTTCTAACTTTCAAGGCTAGGATGTTTCACTTGGCTATTGTGCCAAGCTCCAGCAAAGAATAAATGCAATAGAAGGCATCTTTCTAAAGTATGTTAAAAACACCTGTTCCGATATACTTTAACAGCTGTTTAGTGTTAATTATATGTTTTTGTTTTTTGGCATGTGGTATTATAGAAATCTTAAACCCAAAGGTGCAATTTCTTGATAAGAATCTTTTATTTTCGGTTTATAAATGGTGCTGAGAAATAGTCTGGTCACAGAACACTAGTGAAAAGGCAGCTTTATAGTCTGCAAATATGTTTTTAACATCTTGGGTGCAAAATAAGTAAGGAAATTATTAATTATGTGCCAGATATGCCAAAGGTGCTTCCTTGTTGCCCTCAAAGGAGGCTTACTTGTAGAGTCTGCAGATTTTCAATTTTGAGACAAAGGGCTGTAGCCATTCATTGGTCCATAGTTTGTTTTTATTTCAGTAATACTCCTGAGTTTTTGAAAGGCCAGTAACCCTGCTATGAGCCAGCTGCGCCTTCTTGTATTTTGCTCTGTGAGACGCATGCAGGATTTTTCTGTTGATTATAGTTACTACTCACAATAACTGGAAGATAAAATTATGGTTCTTAGATAACAAAGAGGTTTTAAAGAAGACACAGGAACTCAAAGCCTGCAGAAGGGCAGATGGTAATGCACAATCTTGAGCAGTGTGTTTAAGTCATATCCTTTATTAATCCTTCGTAGGCTGGGAAAAATATTCACCATGGAACAGCACCCCTTACTTCTGGCATGTGGAAAGAACTACATCTAAAGGATGTAGTTAATTCGAGTGGTCTCTTGTGCATAATTGCTTCTCCTGAAGCTAACTACTCTCTGTGGAAGTAAAAAGTGGGAAAGAGGGAGTCGTCAGCAGCAATGCTCCTTAAATGCTTAGCAAAATGGAGATTATTTAAATTTAGTATAAACTGCACTTGTAAAACAAACTCCCAGCTGATTAAAAAGCGGTGCTGAGATTGAATTAATGAGACTTTTTTTCTGTCAGTTCCTTAATGTGACTGTTTAATAACCCCCTTTCTTGTCAGCCCTGATCTGCCAATGTGGTACAAATTACAACTATAATGTGATAATGGGCTAATTTCGTAGGATGAATGCCATGTGGGGAATTCAGTTGCACCGGCAGGCTGCATATTCATTCCAGGATGACAGCAGTCCTGATTCACAGCTCACTTACACACATAGGGCGAATACAGTGGAGCTGTGGAAATTATTGGAGTCAACATTAGTGTAAAACCAGTATAAGAGAGAGCAGAGTGAAGTTCCGTGCGTAAGCGCGGCTTAGTCCCATGCTGCGGTTCAGGTTGCTGTGCTACAGAGATAAGATACTCCTTCCAGCATCTATCACATGTTGATACCCTGAGGCCTCCCTCTCTCCCTGTGGTCTTTGGCCATTCCTTTCTACACATAGTCTGATCCACTTCAATGACTTTACTCATAGCGTAGGTCGTGCTAAAAGTGCCTAGACTGCTAACCTAGACCGAGCTGGCAACTCTGCGGTTTTTGTCCTCGTTTTACCTGTATCAGCGGTGAGCACTGAGAGTGTAGTGAGCATGAGGCAGTGGAAAGGAAACTCTGTTTCTGTTTTATGGGGAGGAAAGACACCTTAAGGATGCTACTAATATCGCATGACATTACCTTTCAATAAGTTGGGTCCTCAACAGAATTAATTAGGGTCAGGTGCACCAGTTGTATCTAAATTGCTGTCATGCTGAGAAGTGCTTCTTCTTTTGAATATTTATACTGCAGGGCTGAGCAAAATGAGTTCTTTTCCATTTCATGTTCTAATCTGAGAGGAGTAAGGTCTTCATTAGGTTCTAGTAGCAGGCTGTTTGTGGTGTCATTTGTTATCTCTTCCTTCTAACAGTTTATTAGGTATGGACTGAAGGTAAAGAACCCGTTCTAACAGTTTAGTGTTTGAGGGTGGTTTTTTGTTTTTTTAGTAAAGTTATAAAGATCACCAGTTACAAATTGCTTTATGGTAGTGGTATATTTAATTCTCCACTCTTTCAAGACTGTTGAAATCTGCATTAATGCAAGTTTTCCCCAGGTTCCAGACAAGTGAATCTTAAATGATAGTGTAAGAATAAAACATCCACCTTTTGGTATTAACTTGTAAAACACAGTTTGTGTAGGTTTCCACTAGAACAATATTTCTGGAATGTTTCTTACACAATATCTGGAAGTGTTTTATATTTCAAGTAAAAACAGTCCACTTGAAAACACAATGTTGAAGAAGTGTTTAAAGCTAATGGTACAGAAATGTACTGGCTGTAGCTCTAAAATATCCCATTCCTCACTCCTTGAACTTTTTCTTGCTTCTTTTAAAAACTGAGGATTCTTTTAAGTTCTCTCTCCCTTTTCCATATATTGCCTAGTGCTATTTTTTTAGAGGACATTCTTTATTATTCTTATTATGCACATTATCCAATCTACTGTTTCGCATGCCATGTCCTGTGTTCATGGTTTTTGCTGTTTTGTTGCATAAAAATATCACAAGCATGTTCATGTTTCTTTTGAGGATAATTAAATCTTTCTCCTGTGAGGGGTCTGCAGAATATAAGCCTGGTTAGGCTATTATCTGTGAATGTAGGCAGCCTGATTAACTGATCAAAAACATAGTCTGTGGAGAATGCGTTTAACATCAGAGGGTAGAGGTCCTATCCAGAACAATTATGCAAATCATCCTTATCCAATATGCCAGATTAATTCAGTTACAGTTTGAATTATGTTTATTCTTTTCTAATAATGTAAAGTAAACATATATCTTGAACTTAACATTACTACTGACTGTTGTTCCTGGAGAGTTTCGAAGCGGTTTTCCTCCCCTGCAGCTGAAATAGGTGTGAGAGAGAATTTGTTTAGTAGTTCTTTTCACTGGGCATAAGGATGCATCTTAGCCCCATGAAACTGAGTGGGTTGAAAGCACACATCATGGAGAAATCTCATCCATTCTACTTTGTCTTTTGTATATAAACAAATTCTGAAATAGTTGAGCACAGATCTTGAATGAGAAATTACATATAGGGATTAAATGACCATTCTGGTTTTCATGCTTTGTATAATATGTCTTCTCTGATCTCAAGTATTTTTCTGTAAATAGTAACGAGAAGAAAATTAGTTCCATCCTCCCTGGTGACTATCAGGAAATGCTGATTTTCAGATGCTTTACATACAGCACTTAGGTGCAAAAGCCTGTGGGAGAGGAGAGTACTGGCTATTTGTGTTATTAGTAATTGGTATCTGCTATTTTCGCATATATAGTTTGGTATCCCCAAATAATTGTGCCTGTAGAAAGCTGCATAGGGAACTTTCATTCTGGTGTTGGGCATTGCGAGTGACTGTTGTTTTATTGTGGTTTTAATGAAATTTGTAGATAGTTAAATTTAATAAAGAAGGATTCAAAACCCCATCATTTATGCCTTTATGATCTTTTTGCTCCATATAAAAAACCTGACATTTAACTCTTATTCATAATGAGTAATAATTGCTCTCAAGAAATCAGTGTAAGTGCCACTAATTGGGTTACATTTCTAATTGGGTCACATTCTGATACTGTTACTTACCTTAAGGTCTTGATCCTCCCTATGAATAGGCCAATTGATTTCAGTGGGACTATTCACACACATCACTCACAGTGTGTAACTTTAAGATCAGGTTTAAATCTCACAGGATAGTGTTTTAGTTGAATCATGTGCCACAAGTAAGCCTACTGAGTTAAATGGGGGTATACATGTAAGAAGGTACTAAGCAATATGAGTAAGGCTATGGCAGTCTGGCCCACAAAGAGTTGCAGAACTAGACCTTCAAACTGCACACACAGGTGAAAAAGATTTAAAGATAAAGACCCTGCTGGGAAATTTTCTGGGGGTATCTATAATATGGCCAGTTGTGAGGTTCAGGGAAATTACCTCCCAGTGAATTTTTAATATTACAGTGTATTTATTTATGACAGCCTTAATTAACTGATCATTCAAACAAAATTAAAAGTTAACTGAAGAACAGAATGGAAAGAATGTTAGTGAAAATAAAACAATCATGTTTGGAAATTGTTATATGAAATATTCATATATCTCTCTTATAAACACTGCAGTTTGACTGCATGGTGGGGAAGGAAAGTAATTTCGCTGCTAATTTTACAGCTTTATTTCTGCAAATTAACATTGGGCCCTTTTTATTTGATCTGATGTGATCAGATAGTATTGCACTTCCAGGGGAAAATGCAAGTTTGGTCTTTTTTGACTGAAAGAGCGTATGTCAGAATTGATGGGGACTGTCACTTTGGTGTCTTGTTGCAGGAACCCTGCCTTTAGCATGGAGATACCTCAGTAATCATTTGAAAGTATAGTTATCAGAAAAATTAAATACTGGTTTATTGGCTTTATAAGTGTGCTGTCATGACAAGTGTTCACTAATTGCATGAGCTGATTCTAACATATATATTTATACTAAGCTCATGCAAAAAAAAAAAAAAAAAAAGGTTAGTCTTTAAAAGTGCCAAAGAACATGGCTACCCCTTTGGAACTTGTCCACAGAAGTAGTTCTGCTTGTCATCATTAATAGTTAAAAATAATTACTTAGCAGGATGGAAAAGAAAAAGAAACACAAAATGGATAGATCATGGTCTGTCTGTATTGACCAGGTTTCTTTCATCTGGCCCGCCCCCTTACTGATGACTTTTAATTGAAGCGAGGCATTATGAAGTATATGTTTTTAAAAAGCTTATTTTTGTGAGAAATGCAGTCACCCGATACACATTTCATAGACCAACTTTCTCTCTGCTTTACCTTTCTCACTCAAACTCCTTAAATCCCAAGGGCCTGGTTTTCAGGTGAGGCTCCACGGGTTTCAGTGGGAGTGGTGTAAGAGCTCCCTATACGAAAATCAGGCCTCACATGTGCCATTTGGATTCCAAGTGTAGATTTCTGCCCTGCTCTTCAGTACCAGTGAAGTTGAATACAGTAGTAATAAAGTAGCTAACATAAGTAGCTGCATCTGTGTGTCTTTCTCTTAATCTTGTTCCATTTCTGAATCTTCATCCATCTGACTTTAGTCCACCTTTCTACCATTTTCTCTCTTACAACCAACCCTCTGAAATTGTGCCCAATTTGGGCTGGGAATTGTGCCCAATTTGAGATGGAAATAGACACAAGATTGCTATTAAATAGGGGAATTAACCTTACCTGATTTCTTTTTTCTATTATTTGGCAGCTGAATTACAGGCTGTCACTGCACGAGAACACCCCCATGTCACCAGATTGAAATAGAGAGGGAAATGTTGACACCTGCCTGCCAGCAGAGCTCCTGCCCTCTCATCACTGTGGCACAATACCATTTGGGTTTTGAAAAAAGGGGGCTGTTCCAAATTTAAAATCTCTCTTACACTCCCCTCTTTTGCTCTAGTTTTAGATGTAATGAATCATTTTAGTACTTCATCTGGGAGAATAAGATGAATAATCAGATTTTCATATACCTTACATTGTTGTTTAGTGATCTTTTCCCTCTCACATGAGCTGCAATAATAATCAAAAGTTCACTCCTGGATTTTCTAGTGTAGCCATATTTTTAGTTACTTAGATTCATTACTCTAAAGGGAATTTAACTATTGCTAATTTGCAGGTGGTTGGCATTTTTAAATAGTGCTATTTCCGTCCTCAAGTATCAATCGTCTCACAAGCAGCTCCCAGGCAGATCATTTTCAAAAAGTCTGTAGACCATACTAGGAAAGGAAATTTGGGATTCTTTCAGCAGCGACCACTTGGGGATAACTCATGCAAAAAAAAGGTTTTATATGTAACATTTTCAAAAGTGCCTAAGTGATTCATTAAATCAATGGAATTTGGTCTAAGTGCCAAAATTACTTCTGAAAATGGGACTGAAGCTCCTACATCACTTATGCACAATTGAAAATGTATATTCTGTGTAAATCTGATGTCAAAGATGTAGAGAAATAGAGATTGGTTCATATATTGATTTATCCTAATTTTGGAGCCTGCAGTAGGTGTCTGATGCGATGACTCAGAAATTGGAAAATCCAAATTTTCAGCCATTTTATGCCTTCCCTTATTTTAAAGCTGTCTGTCTTCTGGCCAGGCTATGTCATAAATTAGTGCAGTTTCTGGACTGCTTCTAATATATGCTTTTCTGCAGTGACTCCTTAAGGCTTTTGTGATAGCCAAGACTAGCTGGAGCACAGTGCATGCTGATTATGTCCCCTTGTTCCCTTAACAATCCTCCTGCTCTGTCCCTCATCTGACATATCCCCTAAGCTGTGGATCATGAGGAATGGAGGCACAGAACCATGCCAGCTATTCTTCAGGGAACACCCTTAACCAGGAATATTCTTTGGGGATCATGTAGCTGATAGACCTGGGCCATGTATGTAGTGGGAGCAAAACATAGAATGTAACCCATTGATTTAAATAAGAGTGTTGGATGAGTGTGCATTATTCACCCAGAATAAGGGTTGCAGAATTTGCCCGTAGCAGTTTGTTTTGCCTCTAACTGGATATGACCCAAAACAGGAAAGAGACCAATCCAATGAGGTAAACTGCTCATCTCCAAACATCATGTTCATCCAGTTTCTTCTGCTTTTAGTCAAACAAAGCTAAAGTGTGTATAGATTTCACATATAAGATGAACTACCATTTCTACTTACCAGGAAAAGTCAAGGTGCCTTTGTGTTTCAAGCCAGGTGGGACAAGAGAGAGAAGTACACTCGGGTGCTCGCTGGATCACTCTTATCCATTTTCATATGATAGTCCCTTTGGGTTTCTCATAAGCTTTTTACCATATGGCCTGTATAATCGATGCACCCACCTCTGTTACATCATCATAAAGATTTAAAGGGCACAAAACAACAACAAACCCTCTCCCCTTCACTCTTCTCATTCTGCTGAAGTTCATTAAGTTAAGGGCCGTGGTCATACAAACAGCAGGGTGGGTGGCTGAACCCTTAATGAAGCATCCTTGTGGGATAATAGTTTAAAAACTTGGATGTATTCTACATTTTTGTAAAACATTATGGTAATCAAGCTTGACCTTTAGCAGATACTGGACCTGATTTTTAGAAAGATCTTAGTCCTGCCTCTGCTATAGAGGGTATAAATTGAATCTGTAGTTAATTGCAGATGCAAACAATAGCATTTTCACAGCAAGCTATTTTTTTCCAGCAGCTGTCTTACATGTTTATGGGTCCTGATCCAAAACCCATTGAAGTTAATGGGAGGCTTTCTTTTGACTTCAACAGGCTTTAGATTAGGTCTATGATTTCCATTTGCATCTTATTCTGGTCACAAAATTACATGTACAAAAATGGAGGCAATTTCTCAAAACCAGACTAATTATGTTTGACTGTCAAGTTTTTCAGATTGTAATTCAGTAATGTCTGTATTTTTCTTTCATCTTTGGGGGCTTTCAGTGTTGTATATTAAAACTGTCTGGAATTATACATAATTGACTTATTGTAAAAGAAAATTTTTCCAGTCTTTAAATAGATCTCAGCTATGTTGTTCTACCTATGCTGATGCATAAAGGCTATAAACCAAAGAGAAAATCTTTCCTTTGGCACAGAATTGATTATGGTTATGTCTTTCTGTTTTTCCTTTTACATATTTATAAATTCAGTAGGCTAGTGATTTACATTAGTGCAATCCTTGGATGAAGAGCTCAAGTGAGATCAAAAGGATGGAGGAAAAGATTAATAGTTTTCTTAGTTACAATGAGAATGTTTCATTCAAAATGATTGAAAACATCATTGGTTGCATGAAATGTATGACGCACCCATGGATGTTCTGAGATTTTCTTTAAATCCATAGTTTGTTTTTAAAAAAAATTCTCTCCCCAGTCCAAGTCATGAGGAATAATCCATTATAACTGCTTCACGCAGCAACCTCATTTTAACAAGAACTGGGAGACACCTAAGTGTTTGCAAAAACAAAAAAGCCCAACAACAACATTTCATACATTAAAAAGCTTTAGTTGTGGATTAATGTTATGTTCAATACTTTATTCACAGACTTTGAAATAGAAACTGCACAGTTTGATAATTTGAAAGTTGTCTTTTATGTTCACTTCTGTAAGTACCTCTGTATTCTCAGTTGAAATATTATTAAGGAACATCTACTATTTCAGAAACTGTGTTTCACAAATGATCCCTGTATCAACTGTCATATTAGTGTAATTGGGGAAGACTTTTACTTTTTTTTCTTCAGGAGTGGAAAAAATTCCTAGTTATGAAAGGATATACCACAGCATTGCCATAGACCTCTCTATACTGATGCCAGATGCAAACAAAGGGACAGCAGTATGTTTAACTAGTCATGCAATCTAACTCACTGAGATATACCAAGAGAGTGAAATTCTGGCCCCATGGAAACTAACAACAAAACTCCCACTGGCTTCCAAGAGGCCAGGATTTAACCCGCGGATCCCAAAGGATATCTTTAATTGTAGTGCCTCAAACCATTCTGAATATGTCTAATAAGACTGTAAAGTGAGCCCTAGCGCTCCTAGCTAGCTAGCAGAACTGCAAATTCAGGAAAGTGTGTTGTAATATAAATGGCTATACTCTCAGAGCACTATAAAAAGATACTTATGAAATGCTGAAAAGTAGAGGAGGGAGGGATGGAAGAAATAGGTTTATTTTAATCCAGAATGTTTTCTTCAAGTCAATATAACCTTAAAATGAAACAGTCCAATAGTTTATAAATGAAGCTATCCAGCATCTGACACTTCTCTGTCCATACAGGTTCAGAATTTTCAGACACATGGATAGACTGGCTGAACATTCTTAAACTAAGCTTTGTAGCCTCAAACCATTGTAGTCAGTGGGAATGTTTTAATTGGCTTTGTGCAAGATCTGGTTTCATAAGTCCCTGAAGGCAATCTATGCGGGCTATACCCCAAGCCAAGCTATTCTGGCCCAGAGTCCATAAGCCTTTTTAATACTTTAGGGGTGAGCTGTGCATTTGAATGAGTATGCTGCTTCTTGTGGAGGATAACTCTCTTGGTTTTAGCAGAGAAGAGGGATCTGCCTTGTACTCACTTTAAAGTATGACCCAATGACCATGATGAGTATTTAATGGTAAGTTGCCACCCTATAAAACTAGAACAGATTATCTCCTTTCCTCTCCTCTCCCTATGAATAGTGGGCTGCTCTATCTCCCATCTGCAACCAAGCCTTTCAGGCCCCTTCCTCCTACATATATATTTATTTGTGTATTTTATTGAAATAGTCTCAAATCTTACCTTCTATCAAAACTTTAAAAAAAAAAAAAAAAAGACAGATGAAAGGGCAGAACTTAAAGGAGCCCAGGCAGATGCTCTTTGCCTCTGGTACAGCTGCTGCTCCATCAGGCGGTAGGAAGGCAAGAACTTTCCAATCATTGTTTACTCCAGGTTATCAAACAACTCATACTCTTTCTGGAAACCCATCATGAGTTTCTTTCCTTTTTTTGATACTGGTATAGTCTTCTTTGATCTTAAAAAGTGTTAGTCCAGCATAGGAAAAAAAAAAAAAAGCCTAACATTTTAGGATCATATTTTCAGGTGGTCTCCAAATTGGCCAAACTCTCTTCCCACAGTGTTAAAACTCCAGATAATTTCTCTGGGAATAGAGTTAGGCCAATGCTGAATGCTTCTGAAAATCCCTCCCTTAAAACTCGTGTAAGAAAAAATACATGGGCTTGTCCTGGGTTCCTTAGATTCTGTGGGATTTCCCTGTTTCATTGCCTGCCTTCTCTACCTGACCGAGAAAGCCACTACTCTGAAGGGAGAAAACAGTGGAACCACTGTAAGTGATGGTAGTCCTCCTTGCTTTGCAAGGAAAGAAATGATTTGCCCTTAATATTGTCAGACTAAGAGAATGGTTGCTGAAAATTAGTCACAGCCAGAACAAATGAGAAGCTGATGATCTATGCATGTCTCCCACTTTAAGCAAACAGCATCTTAATTGCAAGGCTCTGTTGGAGTAGTAATTATCCTGCATATCTGAAATGTAAATGTTACAAAAGGAGACAAAATTGTGGCTCGCCATCGTGACTGGCTACTGCTGGCTTGTCCCTTTGAAGGCAATCGGAATTTTCTATCATGCTGTTGTGACGAGGATCTGGGTGCAAATGAACACCAGCACCATAGTCTTTGAAGGGTGAAATTCCCTCAGTGCAAGGATCCAGCATATACCATCTGCACCACTTAAGACAAGCTGGGGGGAATGGTAGATACGCTGGAGGGCAGGGACAGGATCCAGGGAGACTTAGACAAATTGGAAAACTGGGCCAAAAGAAACCTCATGAGGTTCAACAAGGACAAGTGCAAAGTCCTGCACTTAGGACGAAAAAATCCCATGCACTGGGGCACATGACTTACGAGGAGAGACTGAAGGGAGTAGGCTTATTTAGTCTGCAGAAGAGAAGACTGAGAGGGGATTTGATAGCAACCTTCAACTACTTGAAGGGGTGCTCCAAAGAGGAGGGAGCTAGGCTGTTCTCGATGGTAACAGAGGACAGAACAAGGAGCAGTGGTTTCAAATTGGGAGCTGGGGAGATGGAGGTTGGATATTAGGAAAAACTTTCTCACTAGGAGGGTGGTGAAGCATTAGAATGAGTTACCTAGGAAGGTGGTGGAATCTCCATCTTTGAAGATATTTAAGGTTCGGTTGGACAATACCCTGGTTGGGATGATTTAGTGGGAGTGGTCCTGCTTTTAGCAGGAGGTTGGACTAGATGACCTCATGAGGTCCCTTCCAGCCCTATGAGTCTATGATTAATGCCAAAGGCAGACAGGCCATTGTTACACTGAAATATTAACATGCTGTAGACTAGAGTAGATTTATCAGCAAAATGGAATTAAATAAATTCACCGTAGCCTCACAAGTTTTGAAGGGAGCGTTAATTAAATAGAAAATGTCCATTCTGTCTTCAGTAACTGGTCAGCTTTTCTAAAGCCCAGGGCAATATAAATTGATGTTTTTAAAAATCAAAGAAGTCATCATTGTCTTATATGAGGTGGTATTAGAGATGCTTCTGGAGTTCTCAGTGTTTCTGTATTAGAAGACCGATAAGTGGGAATCACTGCCATCATGGTGCCCTAGGTAAAGGATAGTGTATGAATGGAGTTCATTAATATTTTAAATTGTAAACTGGATGGATAGGTGTGTAGCCTATAGGGGATTAGGCTGTAACTGCAGATATCAGCAAAATTGGTTTAGGCTGAGTATGGAAGATGCATGAGAGCAGTTAGTTTCTGGTTCACTCAGGTTTATATTCAGACCTATCAAGTTAGATCACTGTAAAAAGCTATTTAAAATAGTCAGTGATTTCATAATACCACAGAACAATTATTTAATCAGTAGAGAACAAAACTAAGTGCTTGGCTAATTTAGCTTCCCTTTATAAAAGCATGAATACCTCAGCTCCATTTCTATCTCATACTTAAAATGTCCACATCACATACACAAATCTGTCAAACTGGAAATATCATTAGCAAGCATGTAATAGTTAATAAAATAACAATTTATAATAGTTTATTATTATAATATTAAAATAATATATAGAATGCTTTGCACTTGTATAGTGCTTTACATCTTTGAAGAGCTATACAATCATTAATGTTCATAGCACCTTAATGAAGAGGGTAAGTGGAATTATTTCAATTAATATTTAAATGGAACTATCATATATTCGTTGAATGCTTGCAGTATTCTTATCTCTATATAGAACGTATGTAGTGACAGCGTAACATTTTCAAAAGCACCCAAATAATTTGGAAGCTTAAGTCTCATTTTCAAAAGTGAAAAAGTCACTTAGGACTCTTAATTCTCATTGACTTTCAATGGGAATTAGGCACCTAAAACTTTGAGGATCTGAACCTAAGTTCTTTTATCATTTTAAAAATAGAATATAGGCTTTTAGGTTCTTTAGGTTTTCAAAAATTTGACCTATCATCTCTACCTCAAGTACCTAAATAGACAAATTCCAAAGGGGTAGCCGTGTTAGTCTATTGTAGAAAAACAACAGAGTCCAGAGTCAGAGACAAGTAATTGAACTGAGACATCCAAGGCACTGAATGACCACTAGGGGACTTAATCAAACAGTGGTGCAGTTACCAATAACATTTCTTTGTATGTTAAATTAACACTGATAGAGGTGAGTGTTTGATGCCCCAGTAGTTCCGGGTATCATGGGCAGCATGGAAGAAGAAGAGAGACAACAGGTGGTGGTGGTGATGATGATGATGATGATGATAAAAAGAACAAGGAATAAAGGTTCTGGGAGGACAGTGGGAGGAATGAGTACTGAGGTGCTAATCCAAAGCAGATCTCTGTTGAGAAGGAGGAGCTTCATGATATTAACATTTTTGGCAATAAATAAAATGGGCATTTATTGTTCATATGGACATACAAAAACCTGCAGATCTGAGCTGCTAGTAGATTGTCTCTAACTAGAAGAGAGAATCCTCAAGCATAATCTAGAACTGAACACCCCTTATCTTTATTTGAGTTACTAAGTGGGGTAGTGCCTTTCACAATCCAGCATGTAATCCCAATCTAAATTTTACTGCTGACTTTTATAAGGAAAATGTCCAAATGCTGCTAATTGACTTTCATTGGGACTTTGACTCATAGGTCATTTAGGTACTGTATCTAAATATGTCTGACTCTCATCTGTAAAAGGGTTTTATTATTCCCCTAGAAATCTGGCTTAGAAATTTGCATCTTGGGCTCATCTTTAGTTTTTATATAGTAGCATGCTATTTCCATACTGAAAAGCCTTAAAAGGGAGCATGTCAAAGGAAAAAGAGAAACCATTCAGGATTTTAGATTTGCATAAACTTCTGAACCACCCACAGAGGAAGTTCTGAGACCTCAAAAAGACTTAACAGAAGATTTGCGGCTACAGCTCTCCCTGTATAAAAACTGATTCTGCCCTTAGATGTAGCTACTATAGGTCTAGTTTTATAAATAAAACAATTTGTGACTATAAAAATTAGATGGATGTGTTTAAATGCTTATTTGTAGAAGCAGCATTCTGACACTAAGGCCTTGTACACACTACAAAGTTATTGCGCGATAAAGCCCTTTATTGCTCAATAGGAAGCCGAGCGTACACACACAACTTACAGTTTTTGAGTGTTAAGAGCCCTCTTGTTGCGCAAAATGTAAACCACCAAAACGAGCGTGGTAGCGTCTAACGCGGAATAGCTATTGCGCAACAGCCCGTGTGTGTACGCTTATCGCGCAATGTGAAACTTCCGGAAATGGCCCACAATTCCAATCTTATCCCTTCTGCACTTCCGTCTGAACTCTGTTGCCGTGACATCATTTTTCCCGACCTCCCCTTCTGCTCCGCGAATTTTTTAATTCCACACTCTCCCTTCTGGCTTGCTGTACAGTGCTGCTGCCTCTGTGTGCTCCTCTTGCGATGTCGTCGCGGCGCAGCAAACAAGCTCCAGCCTGGACAACAGCTGAGGTGATGGATTTGATTGGCATCTGGGGAGAGTCCGCCGTGCAGTCACAGTTACGTGGCAGCTGGAGGAATTTTGACATTTTTGGCCAAATATCTCAGGCGATGACTGAGAAGGGGTACGAGAGAGACACTCTGCAATGCCAGGCCAAAGTGAAGGAGCTGCGGATAACGTACCACAGAGCCAGAGAGGCAAACAGGTACTCTGGCTCCATGCCGGCAACATGCCGCTTTTACAAGGAGTTGGAGGCGATCCTGGGCAGCGATCCCACAACCACCCCGATCTCGACCGTGGACACTTCTGCGACGGCGTCCGAAAATGACAAGGCAGCGGAAGGCGACGATGCCGTCGTAGACGAGGAAGCAGAGGAGGAAGAGGACGAGGACGGTGACTACGAAGCCACCGACATCGGGAGCCAGGAGTTATTCACCACCCCGCCAGAGACAAGCTCCACGGATTCCTTCTGCACGCCTTCCCCTGAATCGGCCGATGGCAGCTCCGGTAAGTTACGTTCGAAGTGCTCTCTATTCTAGCAGCTACAGCTTAGCGTTTACATGAAGATAACGCATTGAGTTCTCCTTTTATGTGTCTTCATTTCTGTGCGTTAATGGTGTGGCGTGGTCTTGCTGGCATTACATAAAAACCGCATCAATGCATGCCTCGATAGCCAAGTAGTCGTTCCCTTTCAAGTCACTAAACGTGTACTCCAGATATCTCCAAATTCTTCTTTTAAAATTGGATGGTAGAGTGAGCCTTTGCCCTCCCCCATTCAGGGAGACTCTCCCTCTCAAGCTCGCAAGCACTGCCGTGGGAACCATAGCCACGCACAATCCAGCAGCGTAAGGTCCCGGCTGGAAGTCAGCCACATGCAGGAGATGCATTCTCGCTTGCAGAGGCACTCTAAGCAGTGTGATATCTGCTTCTATTCCAGCCATCTCTGACCAGGATCAGAACAAGCAGTGGCAATAGTCAAGCAGTGGCAATAGTCAACTGTCCCGTGAACCTACTCACATCAACCCGTCCCTTGCTTTGCAAAACTTGTTACTGCCCCCCAGTATGTCTTCACCCGTGTAACCAAGGAATGTGTAGGGAGAACATCCTTATTTGCACCTGGACGTGGCGACAACAATAGCGGCATTCAAACTGTTTCATATCTACACAGGAACGACCTTCGATGGATGGTGTACAGCTGCTGCTGACCATCTGAGACAGATAAGGCGGAGGCCTCGCAGGAGCAAGGAAGATATATTTCAAGAGCTCATGCATTCCCACGAGTCATCTGCAAGGGAGACAAGGCAATGGAGGAGGCAGTGCAGGCAGGACAGGAGAGAGAGCAGCGCGAGGAGGGAGAAGCAGAAGGATGCCCTAATAGACATTCTTCACGAAGAGACAAACCTCCTGAAGACCATGGTCGGTCTGCTCCAGGCTCGCACCTCCCCACCACAGCCTCATCTACCTTACCCTCCATCCACGCAACATTCTCCCCCCAAACAGTTTTTGGAACACCATGGACACCCATGGTGTAACGCTCCCTCACCCCCCCCCCCCCACGTATGTCGTGGAGTCCCGCACCTACACCCACCTTTAGTCCCCCCTTTCCTTACAGTTAACTTCTCATTTCTGTTCTATTAATAAAGTTGAACCATTGTTAAATTTAGTATGACTTTTTTTATTTGCATTTATAGTATGCCCTTGACGTTTGGTGACAAAGAAAAACAAAAGAGATAGAATCAATCAACCAGTAATCATAGAGTTTACACGGTAAAAGATACAGAGCGATAACAGTGATTTGCCAAATTAAAAGGTAGCCTTTCAGTCAACAGTCATGAAATGGTTCTTCAACGCCTCCCTTATGCGCACAGCCCTTTGCTGTGCCCCCCGGATACCCCTGGTGTCCGGTTGCTGGTAGGCATATTCTAGACGTTCTGCCTCCCTGCTCCACGAGTTCATAAATCTCTCCCCCCGGTTTTCACATATATTATGAAGGACACAACACGCAGAAATGACAGTTGGTATGTTGTCCTCATGTAGGTCAAGCCTGCCGTACAGCGATCTCCAGCGCGCTTTTAAACGGCCAAAGGCACACTCTACTACCATTCTACACCTGCTTAACCGGTAATTGAACCGCTCCTTGGCAGGATCCAACTTCCCGGTAAAAGGCTTCATAAGCCATGGCATCAGTGGGTAGGCAGGGTCCCCAAGGATAACTACGGGCATCTCAACACCCCCCACTGTCAGTTTCTCGTCTGGAAAAAAGGTGCCCGCATGTAGCCTTCGGAACAGTCCAGAGTTTCTGAAAATGCGTGTATCGTGCACCTTTCCTGACCAACCCGCATTTATGTCCGTAAACCGACCACGATGGTCCACCAGTGCCTGAAGAACCATATCCCTTCTGTATTAATGTACTTGGAGGCGAGATGGTCGGGCGCGAGAATAGGGATATGAGTTCCATCTATTGCACCACCACAGTTCGGGAAGCCCAACTCATTAAATCCATCGATGATCTCCCTCACGTTCCCCAGGGTCACCGTCCTCCTTAGCAAAAGACGGTTGATGGCTCTGCACACTTGTGACAGCGCTACTCCGACGGTCGACCGTCCAACCCCAAACTGGTTTCCGACCGAGCGGTAGCAGTCCGGAGTCGCCAGTTTCCATAGGGCAATAGCCACACGCTTCTCCACGGTGATGGCGGATCTCATCCTCGTGTCCTCGCGCCGCAGGGCAGGGGCTAGCTCCTGGCACAGTTCCATAAATGTGGCTTTCCGCATTCGAAAGTTCTGTAGCCACTGATCATCATCCCACAGCTGCAGAACGATTTGGTCCCACCAATCTGTACTCGTCTGCCGGGACCAGACACGGCGGTTCAGGCTGTGCAGCTGGTCCGAGAAACTGATCAGAATACCAGTTCTGTTCTCAAGGCTGTCAGTCTCCGAAGTCGAGTCATCCGAGTCTTGCTCTGAATCAGAGCCAAAGGCGTACTGCATCAGAAGGTGGGCTGTGTTTACAATGCTGAACGCAGCATTCAAGATCACAGCTGAATCCATGTCGATTCTGAAAAGACAGTTCCGTAAAGATGGTCTTTTAAGTTTGAATTTTGTGCTCGTTTCTATTGGCAACTGCAGGGTAGCGTCAGTGGCAGAATGCACCACGGGAAATGAAGATTTATCCCATGAAGCATAGCGCGAGCCTTCTTCTTCCCAGGATGCAAAGCGCGAATTGCCGATAAGGGGGACTGTGTGTTTTGAAGGAGGACTGCGAAAAAAAAGGGGGGGGCCTTTCTTCCGTTGGAGTCCGCAGAGTGTGTACGCGATCTTGCGCAACAACAACCACGGAACATTTCATGCGCAACAGGCTTATTGCGTGAGAAGTATGGTAGTGTGTACATAGCCTGACGGTTTGCACTTTAAACCTGTACTATGACTATGGCTTAGCTGCAGTCAAACCTGTTATAGCTTTGAATTAGGGAAACTTCATGACCAACTCTAGTTTTCCTTGTTGAAATAGCCTCATCTTGTGCATTGCTGTAAATTTGCTGTGATTTCACACCTGACATGTTGAACTGAACCTCATATTATGTTAGAATAGGTTCTGTAAATGTACTGGGGAGGGTAAACTGGAAGAATTAATTGCTTAGGAACATCTATTGTTGTTTCTGAGTTTGTGGCACATACAATTTAAACAAAAAAACCTGCATGCAAAATAAATATAAAAACCCTTTAAATAAGCTCATTTATCAGCTCTTAAAATACTTGGGGCCAGATTGTGCCTTATCTGTCTATGTTATTTTTTGACCCCCATTATCACAGCATCTGAGCACCTCACCGATACCCCTGTGAGGTAGAGTGCTATTATTCCTTTTTATAGATGGGCACTGAAACCCGGAGAGGCTAATTGACTTGCTGAAAGTCACACACAAAGTCTGTAGCATGGAATTGAAACCAGACAGCCTAATTGCAAGGTAAACACCTTAATCACCAGACCATCCTTCCTGCCTTCCCTTGTATTGATGCACGAGGGAGGAAAAGAGAAGCATAAAGCCTTTCCTGTGTAGGGGCCAGTCTTTATACACTAGTAGTGCAAGGAGTCCCCAGGCTACTGCTGCTGCTGATGTAAATCTCTCCAAAGTGGGGGACACTGTTGGGGCAGGGTCATTATCCTTTCTGTATGAAGCAGCAAATTTGATCGGTTGCAGAAGAAAGCATATGACTCCAAAGTTTGTGTGCAAAAGGTACACCTTTCTGAGTTTTGGCAGGATGTCCCCGAGTGCTGCCAGTGGAGGAATGCACTGTTTTGTGTGTGATGTGTGGCTTTTTGCCAAGTACTTCAACCCTCCAGTGCAACCAGAACACTTACAGAAAAGTTTTAAATAGAGTTATTACAGAAAAAGTCATTTGTCTACAATATGTGTTATATATATCACCAGTGCTTTTTTTCTAAAAAAAAAGGTACCGGAACTCCTATTGATGTCCGTCGTGTCATAAAGAAATAACACTGAAAATAGTGCAGTAAACAGTAAATTTTTGAATATATCAAAGAAATAAAAATACAAGGTAAAAACTGTTAAGTTTTATTAACTATGCAGGCCGCTAATATACTGAAAGACAACCTGTGAGGTCTTACAGCAGGGGTCCTCACACTTTTTAAATAGGGGGCCAGTTCACAGTCCCTCAGACTGTTGGGGGGCCGTATTATAATTAGAAAAAAACGTGAATGCGTAGCTATCACGTCTGCTGCTGGCCTGTGTTTCTGGGTACTGGGTGGCAGGCAGTAATGCATCCACACACTTTTTGTTGGTGCTGTGGGCTCCGGCCAGGCCCAGAGTGTGGGACTGACCGATGTTAGCCTGCTGGCCTGCTGTTGTGTAGGCAACTAGTAACCAATGTTCCCTCTAGGTTTGGTGGCTTGTGTGCAAAATTTTCAAGCCGTGTGAAAAACTTTTTCAGAATAAATTTTTGGGGAAAACTCACAAGACAGAAATTATAGGCATTAATTGAAGATAAAGTGACTGTAAATAGAATTAATTAATTAATTGTGTTTAATTAATTTAATTGGAATGAATTTGGAATTGAAATCTAATTTTAAGAAAGGTTTTTATTTAAAATTAATTTTTAAAAAGTTTTAAAAAAGAAGGGAGA
>ML685789.1:12833802-12902401 GCA_007922175.1 Pelusios castaneus
CCCCACCCCTCTAACCCGGGCCGTCTCCTTGTCCCCACCCCCACCCCACAACCCGGCCCGTCTCCTTGTCCCCACCTCCACCCCTCTAACCCGGCCCGTCTCCTTGTCCCCCCACCCCTCTCCAGGCCTCCCTCCAGCCCCCTTACCTGGCCGGAGGCTGGGAACCACAGGGACGGCCGGCAGAGCTGCTTGCCGGCCGGTCCGCTCCCGCCCTGAGCACGCTGTAACTGCGCATGCTCAGGGCGGGAGATTTAAATCTCCCCAGCCCGGCCCAGCCTGCACAGCTGGGAGGGAGCACCGGCGGGGGAAAAAAGGTGCCGGAACGCCGTTCCGGTGCGTTCCGGCAGAAAAAAAGCACTGTATATCACAGTGCGAAGAACAAGTGTATGGATTTCACGATTGCCTATTTAAGTAGACTATTTAAACTTGTATATAACCAGCCCATGGGCAGAAATATACAGTTGTGTTAGGTCACAGAGCAGTCACTTTAAAATACTTCATTATATTTTCCTTTTATATTATATTCCACTTCACTACTTCTGCTGGCCCATGAATCACATGTATATTTGCATAAGTCACTGCCCATGGATTCCTGAGTAACTGGTTATGAGTCTGAATTTGCCTTGCAGAATTACAGTGTGATCTTTCAGACTAATGATTCAAAATATTTTTAACTTTTTACTAACCATTCAGCAACTCTCTAGAGCAACAATCGACAACTGCTATGGCATAAGTAGGGTGACAAACTGTAACTCTAGAGAAGCTTTGACAAACTACGCATGTTCTCCTTCACCCAAAGGGCTGATGCTTTTCACTGTTATGAATCCTTCTTTATACCACTTTTTTATTCAGGATGATTCACACTGAAATGCTGATTATATAGAATGGGCTATGAATGACTTTTTTAAAAATAAATTCATAATCTAAGTAAGGGAAGAGAGTTTAAGAAGTCATTGCTCTATGGAGGGACAGGAAAACATCTGAGGTTCCCTTTGTACTGTTATTCATCCACATTAATCTGTCAATGAATAAGAAAAGCAAGAGCTTATTAAGGCTATTTTTCTATGTAGAGAACAAACAATATGATAGTTATGACTCTCTGAAGACCAATTTTTCGTCAGTGTAACTACAACATTCTTGAGTCAATGTTTGACCAGAATGACTTTCACAATACTCAGTAGCTGTAAGCTTCTTTGTATAACAATTATTGGCTAGCCTCAAGATAATGTCTTTTCATGGTTTGGTTGATGCAGCTCAAATTCTTCTTTCCTATGTTCTTGCACGTTACTTTTTTTATATTATGTTGTGGTGTTTTTTCCTGCAATCTGCTTGCAGTTGTAAAGGATACAGCCTGGGATATTGTCCAGTTGTCTTACTTTATGTGATTATATCATCCATGAACATAATGATGGTGAAGTTGGTGTGTAGAGCAACTGATTGTCTCCCCTTCCCCAAGACAGAGGATAGCTGCACCCCAAGATCAAAATTTAACCCACCTTGTGTTGCTCTAAGCAGACGTGATAAGATATACAGCAGGGGTGTCCAACTCATTTGCTATGGTGGGCCAGATTTGACTTAAATTTACTTCAATTGGGCCATACATACCATAAATCGAAATAGTAGGGCATTCTTCTGGCATCGTGGAGTGCTGTGTATGCAAGACTGCTCTCTGCAAAACACCCACTCCTCTCTCTCTGTCAGGGAGAGAGTGGTCTAGTGGAGCACAATCTCATATATCCAGCGCTGTGCAATGTCGCGAGACCCAACGCTCTCGCAGCATCGTGGAGAGCTTTCTCTGTTAGGGAATGTGATCCCATGGAGCATAGTTACAGGCCTGATAGAAGAGGTTCACGGGTCGCATCTGGCTCGCAGGCCACATGTTTGACACCCCTACTTTACAGTATCTGAATATACTGTATCTGTTTTTTAAATGACCACTGTTTTTCTGGAAGTCGGATTCGTCAAGAGACAATAAATAGCATAGAACATTCTCAGAACTGTTCTGATATTAGCTGACCCTCCCATATCAGAGAAGGCAGTCACACTCCACCAGACCAGAAGTGAAGGTCAAAAAGAAAATATTCTTATCCTGGAAAACCAGAGTAGTCCAGTTTAGGGGTCTGAAAAATAAAAGTGTGGACTGCTTGGGAGGTCAGGTGAGTTTGGCAGACAAAAATGGCTTAAATTTTCATGAGGCAAGGAGGATGAGGAAGTACTATCTTTTACTGGACCAACTGCTGTTGGTGAAAGACACAAGCTTTCAAGCTTACAAAGAGCTCTTCTTCAGGCCTGGGAGAAGTGTTCACCCATAGAGAAGATGTTTTTGTCTATTATTATTTTTCTGTATGAGTTCATTTGAGAGCACAGTGATTGTCTTGTTTCACCGACATAGTTGTTATTGGGGCATTTAGTGCTCTGGATGAAGTACATCCCATGTTGTGATAAGCATGTGTAAATCTTCCTGTTATTTAGTGTAATGGAGATGATCAACTGAAGTTGCTGAAGGGAACTGAGCTATCTTTAGGCATGATGAGGTTTCATTTGTGATAAAACTGTGTCGTTAAAAAAAATGAAGCAACCATGAACCAAGTTCAGCTTCATTCATAACACAATAAATACTAAGACAACAGAGTCCTGTGGCACTTTTAAAGACTAACAGATTTATTTATCGCATGAGCTTTCGGGATTTTCTCCCACGAAAGCTCATGCGATAAATAAATCTGTTAGACTTTAAAAGTGCCACAGGACTCTGTTGTCTTTCTACAATAGACTAACACGGCTACCCCTTTGGAATTTGATAATAAATACTAATTTACTGTTATTAGTATCATTCTAAGATAATTTCTAAAGCCTCACCGCTATGGTGTCACTGACTTGTTGGGAAGAAGGCAAAACCAGTAGAAGAAAAAAATCTGCAACTTTGAAGAGGCATTTAACCCAACAGGAAAACTGCAAGGAAATGGTTAATAGTTTGTTCTGTACAACCTGTTAACTGGTCCATCAGTTCATTTTAGCTCTGAAGTTGGTGACATGCTGTACAAGAAAAAAGACAACCTTGGGTTGTTTTGTTCATAAGTGAAAAGAAAAGTTCTACTGCTAAGTCACTCAATATGAATGAAAATGTTGATTGCTGAGCTCTTTCCACATTTAAAGCTACAGAAAAAGAAGTAAAAGTAAAAAGAGACCTCAGCACACTTTTGATGGCTAACCCACTTTAGGAATGATGGATTTATAATGGTTTATAAACCATCAGTAAGAACAAACCATTTTTTTGTGTTTAAATGCAGCCTTTTATTGAGTTGAATCTATGCATCTCTATGTATTTTTATTCTCATCTGTGAATAATTTGATGTTAAGGTTAAACTAAAATCTTATAACTAGTGGCATAGAAACAAAAACAGTGGGACTTGTTCTAAATTTTAGGAAAAATCTGACACTTTGGGTCAGAGTCTCATCTCATTTACACTGAGTAATTCCATAAAAGAACTTAAAACACTTTTGAAAATGGGACTTAATACATATGTGCTTTGGAAAATTTTACCCAATATATTTAAATCCTCATACCACGTTTGCATGACTACTATGCTTCTTCTCTAAGCTAACTCCTCCCCCAAATAAACCTGTACTATAGGGCAGGGTTACATGCATTTTACAAGTTGAATTTCTAATAGTCAGCACATCATAGAAAAGCTATGTGACTCCTATCCATTTCATTTTGCCCAGGTTTCAGCAGCTGGTGTTTCATAGGTTCTCAACTCCTGTGTTCTACTTGGAGTTATATATTTCCTTGAAGTGCAAGTGAATGGTGAATTTTGCTGCCTTCTGCCTTCCTTTGGAAACACTCTCTTACATTCATCCAGATGTCTTTTCAGGGGACCAGGATGAGCCAGCTCTCCCCATCTGTTCTCTGGTGTCTTGAGTGTGCCATTTGATTTATTTTTTTCTCCACTTTCTTGATCAGCCGAAGGCGAATAACTAACTTCTGCCCTTCACCTATCTGCAATCCATCTATTGCTTTTTTGCCAATAGGATTTCTTTATTATCCCAGTGCACTTTGGGCCCAAAGAAAAGGAGCAAAGGGAAGAATGGGTTGTATGGGGAGGACGGTGGGTGGGCTGAGCCCACATGTTACCAGGTGTGATACCTTTTGGCCTCCTGAAGACATGAGGTCAGGACTGCCTCCTGAGGCAGGGCACTATCAGCTCTCCAGTCTTCCTCCTTCCATTCCCCCCCCCCACCATCCAGGTGACTTAGAAATAGGTGTGGAGCCCTGAGCCTTTCCAGGAATATAACAATAGGTACTGAGGAACAGCTATGTACACACGACAAACTTGTCCCGCAATAAGCTGTGCATACGTGCTTCTTGTATCGCAAAGGAGCATTCACCCGTGTGCTGGCCGGAACCGGCGAGGGCAGCCGGTTCGGGTCGCCCCCCTAGCTCAGCCCCGGGGCTTCGGGTGGCAGCTCCAGTAATAGTCAATTTCACTGCTCTACTAGAGCACTGAAATTGACATATTTGACAGCTCCAATGTCCCAGGGTGGCCTGGATTGGCACTCTGGGACATTTCCGGAGGTCATCTAATGCGGAAAATCCACCCACACGAGTCCTACTGCGGAACAGCTGTTCCGCGGTAAGCCTAACCACTCTCAGCTTGAGTGGTTTAACTGTTGCGGGGCAAGAGGGTGTTGCCACGCAACAGGAAACTGCTCGTGTGGACGCTCCAAGCTTTATTGCGCGTAAGGAGCCTTATCGCGCAATAAAGTGATCGTGTGTACATGGCCCCAGAATGTTTTTGCATTTTGGGAGCATGACTCTTCTTGGAGATTCACTGATCAATCAAAACTCAGTGATTTCAACTTTAAAATTCCTACCAGTCTAATTAAAAAGCAATTAGTGAGATGTTCAATCAATACATAAAGTATGGTTGAACTTGAGAATGAAGTATCTCAATGAGATGTTTTTGTGACATGACCTTTTACCTGATTCAAAATAGCACTGCTTGGTTCAATTGCATAGACCAGCAATCTAGTTTTCAGGAAATCTCTACACCCCTCTTTATTTGTTTGGAATGTCAGATGCATTCAGCACCAATCATTCCATTTCTTACTGAGCACAGTTAAACTTATCTGTGGAGGATAAAACAGGCTGGCTTCCTGATGCAGAACTAATCCAATAATTTATGAGCCCAACAGTTGTTTCTGCTTTTCAGGCAGGTGTAACCTTACAAACCATTTTTTCTCTTCTTCCCAGGAGGAAATGATGACTGGGCTGATGGCCAAAAATTTAATTAAAAGTATTTTTTCCCTTCTAATTGCATGTAGGGTCGCCTTGCATCATGGTTGCTCCCTTTATAATTAGTTGTGAAATGGCATGACACATGCTTTTTTATTTTCAGCAGAAAGTGATTACTGATTATTTTTGGCAGGTGGTATTAACAAACAATTCCACTTTTCCATGAAGAATTTACGGAAAGAACAGATCTTTTGTGACAGGGAAGGATTTGTAGAAACTTCATTAAAAAGGTTAAGTTTTGGTTTTATTTACATTATTCTTTCTCTGTCGATACATTTACATCAATTCAGAACTGGGGTAATAGAGTAGAAAATCAGGCGGTTAGTTTTTAAGGGTGACTTTTAGCTCTTTCGTTAGGCTTTACAGATTATTCATTTTGAGATCTGATTCCCATGAGAGCGATTCATTTCAGCTTTTCAGACCAGCTGGCTATGTTGCTATTAAATGGCAATCCTGGCAAGTTGAAGGACTGGGAAAAGAGTAATGATAAATGCTGAAGTATTGAGTTATGGGGAGGCATCATTAGCAGGTTTGGATTTATATAATGCCTTTTGACGTATTTAGAAGGGGGAGGAAACAGCACACTGCTAAATCTTGCAAAGCATATTAAAAATTGGGATGAGCTCTGAACAGCGGTCAAAACCTACAGAGATTAGAAACACAGGCAAACACTAACTAAATGTACACTGTTACATCTGTGAGAAAACAATCTCCAGAATGTAGCAAACATCTCTGTACAATGGCAGGGAGAAATCTGGAAAACAATAATGGGCAAAAATGTCCAGAAGTGATTGTCTGAACAGCCATTTTACCACCTTTAACTTGTTAAAGGTTATAAATAGCTTAGGGTAGTCACTTTATATTCTTTCAGGAAGGGGAATAAGCTATACAAGTGCATTATACCAGAGAATTGTTTTTATGCTAAGAGTTGTGCCAGTGTGACTATTTCAGTAAAAACCAACCAAACCGAAAAAAAAACCCCAACAACAACAAAAAAACCGTAATCTAAATAATTATACAGACATTGTGTGTAGATTTAAGCCCCTTTTTCAAAAGTGAGCTAGGCACTGAAGAGTTTATGGATATTTCTACACTTCAGATTAAGCCTAGGTCCCATAGCATGTGCTTAAGGTGACCAGATGAACCAGTTTTATAGGAACAGTCCTGGTATTAGGGGCTTTGTCTTACATAGACATCTATTACCCATCTTCTGCTTCACCCTTTGTCCTGATTTTTCACGCTTGCTATCTGGTCAACCTACCTGTGCTCCAACATCCGCACTGCATTGAAAACCTGGGTTTACCATTGCTGGACCCAGTCTCATAGCCATGCTAATGTGTCCATACTGCATCATGCAGACCTTCTTACTTAGGTCTGTGGTTTG
This sequence comes from Pelusios castaneus, assembly GCA_007922175.1. NCBI lineage: Eukaryota > Metazoa > Chordata > Testudines > Pelomedusidae > Pelusios > Pelusios castaneus. The sequence goes on from ML685789.1 coordinate 12,840,480, forward strand.
ACCTGTATCTACTTTGCAAAACGACTGGACTTGGACCAGAGTCAAAGCGGGACTTGGACTCTCACCCATCCCTCTAATAGGGTCCTAGGACCCAGCTCCTGAGTGCTTGTTGACCCAAGTGAGATTGATTTCTGTGTGGAGGGAAGGGGGGTGTTGGTTCACACCTAAATCAGAATCCGGATTTAGTGAATTTAGATATGTCCTCAGTCTCATTGAAAGTCAGTGGAACTTTGGATCTTCTCAGACAATACTGCAACAATCGCTTTAGCAGATAATAAAGATAACTGAAATAGGATTGTGACTCTGGGGCCTCCTCAAAGCCAACTGACAGAGGACACACCATGCTATTAAGCCATACACACTCATTGCTGTCAACACACTGTTGTCAGAATAGCTATCTAAAACTTGTCATATAAAATATCAAATGGACACTGCAGGGAGACATCTCTGGGGACTTGGGAAATGGCTTCTTTGCTTGTTACCAACAAGGCAAGGATTAAACTGACAGTCTTAATAGCTTTGTTGGCAAGGCAGACAAGCTGGGTGCATCAGGGAGCTGAAACACAACTTAGCAGCAGCAAAGCTCTTATTCTTATTAAGGCAGAGGGGGTGACTCTCAGTTCTGGGTGTCCTGAATGGGAAGTCACAAGGGTAAACTCTAATTCATAGGTCTTTAGGCCTGGGAGGGGGTTGTACCTTGCTGGATGTAAGTGGAACTAACAATTTAAGGGGCTTGCTCTTATTCTTGATGGGACCTTGAGATCCAGCATTTAGTAGGTGACCTCTGCATGGTATGCAATTACGTGTCTCTGTTCTTCTTACTTAGAGATACTTCAGATGCAATATCATGAGATAGCAAATCAGGCCTCTGTGTTGAATAACTATCTGGTCTCAGGTTCCTTTAAGTTTAAAAAGATAAATTCCAAAGGGGTAGCCATGTTAGTCTATTGTAGAAAGACAACAGAGTCCTGTGGCACTTTTAAAGACTAACAGATAAATAAATCTGTTAGTCTTTAAAAGTGCCACAGGACTCTGTTGTCTTTAAAAAGATAATAATACTAACAGATGTTTTCCAAAAGGAAGGATTATGTATACATCCATATCTGGATGATTGGCTAGTTTAGATGTCAGTAGAGCCAGCTATCAGGTTGGCAGTAGCAAAGTTCTCAGCATGCCTAGAGAGTCGTAATTGAGTAATAAATCAGAAGTACCGGTACCTCCTTACTACATCAGGAATTAGTTTACTACCAAGACATTATTTCACTTGCAGAAGTGAATTCAGAAATGAAAATTCAAGCTTCACTTCTGCTTCTGTTTGGCTTTGCAAGTTTTACAGTTCATGGAACATAACAGAGCAACTTGGAGAACATGTCTCTCCTGATGTATTTTTTTTCTAAATTATTGGTCACCATATTTACAGACTATATTTTGACTGTCTCTTCTCTCAGAGAAAAGGTTGGCTCATGGTAGGACCTCAAAATGCCCATGTAGCTCTTTACCAGGATCATAGGATTGGATTGGGAATAGTCAGAGTACAAGAAAAGTGCATGTGTGTTCAGTGGACATGGTTCTGGATTCATATCAGGCTTACAGTGATATGACCCTATTGACATCACAATCCTAATGCATTCCTGTTTCTACCTCCTGGAAAGGGGAGGATTAAACCTACTTGTTAGGGCTGATATAAGAAGACTTAGAGAAACCAAGTTACAAAAAGAGAGAGAAAATTATCCTAAAGATATGGGGTTCTTGACTGCAAATCTTCAGCTTGTTTATTATTAGCAATTCATTTAATGTCCATATTTGTGGCATAATTATTGATTGGGGTCTTAACAAATGTGTGTGCTAAAGGAAGTGCTCAGTGCATTTCTGAAGTGGTCCAGCCATTATTACAGGTATTGGACTATCAAACTGCCAGTCCCCTATCTGATAGCATTTTATGTGCAATAAAATTCAATGCCTATACTGAAATAAATGTACAGACATGTGGGATTTTAAAATGTCAATAAGATAAGTAGGACCTGTAAACATTTGTAAGCAGATTTTATCTTCCTGGCACGGTATATTCTTCCTGCATGAACATTTAGAATGGAAACATCTGTGTTTTTTATTATACTGAAAGCTGACTGATTACAGACAGTTACAGATTAAATTACAGGCATCAAGTTACCTGAACACTGAAGAGCTTAAAAAAAAAAAAAAAGAATTCTGAATGCAGACACGATTAAGTACTACATTCTCAGATTAAAGTGCATATAATGAGGATGCTAAAACTGGAGGGTACAAGGCATTATTTTCCATTTGTTTTAATCATAGGAAATTAGCTATAGAAGTCAGAGTAAATTTAATTTCCATGGCAGCATGTGTACAGTGTTTAGGCTTCATGGCTGCTCCTCTTTGAAGTTGACCATTAGAATAGGCCGTTAAAATGATTTTTGACAAACAGCTTCATTAAAAAAAATCCCACACAAATAAAAAAATAAATTGGAAATGAACAGCTAAGGGTTTGTATGTTGTGCCTCAGGGCCAAAGCCTTGCATACTAATGAAAAAGGAAAGGAAAGAAAATACTCCATCCTGCCTCCTGAAGGCATACACTCCACATGGAACATGTCTACTGTGACCCAGGTGTCTTGAGAATTAGGACTGACTTTTCTTCAGCCTGGTCCAAAAGGAGAGCAGAATGCCACATGAATGAAACATTGCTTCAAATGTGAGCAAGGGAGGAGAGAGAAATAAACCAGCTCTGTCTTAAAATCTTCATTTAGGTCATACAGTTCTTCTTCCTTACTTCTTGGTGTAGGCTTGCTACAGGAGCTTCCTTACACCATTCTCTTCCTGGATGGGAGAGAACCCTTCCTTTTTCTTCTGTGCAACTCTCCCCAGCCCAACACAGGCACAATGAGCAGCTTCACGATGGGTAAGCCCTCTGTCTAGTCCCTTCATAGGCTCCCCTCTGAGGTAGGCAAGAAAGGGATAATGTTTGCCCCAGCACACAGATCTAGTCAGTCCCCGATTGCCATACAATCCTGCTGCACTTTTTATCAGCCCTACCACCCGAGCTAGTTTGGAAATACACTGTTGGATGTATACAGCTAATTTTGTAGATTGTTTACTAAATGTGTTGTAAAGATTCTGAAAGGAATGTGGTCCCACTTAATTTCCCTGAGTGTTTGCATGCTGTTCTTCCTCTGCCTCACACCTTGATGTCCTGCCAGTCTCTTGCACTACTCTAACAATTCCACTGTCTAGCTGGAAGTCTGCTTCCGTGGGATGCAGCATTAAAATATCTGAATACCTAACAATCCTTAATGTATTTACAACACCCCTGTGAAGCAAGGAGGTGCTATTATCCCCATTTTACAGATGGGAAACCGAGGCACAGAGGCAAAGTGATTATCTAAGATCACACAAGAGGTCCGTGGCAGAGCAATCTAGGTTAGTGCCTTAGCTACTGGACCATCTTTCCTCTCCTCCACCCATTCCTAACTGGGGAGCACAGCTTCATACCACTCTTTTACATGTTCCCAGTCAACCACATCTCTAACCCAAATCCCTGTTGTTCCCCTGCTCTTTCTCCATGAAAAACAAATGATGCTAATACAGACTTGGTTTCACAGGCAAAAGATCCATTCATTTTTGGACCAGTGTCAAGAAAGCACCATTACAGCAATTTCCATTAAAATCTTTGCAATTGCCATACACAGACAATTAATGTTATTGAGATATTTATTCCCTATACTAAGTGTAACTCCTCACATTAATTAGGCAAGAGGTAAAACTATATCAAATTTAATGGCAGTCATTGTAGAATGAGGAAACAATCACAGTTTTAAAATCTGGAACTTGCAAACCATCAGGGATCAAAATAAATGCTGCAAACCCCTGGAAAGATGAGATGCTTCACTTCCCAGTGGTGTATAAAATAGCAACATTCTGATTATTCTAATTTCTCCCCTACTTCAATTTCGATATGATTTTTGCAGCTGCTATCTTGGGAACTCTGAAGGCTAGAAATCAGAGCTGCAGTGATAGCCTCTCTGGAAGCCTGGAATGCACAATTCAAAAGGCATAACATATTAATTTCTAGCTTCAACAGTTTCTGAGATAGTGCCTGACAAAATTACGCCTGAATAGAAGTTCAGGGCTGTGGGAAAACCAGATGATGATAAGAATGATGTGATGTTTAAAGTCCACACAACTGACTGGGGCTTAGAACGCTCTGACGGACCAACATAACATGCTTTTGGGCCCAACGTACATTTCAAAACACTGATGCTGGACTAATGATCCAAAGAAAATATGTCAGTCCCTTTTAGTAGCAGTGGGACTATTGAGACAATCTGTGCTGCTGTTGGCTCTAGTCAGCTGTAGGAATTCCTCAAGGAATAATGTTTCATTCTTAAAGTCAAAGTACCAGAAAAAAACCAAAGTTAGACGGTGAAAAAGAACTGCATTAAAAATATTGAAGATCCCAACTTTTAAAATTTACACATGAAGCTAACTCTTACATATACATTTCTTAAAAAATCTTTGCATAGCTATTCCCCTGCATACCTGTCAATTTCAATATTTCAGGCTATGTTTCTGCAGTTGAAATCACTAACAGCAAAAACATTGTAAGGGACACAGTTTCCTGCACTGTTATGTGTTAATGCTCTAAACTGCTGCAGGAAGCTACAGGAAATATGAATTCTTGGCTTTGTGTATTTATAAGTATTGGCTTACCATTTGTGTGGGGGTTTTTTTGGGTTTTTTTTAAAGCTAATTTTGATGGAAGAAGACCCATAGCTGTAGAGGCCAGAAGCAACCATTATCATCTTCTAGGCTGACCTCCTGCACATCGCAAGCCAAAGAATCTCACCTGTCTACTCTTGTAATAGGCTGAGTTACTGAAGTCCTCGACTCTTTAAAGACTTAAGAGTTTCAGAGAATTTACCATTTACTTTAGTTCACATCAGCCAGTGACCGATGCCCCTCTCTGTAGAGGAAGACAAAACCCTCCCAGAGTTTCTGATACTTTGATCAGGAAGGAAATTCCTTCCCAACCCCAAATGTAGTTAAAAGTTAGACCTTGAGCCAAGGGGTGAGCCCACCAGCAGAATTCTTTCAGAGCCCTCCCTATCTAGTGTCCCATCACCAGGCACTGGAGATGGTTGCCAATAGAAGTTGAGGATGAGCCATAGTCCCTTGTAGGCAACCTCATCAGACCATCCCCTCCATTACAAACATAGGTTTGAAACAAGTTAGGTTTTTTGCCCCCACTGTTCCCCTGAGAAGCCTATTCCAGAACTGCTCTCCTTTGATGGTTAGAATCTTAATGTAATTTCAAGCCTAAACTTCTTGATGCCAATTTAGATCCATTTGTTCTTGACAGTATTGACCCTTAACTGAAATAACTTCTTTTCTTGCCTGGTGTTTATCCTTCTATTTATACAGAACAATCAGATCTCCCCTCAGCCTTCCTTTTATTAAGCTAAACTAGCCAAATTCTTTAAGTCTCCTATCATAAATAAGGCTCTCAGTTTCTCTGATCATCTTAATAGCCTTTCTCTGCATCTGTTCCAATTTGAATAAATCTTTCTTAAACATGGGGGACCAGAATTGCACATAGTATCCCAGGTGGGATTTCACACATGCCTTTTATATAAAGATAATGACACTTCTTTATCTCTATTGGAAATATCTCATCTCACGCATGCTAGGATACTATTAGCCTTCATGGCCGCATCATATTGGTAGATCATAGTCATCCTTGTGATTGTCCAGTATAACTAGATCTTTCTCCTTTTCTTCTACTTCCAACTGATATGTCTCTAGCTTATAACAAAAATTCTTATTGTTAGTCCCTAAATGCACCTTGCACTTTGCACTAATAAATTTTATCCCATCTCTATTATTCCAGTTTTCAAGGTCATCCAAAACTACTACTTTGATATTCTAGTTCTACCCTGTATCAACAATACCTCCCAACTTTGTGTCAAGCCACAGATTTTATTAGCACACTCCCACTTTTTGTGCCATGGTCATTAATTAAAATGTTAAATATGATTATTTCCAAGCCTGACATCTGAAGAATTCCATTAGTAACCTCCCTGTAGCATGACAGTTCACCTTTCAGCAAGACTCTTTGTAATCCCCTCATTTTAACCTGTTCCTTACCCACCATTCAGTCCTCATATTAATCCCCATCTTTTCTAATTTAACTAATAATTTTATGTATAGAACTATATAAAATGGTTTATTGAAATTCAGGTAGATTTGCTGCAGATCTCCTCAGTCTAGAAAAGTGATTATCTTCTGAATGAATAGATCAGGTTGGTGGCACGATCTGCCTTTTATAAAACTATGTTGTATTTTATCCTAATTACTATTTATTTCCTTAATTACTCTTTCTTTCAGAATTTGTTCTAAGACTTTTCATTCAGCTGAGGACAACTAATGGGCCTGTAGTTTCCTGGGTCACTTTTTACCCCTTTCTTAAATATAGGTACTATATTTGCCATTTTTCTGTCATAGGTATGACCCCGAATTTATGAATTTATTAAAAATCCTTGCTATTGGGCTTGCAGTTTCATGTTCAAGTTCCTTTAATATTTTTGATGGTGATTATCCAGCCATCCCCATCCCCCCATTTGATCCCATTAACCTGTTTAAGTTTGGCTTGGATATAGTAATTTCTACTTCTGTTTCCTCTGTAATGTCCTATCTCTGAACTTTATGAAAAGAGAATTATGTTAAAAAATGCCACCTTTAATTCTTAGTTATAAATAAAGTGCCCAACTGATGTAGGCATAATAATCCACTGACTTTCAATGGGACATCGGCTTCTATATAATTCAGATGCTTTTGAAAATCACACTCTAAAAATCTTCAACTGTAGCATAATATAAGAGTGAGAGGGAACTGAATGGCTCAGGGGACTGAGAATTCAAAGACCACCAAATAATTGTAGTAGAAAAATATTATCCCTATCATCCATAGAATCTTTCCCCTCCTCACTGAAATCCGAGTTTAATGATTAAAAGTTAATGCTACTTGGTAAACTTTATGAAATGATTTGGGCCTGGTCTACACTGGCCATGGATTTCGATGGCAGCTGAAGGAAGATATGTAAGCTACATATAATAACTTGCACATCTCCCATTGACTTCCTGATGTCTACTTACCACGGTGTCCCTGCTGCACTATGCTACTTGCCGGGATGGATTAACAGGGTCGATTTCCAGGTTCAGTTGAGTGACTCTTGTCTGCTGCTCGGCTGAATCCTGATCCTGCACTACTGACAGTGCCACTGGCAGGGTAGACATACCCTTGTTTTCAGCCCGTTTCCTAGTGGCAAGGACCACAACTGGGGGCCAGGAACAGAGTTAGGAAGCACTCCCTCCCTATCCCCTCTTGGGGGCTGGCATGGGTCCTGCATTCTCCTTCTCTCCCCCCCGCCTACAGATGTTCCTTTCTGCTCCCCAGGGGGCCCGACCACAGTTTGGGGACCACAGATTTTAACCATAGGGTTTTGTTGGACTGCTATAATTATGTCCATTTATTTTTAACAAAATTATGTGTTAAAAAAGTATTTCAGAAAAATGGTGTGTTGCCTCTGTCCTTCTCTAGATAAATAAATATTATTGAATTACTGTGAATATAACCAAGTTTCAGTTCATCATTTAATATTCTGTAGTTTAGAAGATTAAGCAATAAATTAATTTGATTATTATTTTATTACTTACATTTTGCTAATGGCTATTGCTTTAAACTAGATCTCTTAACTTCGCTTTTGATCAGCACTTTTAACATGAGAACATGTTCAGAATTTCTTTTTTTTTTCCCCGTTCTTTCATTAATTCTCAATTTTTTTGTCTTTTTGTTAGTAGTGGGAACTAAAGAATATGAGCCAAATTCTCTTCTGGTATCTTCAATGAAGTCAATGAAACATTGCCTATTTACACTGACCCTATGCCTTTTCATTTTAATGCACCAGTCTTGCAAAGATGAGTGCACATGCTTAACTTTAAGTAGTTTGAATGGTCCCATTGAAATCAGTGTATAAAGTCAAGCACATGCTTGCATGCTATGGCATTGAGAACTAACTCAGCTTTTCGATGTTATTAAGTAAAACAGTTTGAAATGACTTCTTCTTGAACTGCCATGGTTCAGTGCTTTATTTTAGCTTATTGTCTTTTGGGTAGCATTCATTCGTCAGTTATGTACAGCTGGCAGTTTCAACAACTAGAGGTCAAGTAATTTTCTAGTAGAAGGATACTTTGCATGTAAAGACGGTATGTAAAGTGTGTGCATGTATGTATACTCGGTAATTTGCTATGCAACAGAGACCAGAATGGGTTTCTCAAATAAGGCATAGGCAAGTCAAGCCAGGACTTTGCCCAAAAGCCTGCCAGCTATATTTGGTGATGCCAGAATTTTCAGTTGTTGCTTTGCATGTGGCCAAACTTTCTTGCTCTTTGAGCTCAAAGCACTAGTCACTGCTGTGCCCATCCAGTCTGTTCAGGAGGCTGCATCTGAGCCCTTGCCAGTTAGACACTTTCCGTTCTTCAAGCCTCCAGAGAGGGCAGGAGAAGGTACCTGCTATTCACTCGCCTCCTTAAGCCTATAGAAGGAGATAGTGAAGATCCAGTGTCCGCACATCTACCTCGATCTTCAGGTGAGAATAGTGAAGGCCATAGTCCTTCCTACCCACAACAAAGCCTCTCCCTTTCCCCACTCTGTATAGTAGGTCCCCACTCTGTATAGTTATGGTGGTTGGGACTGTTACATATAAAGGTACAAGTTCTTTTTGTTAGCAAATAAGCAAGTGTTTTGCTGTGGAAGAAAGGATTTTTGCGGTGTTAGTTTGATTATACGTGGTTTGTTCTCTTCCTTGGTCTCTGATTACAGTAAATTCTTGAGGCAGCATTGCTCCTTTGAAACTGGTCTTTGGTGTTATGTTGAGATTCCTGAAAGAAGAGATTGCTTCTATTACATGTCAGGTCTAGCATATGTGTAACAAATTAATCAAGTTACACTTAAAATGTACCCAGAATCTTTGTCATTGTAGAGCATTCTTGAAATATATTGTAGCATCAGGGTACTGAAACACATCTTTTTCCAAAGCTGTTGCTGATGGGCCTTTCAGCTCTGGTGCTTAGAGACTCATAGAATACACTAGACTTAATTTTTCGCTCTCCAAATGTAATTGCCTATATTTCTTTGTATGTGTTAAAAGCTGTCAAATGAGGTCTTTGTGCTGAATTCGTTTAGACAGTTTAGTAATGTGGACTATAGCCAAAGAGATATCTGGCATTTGGGTTGGAAAATAATGAAAGGTTTAATATCTAGTGTTTCAAATGGTAATTTTTGTACCTCGTGTACAATATGGAATATTGCCGTAGAATGCGGCAGACCTTTGCCTGGGGAAAGATATTTTTATGTTCCTAAGGACTGGATACAGGTCAGGAACTAATCACAGCCAACAAATGGGAAAACCACACAGAGAGAGAACCTAAAGGAAAATACAGAATTAATTTTAATGTAATTTAAATAGCTTCAGACAGCACTGACATAGCATTCACCCCCTCATGTCTCCCTCCCCCGCCCCCCCCCCCCACACTTCTTTTGTCTCAAAACTACTTTCAAATATAGCAACAACAACAATAGGTGAGCACTGGATGGGCTCAGTGAATAGAATGTTCTGGAAAGACAGCTGGTCTAGCCTTTACTGTTTGTGAAGTATGGAGACACCTACTGATTAAAGTTAGAAGGAGATGTTGCCGGTTGCGATATCTGTCTGAATATCTTTGTCCTCCTCTAACTTGATAACAGTAGCAATATTTATTTTTAACCAAGATTTACTATTTTACTTAGCAATTTATCTTTGCTGAATTCAGTTATCTTTTAAGCAGCTGCCTCCTAATGATTAAATGGCCAAATATTCCTTTCTGTTTGCTGACTGAGTAAAACTTCCACTGAAATAAATGGGAATCTTGCTTGAATAAGGATAGCAGATTTGGCCCATTTCTTTCTCATGCTGTGCCTCTAGAATTTAAGACCATCTCAAACACAGTCTTTGGTTTTCCCCATCTCTACTTTTCTGACTGCACTCATTCTTCCTACGGCACAGTAATCATCCTTACATCGCTCATTTTACCCTGCTGAAAATTCTGGCTTGAATTCTCTTAGTGCTTGTCCATTCTGAGATGGATACTGACTTAATCAAGTATGTCTACAGAAACTTCTGCAGCAGAGAGAATCACCTGATGTTTGAGCCGGATTGAAAGACCTAGAGTGTGGCTTGGCTAAGCTGTATCAATGTCTATTTGAGACCTTACTACTTGGCAAGGTGATGCTCCGTAGAGTCACACCTTGGTTTCCCATGCAGTAACTTGCTTTGTAGTCAAGCCTAGGGGTTACATGCCTATTTAGGGTACATTGTTACATTGGCTTCTCAGACCTGCATCCTGCAGATCAGATAGATAGCCAACACAGCAGCCAGTGCAGCTAAACCAGCAAGGGAAGAGCGGTAAGTTTGGTATATCCCTGCCTCCTTCCTGGAGCAAGTTGTGCCTCAAAAGTGCAGTGCCTCCTTGGGGATGTTCCTAAAGTGTATGGTTTATGCACCATGACTTACTGAATGCTGGGCTCAAAGATTCAAGGTAGTCCTTCGATGTTCCTTTTAAAATCTGAAGAAAATATTAATTCAACCAGTTTCTCCCACAACCCACTTGTTAGCTTTTTCTCCCCTCTGTAACACGTTGTGCGACCTAAATTCCTGGGATCTGAACAGTGATAAATGGATGTTCCAATCTTGGCATAAATAATGGCTCTGCGTTTTGGAGCAGGTTGAGGCTCTCTGACATAAGTAGAGGGCTCATTTATTTCCAGGATTGTAGCTTTGTCACTGTCCTGTCAGTTTGGATAATAATGAATATTTTATTGTCCAGAACAGATGGTGATGGCCTCAACCCTCCATTAATTCGGAATATTATAAATGGGAACATTTTAAACATTAAAGTAGCAGAATAGGATTTTCTACTTGCTGAAGAAGATGAATACACTGCAATTACTCATGTCAACTCATGCAAATGCTAGAAAAATATTTAAAATATTAATGAGAAACTGGAAATTTGGCACTGTAATTTCTTTGTTTTCCAGAAAGCTTGATTGACAGAATATTTTAATAAAGGGCATCAAAGGGGCAGAGCTGGAGTGTGATCAGAAGAAACTGTTTTAAACTTGGACTGTAAGGCTGCCAGCTTTCTCTCCATTCACTTGTTGTAACATTATGATCTAATTACAACAAGCAATTTGTCATTCACATTTTTATTTATGAAGAAATCAAAATACTCATTGACTGCATATTGCTAAATTCATGAACTGAGACATCAGAATACTGCTGCTGGCCTGAATGTTTTAGTATCAGCCTGAATAGTCTAATTTTTCTCTTCCATATCCAACACTAACAAATGTGGCTATTCACACTTTGAGGCAGCTAGGCAATCTAAAACAAAAACAAAAAATGTTTTTGTGATCACTAAACTCTTAGTGGAAGAAATACCTGCCCATCTGAAAAAGAGCACTTCCAGGGCAAATGCTTGTTTTGTGCTCCTCCATTCAAACTAATATGTCAGGAGGCTTTTTAAAATTTTCCATCTCCAGTGAGGGGAGGTTTCTTGAATATTGCAGCTGATTCTGACTTAAGTCTTGTGTATATTAGAAAAGTGCACTGGTTAAGCTAAAAATAAATCTAATTAAACCAATGCAAACCCCTAGCTTCATGTAAATTGGTTTAAAAGCATCTCCATTAGGGGTTGGAACTGGTTTAAACTAGATCAGATAACAAATCTACGTAGCTAACCTGATGCATGGTTTAATTATAGACAAGGTCTTAGACTGTCGACCAACTTCATAAGAGTTGTAGTTACATACAAAGAGATGTATTTTGCTGCCTCTCCCCTCCCCTAAAGAATTTTCTGCTTGACCCCATTTGATTAGATGAAGCTATGCAACTAAGCTCTGAGGGTGAAATCCTCATCCCACTGAAGTCAATGGCAAAACTCCCTTGACTTCAGCAGGGCTAAGATTTCACTTAAAGGATTTCCTCATGCTGAAAATCTTTCTTTCCAGAGATGGTACTGCAAAACCTGGCATCTTTTTTAACTGCAACTTCTAAGCTATAAGATCTGTTGTTAAACTTTGGCAAAACTTTCAATTTGAGTCTCTATGGGAAGACAGACATTGATATGTTCTCACCTGGCAATTACTGTATTCCTGCCTGAGCATGAATTTGATAAGAGACCAAAACTCTACAAACCCTGATCCTGCAAAATATATCAGTAACCATGGTCTTCTGTGCCTCTATATATGTCCTGTGGATTATAAAAGTATAGTATATTAAGGCAATATAAAAGAAACTAGTAATAATCCTGTTCTCTTGCTTGCTTACATACAATTAAAAAGTTCATTTTTTGGCAAAACTTAACAAAGAAATTTAAATTAGTCTATACATTGTTTTTCCAACTCCCGTTTGATACAAATATTGTATGGTGTGCGGCATTTGACAATGAGCATTCATTACTTATTACATATTACTCTTCTAATATGAGAGGAAAGAGTTTAATGTGGGGAAGACTCTAAATCTAAAAGCTTTTTAAAATAAATAATTAAGTTGAAGTATTGGCAATTGATTTGACTTCAATAAGATATAACATAAATGAAGTGAGATGACTTTTTGTTATCTAACTGTCAAGTCTCAGTGCGATGTCTGGAACAGGAAGAAATTAGATATTGAAAATGATTTCATGCAGTATCAAAAGCAAAAGAGATGCTTAGAATACCTGATAAGAATTTCATTTTCTCTTGATTTATCCAGATGACCTGATATTCTCCTTCGAGATGTGTCCCCGTGGTTGCTCCACCTTGGGTGCTGGCACGTCCACGTGACATGAATCAGAGAACTCTCTTAGCAATGCTCGTTAGGGTCACACGAGCGCTGACAGGCTGTCACTGGCACCCTGTCAGTGCGCGCGCGACCCGACCCGACCCTCCTCAGTTGTCTCTCCGCTGTCCGCGGTCTCACTTGCAGAACTATTTCCCTTCTTCTTTCTTTTTCCTTTTAAAAACTTCATTCTCCCCATTTAAGAAAAAAAGAAAAGCCACAGTTTGTGGCAATGCCGGACTTTCCCGGTTTCAAACGCTGCGAGTCCTGTCAGGACGCTATACCAGCGTCCGGCGAACACTCAGCATGCATAAAGTGCCTTGGTGAGGGGCACTTTTCACAGAAGTGCCCCCACCACCAGAACTTAAGTTGAAGGGCATGCCGTGACAGGGACCTCCGCCTAAAACTGCTCATGTTGGAGCGGTCCCTGCATCCAGCTTCAGACCCGGGGCAGCCAACTGCCGTTCAGGCTACTCCGGACAAACGCCTAACTCCTCCACACTCAGCACTAAAATGGAAAAAAATTGCCGTCCCCAGCCACCAGACCCCGTAGCATTGAGGCTCCTGTTTCCTCTGCTACGCCGACTACTAACGCCCCCAAAAGGTCTGCCTCTCTACATTTGCACCAAAGGGGCTCTGGGTTTTTTTTGCCTTCCTCTGTAGCACAGGGCATGGTTCACCTACCGGTGAATTCTCTGTATCTTAAAGTCCTTAAATCATGATTTAAGGAGGTAAATAACTCAGTCATAGGTTGGGGGCCTATTGCTGGAGTGGGTGGGTGAGGTCTTGAGGCCTGCATTTTGCAGGAGGTCAGACTAAATGATCGTACTGGTCCCTTCTGACCTTAAAGTCTATGAGACAAAACATTACCCCTGAAACCGTCAAAATCATCTGCCACCACGGCACCAGCTTCAGCGGCACTGAAAGCTGCCTCTTTGGCACAGGCAGCGGACACGGCACAGACACTACTACTGCTTAAGAGCAACACGCTGGCTCTGATTGAAGTCGCACCGCCTTTAAAGCTGCTGGCACTGAATCCCACTGTGGCTCTGACACCCTTCCTTTCGGAGCCGCATGCTACTAATGAACCAACAACCTCTTTGGCACTGACTAGCTCTCAGGAGCAGGCACCTCCATGGAAACAAACTGAAAAGAAAAAACACTACAACACAAAAGGATGAGTGCTCTTTCGAGCCATCTACAAACCCGATCTTTACAGACTGTCTATGGTCACACTACAACTCCTGGACAACAATTACAACGGATAGATGCAGTGGGTTACACAGTACCATTTCTATCGAACCTCACATCCCATTACCCTTCCCCATCCCTTTACAAGGACACAACTCACGTACAACTTTTGGAATAGGAGGTTCAGCACCTCCTACACATAGGCACGATCGAGGAAGTACCCAAGAGATTTCAGGGCAGGGGCTTTTATTCCCCACTATTTCCTGGAGTTCTTCGAAATGACTGTCCCCATGGATGCTCCACCACCCGTCCTCCTCCCCTCTCTTCTTCTGAGTGCATACCTTTCTGCTCCCTGGTTGAGAGACAACTGAGGGGGGGTCGGGTCGGGTCAGGTCAGGTCGCGCGTGCGCTAACAGGGCACCAGTGACAGCACAAGACAACCTGTTGGCGCTCACGTGACTCTAACGAGCATTGCTAGGAGAATTCTCTGATTCATGTCACATGGATGCACCAGCACCAAGGTGGAGCATCCACGGGGGACAGTTGTCTCGAAGAACTCCAGTTACCACACAAAGTAGATAACCTTCCTTTCAGTTTTTTGAAATAAAGGTTTCATTCAACAGTTTGGTCGACAGGAAAATGACTATCAGGTTTACCAGTGACTCATTTTTATTAGTAAATTTTAATAGGCTTTATTGTTGTTTCACCAAATCAAGGCTTGATCCAAACCACAGAGAAGTCAGTTGGAAGACCCCATTAACTTCAATAGGCTTTGAATCAGGCCCTTAATATGTGTTTCTAATAATGGATTCTTTATTGCAATTGCAACAAGTTGGAGTTCACGATAAACAAGTAAATTTAGTTTTGTAAGATGAACAAGCAAAAGCATTATCTTTGAGAACTCGTGGCGAACGGGGGTGGTCCCGGAGGATTGGAAAAAGGCAAATATAGTACCTATCTTTAAGAAGGGGAAAAAGGAGGATCCGGGGAACTACAGACCGGTCAGCCTCACCTCAATCCGTGGAAAAATCATGGAGCAGGTCCTCAAGGAATCCATCCTGAAACACTTGGAGGAAAATAGAGTGATCAGGAACAGTCAACATGGATTCACCAAGGGCAAATCGTGCCTGACCAACCTGATTTCCTTCTATGATGAGATGACTGGATTTGTGGATGCGGGAAGAGCCGTTGACGTGGTATACCTTGACTTTAGCAAGACTTTTGATACAGTTTCCCACAGCATTCTCATTGGCAAGTTAAGGAAGTATGGGTTGGACGAGTGGACTGTAAGGTGGATCAAAAACTGGTTAGATCAACGGGCTCAGCGGGTAGGAATCAATGGCTCGATGTCTGGATGGCAACCGGTAACGAGTGGAGTGCCCCAGGGGTCGGTCCTGGGGCCGGTTCTATTCAACATCTTCATTAATGATCTTGATGATGGAATAGACTGCGTGCTTAGTAAGTTTGCGGATGACACCAAGTTGGGAGGAATGGTAGATACTCTGGAGGGCAGGGACAGGATCCAGGGAGACTTGGACAAATTGGAACACTGGGCCGAAAGAAACCTCATGAGGTTCAACAAAGACAAGTGCGAAATCCTACACTTAGGATGGAAAAATCCCATGCACTGCTACAGGCTGGGGACCGATCAGCTAAGTAGCAGCGCTGTAGAAAAGGACCTGGGGGTTATGGTGGACGGGAAGATGAATATGAGCCAACAGTGTGCCCTTGTTGCCAAAAAGGCCAATGGCATATTAGGCTGCATCAGTAGGAGTATTGCCAGCAAATCGAGGGATGTGATAATTCCCCTCTATTTGACACTGGTCAGGCCGCATCTGGAATACTGTGTCCAGTTTTGGGCCCCCCACTACAGAAAGGATGTGGACAAATTAGAAAGAGTCCAGCGGAGGGCAACAAAAATGATTAGGGGGCTGGGGCACATGACTTATGAGGAGAGACTGAAGGAACTAGGCTTATTTAGTCTACAGAAGAGAAGACTGAGGGGAGATTTGATAGCAACCTTCAACTACTTGAAGGGTTGCTCCAAAGAGGAGGGAGCTAGGCTGTTCTCGATGGTAATAGAGGACAGAACAAGGAGCAATGGTTTCAAATTACAGCTGGGGAGGTCAAAGTTGGATATTAGGAAAAACTTTCTCACTAGGAGGGTGGTGAAGCATTGGAATGAGCTATCTAGGGAGGTGGTAGAATCTCCATCTTTGGAGATTTTTAAGGCTCAGTTAGACAAAACCCTGGCTGGGATGATTTAGGGGGAGTGGTCCTGCTTTTTAGCAGGGGGTTGGACTAGATGACCTCGTGAGGTCCCTTCCATCCCTATTATTCCATGATTCTATGGTATGAGCAGCATGGTAAACAAGAAGAGAGATGCTGTCTTACAATTGCTGCATTCAATGATGGAGCAATGGGACTCCCTGTGGGAATAATTTATTTGTGAGTAATTATTTGTAGAAGTGGGTCCTTTCTTTGTAATCTGTAGGCGATTAGATCAGTATTCAGATTTATCTAATTAAATTGTACTATTTACACTTTTAAAATCCAATTTGTGTGATCTTTGAAAAGAACAAGGCTCCTTTGTTTGAGACATGGATCATAGCTTTGCTGAGATGGTCTTTTAAACGGAGTACCTCTCTGATATGGGCCTGCATTTTGATGGCTAAGTGCAGTGCAAGTATGATATACACATGTGCACGTGTGTACACACACACACGTGCGCATGCGGGATAAGTGCTCTGCCAAGTTTTGAGGGGGAGAAAACAGCTCAGGAAACAGTGCTGGGGTGTGAAATGTATAGGCTAAGGTGTTAATATCTATATGTGTGGATCTGTAGTGTGAAAGTCAGAAGGTTAATATTTTACCTACACACAGAGTAATTATAGCATTGTGTTTCTGTTGGAGAGCTCAGTTTGTGCCAGCATTTCCATTATTAATTCCTATTTTCAGGGATTTATAGTTTGGGCAATCACAGAATGAACACTGAATCGTGGCAGAATCTGCTAATGAGTAATTTCATTAAACCACTTTTCAGAAGTCATTTAGCTGTTTTAGTACCGAAAAAAATTATTAAACAAAAAGAAAACCTCCCAACCTGGCTAGCTTAGAGTTTTGACATGCAATTTTAAATTTGTGACCTGATTTCCTTCACCAGTGCCGTTATCTATGCTGTACTTACTACTTGTCGCATAGAAGGCAAGTGTTTGCCCACATGCAGTATTGCCAAACACAAGTACTTAAAAATCATGAGATTATCTTAAAAACTAAGAGATTTTATTTTAAAAATAATACATGTGGAGGTCTTTTTTATTTTCCTTCTGGGTTCTTTACCTTTTAGAGTTCATTGAAGTCAGGCTTTTAATACTCTCTCTGAAACCATGAGGATTAGAAACTTGTTTCATATTAATGAAAGCTGAGTTTCTCACCTTGGCTTCAGAAGGTGACATTTTCAAAAAGCCTCCAAGTATTATGACACTTGCGATGAAATTTCAGGAGGTGGCCAAATTGCACTTGCTAGTCCTGCAGTCACAACAGCCTCAGAGGCAGATAGAAGTTTAGGATTGCACAGAAAATTTTAACCTTTTTCCCCCCTTTTGGAGTTATTTGCTTTACTGAAAACTATGGGGTGCTGGCATGGTCATTGGTAAGCAAATTCTCTTCTGCCTCTGTGCTAATCCACCCATGCTCTTCAGGTTCTTCAATTCAACTCCGTAGCATGCTGGAGCAGGGAGGCAGTGCTGAAAACAGGAAGGAGAGAAAGATGAGACTTCATTTGCGATCATCTACTTTTGGATGGGGAAAGGAAGCAGAGAGCTTTCCTCCAGGTTTTTTCCCCTCTCATATGAGGACAAAGAGGCAGAAAGAAGCTTTCTGAAACTTTGTATGGATTGAGGCAATTAGCAGAGATAATTGTTCAGATTAAGGCCCAGACCCTGCCACAACTTTCTTTTTGCAAGACTAAGGGTATATCTATGTTAGAAATGGAAGTCAACCTATATTAGGTCAACTTACAGCTATCACAGTGCAGTGGTGCATGTCCACACTACCCTCCTTGAATCACTGGTGTACATCCTCACCCGGAGTGTTTCCAGTGACCTGTGAGGAACTGAGTGCCCCCATCTTTCAGCTTCACTGGCAACTCCCTGCCTGGAGCCCAGCTGCCCCCAGAGACTCCTGGGTTCCTGGTGGGCTCCCCATCACCATTCCCCATTCCAGGGGAAGTCACTCAGGGCTTCTCACCTCCCTGTTCCCTGCCAGAAGTGGGGAGAATCTGCCTGGGGCTTTATGCTCCCAGGGAGTTGGGTCCAGCTGCTCTGGCTTTTTGGCCTCTCTTCCCTCATACTCCACTGGGAACTGGGCAGTTTCATATGGGGAGTGGGTGGGGAAGAGGGCACTCAGGCTTCTGTTCTCAATCTGGCTCCCCGCTGGAATCAGGGTCTGGTTACCCAGACCTGCAGGGAAGCAGCTGGGCTCTAGGTGCCTGGATTTCTTGTCAATTTCATGGCTGGAGCCATGAAATTGACAAGACAGCCAATGTAAGGGACACAGTGTCTACACAAATGTTGCATTGCCCTAACTACAGCAACATAAGCCTTATGCCTCTCATGGAGGTGGAGCTATGATGTAGGGCACTTACATCGGTGGGAGGAAGGCTGTAGTGTAGAGACTGACATGATTAGACTGAGATAAGATACCTTATGTTGACCTTACTGTGTACGGTAGACAAGCCCTAAGCAAGCTAAGCTCTTCTAGTTTCCCCTCATAAAATGACCCTCTGTTCTCCTGATCATCTTAGGAGCTTTTCTCTTCATATGATCAAGTTTAAATGAATCTTTCTTGAATACGGATGAGCAGAATTGTACCCAGTATTCCAGATGAGGCCTTATCAGAATGCCTTGTATAATGCCATTAATACTTCTCTACCTCTTACTGTAATTTCCTCTCCTAGTACATCCTAAAATCACATTTGCCTTTTTCACAGTGGATAATAGTCATCCTGTGATCAAATCACACACCTAAGTCTCTCTCCTCCTTTGTTGCTTCTTAGTGATAAGCCTCCATGTTGAAACAAAACCAACAAAAGTCCTGTGGCACCTTAAAGACTAACACATTTCTTTGGGCATAAGCTTTTGTGGGCTGCAACCCACTTCGTTTGCATCTGACAAAGTGGATTGCAGCCCACGAAAGCTTATGCCCAAAGAAATGTGTTAGTCTGTATACAGCAAAAACAACGAAAGTCCTGTGGCACCTTAAAGACTAACACGGCTATCTCTCTGGAATTTATCATCTGGAAATAGAAATTCTTAATATTTCTCCAAGTACATGACCTTGCATATCATACTATCAAATTTCATCTCACTGCTGCCGCTCCAGTCTTCAAGATCTAGATCTTCCTGTATATTATACTGATTCTCCTCTGTATTGATAATTCCTCCTGACTTTGAATTAGAAGCAATTTTCTTTAGTATTCTTCAACTCTTTGTGTCATAGTCATTAATGCAAATATTGAATAAGATTGATTCCAAGACTGATCTTTGAGGAATTCTGCTATTCACCTCTCTCCAGTCCAATAATTTACCAGTCAATACAATCTGGGTAGATAGATTTACTAAAAATCTTTGCTATTGAGTTTGTAATCTCACGTTCCAGTTCTTTCAGTATTCTGGGATGGAAGTTAGATAGTTCCCCTGGTTTGGGCACATTAAGCTCTCTTTGTTTTTCTTCCACTTCAGATATGGTTATTTCCATTTATAGAAACTCATTTCCATCAGCCATACCGCCTTCATGCACATGTTCTATATTACCGTTACTGAAAACTAAGGCAAAATATACATTTAATTTTTGGGCCATATCTAGATTATCTTTAATCTCCTTCCCATCTATACTGCATAGCAGCCCAGCCTCATCCTTCCTTAGTCTTTTATTTATTTATACAACTAAAAAACCTCTGAGTTATTTCAATTTCCTTGACAAGAGTTAATTCATCGTACTTTTAGCAATTCCCCCCTTTCCCCTACATTTTCTAACTGCCACAATTGTGCTTTTTTTCCCCCCGACCAACCCCTTTCTCTGTTCCCTGTAGGCTCTCTGATTATTCCTAATAACTTTTTGAGGTGATTATTCATCGAGTTGGGTTTGGAGTCTTTCCCTAGAAGTATTTTCCCCTGACTTGGCATACAAATTTCAGGTAGTTTTTGTAGAGTTGAGAAATTCCAAGCTTCCTTTTCATTTAAGTCCTTGAGCTCTTCAATCCAACTCACTTCTCTAGCTAACTCCTTTAATTTCCTAAACTCAGTCCTTTTGAAATAAAAAATCAAAGTTGACAACCTGGTTTTGAATATTTTTGCATTTGTTACTTTGAATCAATTTCTGATCACTTGATCAAAGGTTATTTCCTAGACCAGCTCTTCTATGATATCCTTATTACTTATTAAGACCAAGTCTAAAATTGCATTGCCCGTTGTTGGTTCAGTGGCAATTTGATGAAGAAAACTGTCATCTATCACATCTCAGAATAACTGGACTCTACCATTAGTAATAGCATTTATTCTTCAACCAATATCTGAGAAATTAAAGTCTCCTATTATGACACAATTCCCAAAAGTATTTCTCTCTCTAATAATATTAAGGAGTTCACTATCTGTATCTGCATCTGACTCTGGTGGTCTATAGCAGACCCTTAACACTATTCTAATAGAACCTCTTTTACAATCCTTACTTAAAGTGATTTTGACCCTAACAGATTGTGTGTTGTCCATACTATTACCTTGTATTTCTTTACAGCATATTACTTCACAGATGTAAAATACTACCCCACCACTTTTACCTTTATTTCTATCTCTCCTAAATAGCACATATCCTTCAGTAACTGTATTCTAATCAGGAGTGCTATTCCATCATGTTTTTGTCATCCCTATAATATCTGCTTTGACCTCTGGCACCAGTAGTTCCCAAGTCTCCATTTTATTGCCCAGACTATTTGCATTCATATGCAAGCATTTGAGTTATTTCCCTTGGCTCTCACTCAGTTTTCTAGCTTGTGGTGTTCTATTATCCTTTACTATAACTTCATTTAGCTGATTTTTTTTTCTCCTGTGCATTGAAACCAGTGTAGAGATTTCACGAGTCTCTCCCAATATTATCCCCTCATCTCTTAGTTTAAAGCCCATCTTATCAGTCATGCGAGCCTTAACCCTAGAAGATTAATATTCTAGATACTCAAGAGAAGTCCATCAGTTGAGAAGAATAACTGATCATATTTCCCTAAACTGAAAATGGGACATTGTGTGAGCAAGAATGCCAGTGGGCTCAGGCTAGTCCCATGCAGGGCTCACCCAAGCCCCACTTCATGTTACTGCTCATCTGAGCCAACATCATGGGTGTCAGAACTTTTTGGCAAAACTGGACATGTCCCCTGTTTCCCCTTGCCCAATTTTGCCAAAAAAGTCGTGACATCTGGGACAGAGCTTAAAAAAAGGACTGTCCTGACCAAAACGGTATGTATGGTTACCCTAGCCATTTATTGATCTTCATTATCTTGTCATGTCTTCGCCCTCCTTAAGAGATCAGAGAGCCTCCCTCCAGCTCCTTTTGTGAGCAAGTTTCTGTAAATCTTGAGCAACCACCTTCCTTCTCTCCTTTTCTGCTTTATACCCCGTCTGAATTCCATCGTCTCCAGCTGCATCTCTGATCCTTGAATCTTCTTTGTCATGAGCTCTGTCAGATGACATTTCGTGCATAAGTAGCTTACATCAGATACCCCCTCAAAGATGATTTACATACTGTAGCTTCTGCATTGGATCCTCCTCTTTGTCTCGTCTTATTCTTGGGTTACTTCTAGTGCTACTTCAATAGCCATCACGGTCTTCTCTTCCTAGACCCTAGTCCATGGTCGCAAAATCAGAGTACATGAGGGTCCTGGTTATGCTGTCTCACTTAAGTCTGGAAAAAGGGATGTTGCATGAACAATTATACCAGTGATAAAGTAGTTTAATTTCACATTTTGTAATGTATACACTATAGATGAAAACATAATTAAATACAAACTGTTGTAAGCCAATTAATAATTAAACTTAGCGTTTAAGCAAGGCTTTACATGTTCACAGTGTTGTACAAATATTGGTTAATGAATCTTGAAAGAGACACAGATTAACCTCCCAGTCCTTCTCCTCTCTGACTCATTGGCAGGGAGTGCTAGTTTATTTTAGATTATTGGTAACTCCCTTCTCTTTCCCTATTCTTCATTTTGCCTTGATGTCATACGAATTGTAGAGTGTTCTTCAGAGGAAGATGTTTTCAAAAGCAATCATTCTTAATGAGAGGAATCAGTTCTCTGATGGCGTGTATCCTGTAGTTGTGGTACTATTTTAGGTTTTAACCAAGAGAAAGGTTGATCATTTGATAATAGGTTTTTTTCCCCACCGTAAACTACCAACTGCAGTTATTTGTATGAGACCACAGTGCATGATGATTCCTTGCTTATTTTGGACTCCCATGTAAATTTTGTTCTAGCTGTGGACAGGCATCCCAACTCATCCCATTTTTCTGGACTAATGGTTACAATCTCCATTTTCACTAGCCTTTCATTCCTTCCATTTTCCTCTGACATACTTTCTGAGATAACTTGTTCCCTAGGTCTGCCAGGGCTTTTATGGTTTTAGTTATTAGTTTTCTCAGAACTAGTTCTGTTGTGTGGGCTTGACCCAGAATTTTGAGAAACCTTTCCTCCTCTCTAGGGCTATGTCTACACAGAGAAATTTAGGTCAACTTTACCAAGTTGACTTTATTAAGTCGACCTTATTAAGTCAATTTAGAGAGTCTACACTAGACTCTCTAAGTTCATTAGTTAGGTCCAGGGGGAGGGAGGCTCCTTTGGAGCCTCGGCTTCCCAGGATACGGGGGCTCGTCCTGGGAAGACAGCAAGCCCCAGAGCAGTCCGGGGGAGAAGGAAGTATGGAGCTCCCTTCTCGCCCGGACTGCTCCGCTCCCTTCTGGCTGGGACTGCTCAGGTCAGGAGCAGAAGGGAGCCCCAGGGGCTCCCTAGCAGCTGGAGCGCAGTCCCGAAAGGAGCCGCAGGGCTCTGTTCTGGCTGGGACCGCTCGGTCCCAGGCAGAAAGGAGCTCCGTGCTCCCTTCTGGCCAGGACCACTGGGGTCTCAGCCAGAAGGGAGCCCCATGGTCCCTTCTCCCCGGGATGTGAGCAGTCCGAGGGAGAAGGGAGCTGGGACAAGCCGCTAGCGGCTTCCTGGGGAGAAGGGAGCAGGGGCTCCCTTTTTCCCTGCCCTAAGTTGACTAAGTCAACTTGGGGCATCCACACTGCTTAAGTCGACTTTAAATTTCCTTAAGTCGACTTAAGCTGCACCTTAAGTCAACTTAAGGAAACTCCAGTGTGGACGCAGAGTAAATTAAGTCGACTTAAGCCTGCGTAAGTTGACTTAATTTACTAGTGTAGATGCACCCTAGGAGACACTGGATATTAGATTAACATTTCTTATTTATAAGGGCCCAGAGTTTGTCAGTGTATTCATATGTGTACTGTAAGATATTTCTCTGGACCACCCTGATGTCTTGAAGATTACCTTAGCTGGATGCTTTAAGTTGTATATTTTGAATGTTTGTAAGAGGGAAATATCCATTGCCCCAGTTAAACTTCTCCCTGTAGGGGCAACTGTTTTGGGAAGGGGTCTTACAAAGGAGACGTTCATCTGGCTCAATCACAGCTTAACGTACACTCTCTCAGAGATTCTGCTGGGAGGGCAGCTTTACATTCTGGCTCTGCCCCCAGTGTGATTTGGATAGCCCTAAGAGGTGCATAAGCTACATAGAATAGCGGCTAGCCCATTCCCAGCTGATTTTGAGTATTAGCACTGCCTAAAATCCCTACAGCATGAAGCACTATGGGCTGCTCCTACTTCCAGCATGACACCTATGTGTGAAGATGGGAAGGGGGCTTGTAAGGTGCAATGTGCTTGTTCCAGGAGAATTTTCCCTTGGCCAGCTCCAGAGCTTTTATGACTCGTGGCCGTAGCAGGAGGGAGAATCCTTCCTAGTGTCCATTGTCTCCTCTTACTAGCACATTGCAGAGTGGAGGCAGGCAAACAAGCTTTGCGACAGTCTCCCGCTAAAGGAACGAGAACCATCTGTGTTCTCCAGTTTGCTTCATGTCTCAGCATATGGAACGGTCTGTATAGCTGAACTGTGTTTTGTTATCTCATCACATTTTTAATCGCTCTCTCTGGCACTCTTTTATTTAGAAATACTAAAATATTCAACAGTCATCACCCCAGACACTGCAATATCACTGTTATAAACTTTCGTGGTCCGGACCCAAGCTACTGGCAGTAGATTTACAGTAATAGTATTCTTCTGTGGGTTGGCAGGAATTAATACATAGGTTTCTCTCTTTAGGAATTCTATCTGGCAGCTTTTGTTTTCTTGCACCTTTTTGGAGCTCTCTGTGTGGCCCACTGCTGTGGAACTCTTCTGCTTCCTTTAAAGGCAGGGATCACCCTGTGACCTTATTGCTCCTGGTTCCTCTCCCTGTTTCTTTCTTGCCAGCCAGGAGGTATGATTCTAATTTTAGTAATGCTCATGGAGATTTTTTTCTCCTTAAGTGTCCCCTTCCTGTAGCTGGGAGCGTTATCTTGTAATTCGCAGTGTTCAGTGGTCCTGCTGTGCCTTTAGATTGCCTTCTGTCTTCTTGAGACAGTAAACCTTTTGGGTGAGATTATTCCTGGCACAGATGTGGCCATATTCTTCTGTCCTTCATTTTCAGTCTTAGGGCTTGTTTACACGGACCTGCAGTTTGGACTGTGGAGTTTACAACTACTGCGCTCACTAACATGCTGTGCTGTAACTCCCCTGTGTGAATGCTGGAAGTGTAACAAAAAGGTACCTAGTTCGTGTTATTTTAGTTCTTAGGACTATGTGAACACAAACTAGGTATCTTTCATTTTACTCATTTCACAATTGATGGAACACCTGTGAAATCTAGGCTCCTAGTTTACCAGATGTCTTCAGACTGCAAACTGTTGAATATACATGAGTTTTGCTTTGCATCTGGCAGTGAGTCATCAACCAGATACTGTAGGCATACTGCATAGACATAATAGAATGTGAAAGCGTCTGCTGTGAAATCTGTGGCTGTACCGGAAGCCAACTAACTCAGCTAGCTTAGCCTTGCTGTGTGGGCCTTTTTTTCCTTCTTTTCCTTTTATTAAAAATTTGTGTAATGTACCCATTGCAAAGTTATCTGGTTCACACAGTGTCTATAAACACCACACATTTATTCAGTAATTTGGAGGTCTATGGCTGGTCTACATTAGAAGTCCTATAATTCTACGTATGTGTCTAAGGAAGACATACTCTGCCAGTAGATGAGACCTCTCCCATTGGCATAATAAAATCAGCTCCACAAGGAGCAGTAGCTATGGTCTGGGAGAAGCTCTCCTGCTGACATAGTGCTGTCTACAACAGCACTTAGGATGGTGTGACGGTGTAACCCACGTTGCTCAGGGGGTGGCTTAAGTCAAGCTATGTGACTGTGTTCTGCACTCGTTGGTGCACCAGGCATCCGTGCTGTGGGTAACCTTTGAGACATCAATTCCTCTGCACACAGGCACTGCCTGCTATCTCCCCAAATCCCTACTCCTCTCATGGCTCTGTGCAAGAGATGTTTACTCCATCTCCTCTCTCAGCCCCTCCCCTTCTCATCCTCAATTATTTTTTCACAATAATCCCGTTCTCTCTTCTATCCTTTTAAGTGGCTGTTCCCTTCTCAACTCCCTGATGCACCAGCCAACAACCATGGGAGGATGGGGAGGTGCAGAGGTAGCAAGAGGAATGAGCTGGACTTTAGGGTGTGGCGAGGAGTGGGCAAACAGAGCTATGATGGGCACAAATGTGAGAGGAGAGTGAGAGAAATAGGAAAAGGTGCTCCAGCAAGGGTGGAACGGCTCTTGCAGCTCCCCACCGCTGGAGACTTCTCCCTCCAGGGGAAAGGGTGGAGTAGGGGAAAGGCTGGAGAAGGCATGGGCAAAGGCTGAGCCTTTCCCTACAGCAGGAAAAGACTACGGCAGAGGGGAAAGGATCAGCTTGTCTCCATTGTCTCACCCCTCTCAAAGCCATTCCTCAATGCAGTGAAACACAGTAATACTGGGAAGTTACTTTTCCTCACTGTTTCCCCTCTGCTAGAGCCTTTCACTCTCACATCTAGATACATTGCAGTGTGGATGCAGACTGCTTTTCACTGCAGCCTGTAACTACATGTACGCCACACATGGCCACCAGTAGCGTGTAACGTAGGCATAGCCACAGAGACCCCTTATGTGGCAGTTGTAGCAAGGTGGGATTCAAATTTGGAAGCACAATTAATAGTACCAAAGAACCTGCACTTGGGCTGGCAGGTAGGGTTATTATCTGCATAATTTGATACGTGTTGTTGAACTGGAAGATTTGGAAGTTTCTACAAAGAAATAGTGACAGGAGTCGAGTGCTTGATACTCATATTTAGTGTGTTATGTTGTAACTTTTTACACTAATTTTTCTAAAAAAAACCCCAAATTTTCGCAGAATTAGGGTGATTTTGTGAAACATTTTGATTTAGAGAGAACTGGATTCTTCGATGGAAATTAATACAGCAGAGCTTTTCTGACCAGCTCCATGTTTTGGGCTGTTTGCAAGCAAATGACCTTTAGGTGAACTTCTTGTTTTGGTATACTTAAACCAATAAACAGTAAATAATAAAGAAATTGATTAAAATATACTTTTTGTAACTTCATGATAAATATGAGTGCAGGAGCTTTCTTTTTGTCTCTTCCTGTCAAATTACAGCAGTAGTTCATTAAACTGTACCAGTATTTCAAACCTAAGAGGTACATGTAATAGAACTATTCTTGTGAGCAGAATTACTCACATATATGTTGGCAGAATTAGGCCCTTAGATCATAGGCCTTTAGATCTTATTGTTGAAATTGACATTAAAGTACCTTATCAAACCATCACTTTTTTCATACCATCACTTTTTTCTTTTAAAGCAAAACTCTCCATTGCAGGGAATTCTGTGTAAAATGTGGGATCAAACATGGCTCTAGGCTAGGCAGTTAACATATGGTAGTAATGTTCCTTTCTTCTTCTGTAATGTGGTGTGATCCTAACATTTAAGCACTGATTCTGCTCCCCCCCCCCTTTTTTTTTTAACCCTTTGTAACTCCTAATTATTTTGTTGGATGTCTTTTAGGAAAGGTAGAATTGGGGTTATTTAGAAGGAGTGGCAAAATAATGAAAGGTACAAAATGCCTAAGATAGGGGAATTAACTGCTTTCCAGAGCTCTGGTCTTTGGTCAATAGGAACATCCCAGCAGGTGGCAGATAGGGAGAGGATTGAAATGAAAAATGCAAAACTACTTTGCCCCGGGCTTTGTATTGTCCTCTTTCTGTGGCAAAGCTAACACACTGGTTTATAAGGCTTTGCATTGTTCTTTAAGGCATGAATGAAATGTTGCCATAAATAGTGTGTGTTCATTTACTAGGAGATGGTCCCTTTGTATCTTGCAATTCATCTGCCTTTTGTATGCTTTGGATCACTTTGGGGATTATGTTAATAAATAACATTTTGTTCACATATATAATTTCTTTCATTAGTGATAGGAATGGCATAACAGATTGTGTTAATGCATTGTTTGTATTTGTGAAACTTAAATTTTATCTCTGTTTTTCTTTCTTTTTTTTTTTTAATAACCAACATAAGTAAAAGCAGGGCTATATCAGGACAGTTAACACATTTCACTTCATCTAGTTACACTCCAATACTCTTAAGGTATTTTGTATAGCTTTCTAAAATTAATTTATTGTTATTAGCTATTGCTTAAGACAGTGGGTCTCAACCTTTTTTTATTTGCAAACCCCTAAAAAACTTCAATGAAGGTGCAGACCCGTTTGGAGATATTAGATATAGTCTACATGGATCCCACAGGTCTGTGGATTACCGGTTGAAACCACTGGTTTATAGTAACAACAACCTTTTGTGGATTCCTTAGACATATTTGCTACAGACCCCAGCCTGAGAACCCCTGGCTTAAGGGACACTCTCAAGGCTCCACATTTGACACACACATGCACCACTAGCCCACTACCAAATGGCATCCTGTTTTAAAATGATTAATTGACAGTAGGGAACAGATAAATCCATAAACCCTCTAAAATAAGAGCTAAAACAGTCTGAAAATGTTTGCAGTTAAATTGCAAAACATTGATTTCATGCCATCCCTCTGCTTTCTGTGCAAGCTCTTGTGATCTGGAGGGATATCAAATTAGGCAAGTTAACCTCTCTGAAGTACTTAGGGAGAAGCATCTTGTCAATTTCAGTACTCTGAGACTCAGAAGAACAGAGCTAGCAAGGTGAGCAGTGAAATGCATTTTAATCTCGAATCAGTTAAGAGTAGATTTTTTTAATATATTGGATTTTGGGGGCTAAATTTTCAGACTCTAGGAGAGGCTTTGGAACCTATTCATTAGATCCACTAGTCTAATTGCTCAAAAACATGAAAACGTTTATCTAGTCAAGCTAATGGCTGTTTTGATAGCTGGGACTAAACCATGGTTGCCTCTGCCTGGTGCTGAAGTGAGTATAAAGCCCCCTTTCCCTATGTATCAGAGCATGGAAAATAATGGTCTCTGATGACCAAGGAAGGAAAATCTGCAATACTTTACAGTCACAATGGTATATGACGAGACAGACTGGGAGTATGGCCAAGGTTCTGTGTATCTGCTAGCATCTAGAAACTGGAGCCAAGAGTCATGCTACTTGCCTGCCTTGGCCCAATATTTATAGTTACTATTTGCATAGATGCTACACTCCAATGACCCACTCATTGGGCATGTGGCTATTCAAACCACAACAGTGCTCTGAGGTTTTGGGTTACTGCATCCACAGAATATTCCAAAGGAACAGTTCCAATACACATGACCCGTAATATAGTCTCTCATACAAAACATACTGATCCCAGCATAGCAGGTTAATATGAAAGAGCAGCTGTCTAGAAAAGGAGTCCGTTTCTTGAAATCTGATTAAGTTCAGGCAAATAGCTTTGTATTAATGCCAAATCTTCCCACCAGGATAGAAACTCAGATAGCTAGCTTGTCACAGAGTCAGTTAAGGAAGGATGTGTTCATGGGCTATTGTTACCCTCACAGGCAGAAGATATTATATTAGTGGTAGAGATGGGAAGAGAACAATAATGCCATTGAGCCAAGGATTTTGTGATTTCTAACTTTCTCATTCTGTTTCAGAGCCCCCAGATTTCTGAATTCTCCATGAAAGACAAATCCGAAAGATTGTGTTTCAGATGGATCCAAAACACTTTCTTTTGATTTTGACTTTTTAAAAAGGGAGAAGAGAGAACATTGTTAGTCTGTGTGTAGTGATCATGGGAGAATATTTCCACCTCTTTCTCTGGTTAGGGTGACATCAGTTCCCTCTGGTTTCTCCTTAGGATGCTGCAGAGAGAGCTGCTGAAACCCAAAACAGCTGTTTTAATGCTTAAGACTTTAATGGTAATAATTGTGCTGCATACTTTCTCCACTCTCAACTCAGGGTCTGTCTGCGCAGGAAAGAAGAACCCACATTGCCACATGCCAGCTGACTCGGTGGTTCCCAACCTTTTGGGGTTGAGGGTCACAGATTTCATTTTTACAACCCTGAAGGGCAACCAGTCTCCACTAGACCTCCCCCGTGCCCTCTTGCAGCCAGTTGGAAGACATTGCCTCCTTGTTGATCTCCCATCTCTTTGGCTGCAACAGCAGGGAAACTGAATGCATCCTGTAGCCCCATGCACTTCACGTGGTCCCTAGGCTGTGGCTGTCTTCTGCAGCTAGGGGGATGGGAGATCAGTGCTCTCCTCCCTCTGGCTCCAGCAGGAACCTCAGCACCTAGGAACCAAGGCAGAGCACTTTTCTCTCTGCTGGGACCAGAGGCAGGGAGTGCTGATCTCCTATTCTTCTGGTTCCAGCAGGAACCCCAGCACCAAGGGACCAAGGCAGAGCACTTTGCTCTCTGCCGGGAGCAGAAGAGGGAAGTGCTGATCTCCCATCCTTCTGGTTCCAGCAGGAACCCCAGCACCAAGGGGGAGCCTTTTGCCGTGTTCCCTGCTTCAGCCAGGGGAAGAGGAGTGCTTATCTGCAGCGGAGACATTAAAAATCAAACTATAACTGAACTGAGTGTGAGCAATTACACTGCTTGTTTTTAATGAGTAAGTAGTGCTAGTGGGAGGAGAAACAGTGACGATAAGTCACTTATCTCTCTATGTAATCCTGCCTACAAGAAAGTAAATATCTTAAAGATTTAGTCAACTAAGTAATGTTAGCCTAATTTCATTTAGTATAATTTTATTATTTTTATATTGGATTCAGAAATGGAAAAATTAAAGCCTCTTATTAATATGAAGTTTACCTTAATTTCCCCATACTCATGCTGCTGCTGTTGAATCCTATAAGCTTATTGTGATCTGTTGTGCCTTGTGATTTGTCCAAACACAAATGTAGCTTTTGATATTTTTAGTAGACTGTATGAGAGCATTCATAAACTAAAGACTCTCCATACTTGATATTACTGGATCTGATTGACATTGGTTTATTTTGAGTTATCTTTAGTTTAATTATCTGATTATAGTAGCATTAATATAAAGGGCTGAGGTGTTAGTTTCAAATATAGGGTTTACAGATGACTGGCTTAAAGATGAACTTCCTTTGAAGTTACTTACAAAAATGGGCTGACAGGAGCACAGTTATTATAGATGTGTCTATAAATAACAGGCCACAATTTTTTCTTTTTCAGCCTTCATAAGACCCAAGCCAGTTGAAATATTATGCTTTCTTACGTTCCAGCTGCTAATAATGAAATGGCTTTAATATTTAAGCTACTGTTTTTATTAGTCTCTGTTAGGCTTTAATAGGTGTTCCTGGAGTGCTGTTGAATCTCTCTTTATTAGAAAGACAACAGAGTCCTGTGGCACTTTTAAAGACTAACAGATTTATTTATCGCATGAGCTTTTGTGGGAGAAAATCCCACTTCATCAGACGCTTTGAAGATATCTTTATTAGATAATTGAGGAAAAAAGCTTTTGTTCTCTTCCAGAAGAAACTCAAGGGCTTCATTTAACACCCAAGGGCAAAATGCTGAGCATAACTCTGCTCTAGAATGCAATGCATAAGGCAAGAGTTGGAGAAACCGTAAGTGGTTAGATTTTAAGAGTGTACTAAGTTCTATTTTTCACAAGTCCAAAACATAGTAACTGTTTGTAGACTTTTTTCTACTAGCTACCTTTGAAACATCAGGATGCAGACAGAGGAGTTTCTGGGTTAGTGTTCTGAAATTAATTAGAATTTGCATTTGAGAAAATCTCGGTGAAGTTTACTTGCTTCTCCCTGGATGAAAACTAAATCAAAAGTTCCTTCAGGTATATAATGAATCCCAGGGAAATGTATCCCCTAACTAAACACTATAGACTGTACAGTAAGGTATTAGCAGCTGTAACTTATACCCAGGAGTGGAATTCATTTTTTTGTATTTGCCAGTCTAATGTTAATTTTATTGATACCAATATTACTGCAATCATTACCATTTACAGTAAAGTCCTTTTTATTGATGGGTCTGGAAAATAGAATGAAACCTTTTTCCCTGCAAAAACCTAATGTTAGTGATTAGATTGGCCCAGCAAGCTGCATGTTTCAATTTTCTGATTGGTCATCTGACTTCAGGGCAGCTCATGAATAGAAGCATTCTAAATCATAGAATCCAAATGACCATGATAAATATAGAATTCTGTTTTAAAATGTTCAAGTTAATCTACCATTCTTTTACAAAGTCAGTCACAAACCCTAAACTTAAAAAGCATAGCACAGAAGTTGGACACTAGGCAGGGATCAAAGTACCTTTATATGATCCATGGAATAATTTAGAGCAGCCCCAAGGGTTAGGGGTTCAGCATTCTCCATATGTATAAAACTGAATAGATAAGGTTATTCTGAGACACTTAACTTTTGTATTTTCTCATATTTTATGTTTAAAACCATAAACCAAAATGTTATATTAACAGAATTGTTTGTATTTAATTTGCCTCACTGTAAAAGAAAAAATGAGGACTGATTTTATGAGTATTCCCAAACAGGCCCTAAAATATTAATTTCACTTCTGATTTCGCTATGTGCTTCCAGAGTTTCATAATCAAAATTGGTGCAGGACTAGAGTGGGGAAGATAGTGAGAAAAGTTGTTCACATTTTGTTGTCTTCTAAATGGACTCTCACTTTGACCATGTATCTTCCTTTATTCTCTTTTCATGAACATTTGTGCAAACGAAGTTATGTTTATGTAGTGATCTTTGAAAGAGTATTTTGTGCTCAGAGATGAGATTCTTTTAATCATTTTGTCACTGAAAAAATCAGTTTAAGGAAAAAGCACTAGTCTATAGGAATTGCCATACCGATTCAGCCCCAAGGTCCATCTAGTTCACAGTATCTTTCTCTCACAGTGGCCAGGACGAAGTGAAGGCCAGGATTTTCAGTGGGAGGTTTAACAATCCTGCAGCAGGCAGATACGGGGCTGCAGATTATTCCATATTATTTTTGTCCAAATGTGAGAACTTCAGTTTAATATCTCTGTCAAAATTTTGTTCCTGTTAATTGTCAACTCACCTATACACATAAACGTTAATTGCTTTGTAAAGCTTGTTAAATTCTTGACCTGGACAACTTCCTGTGGTAGTTATTCCACAGTCTAATGACATTGTGTGACAAAATACCTGTTTTTATCAGGTTTCAATTTGACACCTTTTAATCCTATTAAATGTTGTCTTGTTTTGAGACAGGGAGAACAGAAACTCCTGATCTTCCTTCTCTGTCCCATTCCTAACTTTCTATACTCTCTTTCTGGACCACCCCCTTCTGTTATCACATCATGTCAGGGACTGAGGGTTTCAAACCTCAGTCTGCAGATCTCTTTGGATCTACTAGGCTCCAATCTGCCAACTGCTGTCAGACTAGGAACTGAATTCAGAAGACCCCAGTCCTGGGCAGTAGCTGGGGACCCAAACTGGTCCACAACCTATATTTAAACCCAGTACAGGAACAGGACATTTACCATGAAACTGGGATCCTGCCTTGTGCTTTCTGTACCAACTCCCTTTTCTTGACATTGTGGTATCCTGACCTGGCCTGATCTGTTTAATGATCTGTTTTTCTGACCTCATATTTGTCTCCTTCTGATTTCCTGATACACTGACCCTGCCTGCCTCCTGACCACTTGATTCGCACTCTGACCTCCTGGTATCTGACCTGGCCTGACTCTTAGTTCTGGCTTTGACAAGTAGGTCAGACAGCCCAAATCCCAGTTGTGATACCTCAGAAGTCTGTCAAGATGTGATCATCCAATTAAGGAACAGAAGCAAGCAGTGGCCCAAATGCTGCAAGCTGTTCAGTACTCACTGAAGACCCTAGGTCGCTCTGAGAGTACAAGTGCTCACCGGTATGATGTATCTAGATAAATTGGGCCCTTTGAGACTTAGGCAAACACTCCCACAGTTTGAATTTGGATCGTGAATATCATTGGCAATAAGCTTGGAGAAAATTTTGAAGGAGAAAGTACTTAAGGCTATAGAGGATAACGGTAACTGTGATAAAATACAACATGGCTTTACAAAAGGGAGATCATGCCAGACCAGCTTGATCTCCTTTTTTGAAAGGATAACAGATTTTTTAGATAAAGGGAATGCGGTGGACCTAATTTACTTAGATTTCAGCAAGGCATTTGATACAGTTCCGCATAGGGAGTTATTAGTTAAGTTACAGAAGATGGGGATTAATCTGAATATAGTAAGGTGGATAAGGAACTGGTTAAAAGGGAGACTACAGCGGGTCATACTGAAGGGTGAACTGTCGAGCTGGAGGGAGGTTACCAGTGGAGTCCTTCAGGGATCTGTCTTGGGACCGATCTTGTTCAACCTTTTTGTTACTGACCTTGGCACAAAAAGCGGGAATGTGTTAATAAAGTTTGTGGATGACGCCAAGTTGGGAGGTATTGCCGATACAGAGAAGGATCGGGATACCATACAGAAAGATCTGGATGACCTTGTAAACTGGAGTATCAGGAATAGGATGAAATTTAATAATGGGAAGTGCAAGGTCATGCATTTAGGGACAAATAACAAGCATTTTTCCTATAAGTTGGAGACACATCAGTTGGAACGGACTGAGGAGGAGAAGGATCTGGGAGTACTGGTTGATCATAGGACGACTATGAGCTGCCAATGTGATGTGGCCGTGAAAAAAGCTAATGCGGTTCTAGGGTGTATCAGGAGAAGTATTTCAAGTAGAGACAGGGAGGTGTTAGTGCCGCTGTACAAGGCACTGGTGAGACCCCATCTGGAATATTGTGTGCAGTTCTGGTCCCCCATGTTTAAAAAGGATGAATTCAAATTAGAACAGGTGCAGAGAAGGGCTACAAGGATGGTCTGTGGAGTGGAAAACCTGCCCTATGAATGGAGACTCAAGAAGCTTGGCTTGTTTAGCCTAACCAAAAGAAGGCTGAGGGGGGATATGATTGCTCTCTATAAATACATCAGAGGGATTAACATCAGGGAGGGAGAGGAATTTTTTGAGTACAGCAGTGGACACCAGAGCAAATGGTTATAAACTGTCCATCAAGAAAATTAGGCTTGAAATTAGACGCAGGTTTCTAACCATTAGAGGATTAAAGTTCTGGAATAGCCTTCCAAGGGGAGTTGTGGGGGCAAAAACCATAACTGCTTTCAAAACTGAGCTTGATAAATTTATGGAAGGGATGGTATGATTACCCTGCTTTGGAAATTGACTGATATTTGGCTACGTGTGGTGTATATAGAAAGAGGGGAGAGTACATGGGGTGGGTTCTGAGTTATTACAGAGAATTGTTTCTTGGGTAACTGGCTGTTGAGACTTGCCCACGTGCTCAGGGTTTAACTGATGGCCATATTTGGGGTCGGAAAGGAATTTTCCCCCAGGGCTGATTGGCCTGGGCTCTGGGGGTTTTTCGCCTTCCTCTGTAGCAGAGGGCATGGTTCATCTACCGGTGAATTCTCTGTATCTTAAAGTCCTTAAATCATGATTTAAGGAGGTAACTAACTCAGTCATAGGTTAGTGGCCTATTGCTGGAGTGGGTGGGTGAGGTCTTGAGGCCTGCATTTTGCAGGAGGTCAGACTAGATGATCGTACTGGTCCCTTCTGACCTTAAAGTCTATGAGTCTTTGTGTGTGTTGATCCAAAGGCTGAAATGTTGTATGCACAAAAAATTAATTTAACAATTTCAGATAATTCACATTTTAAAAAAATTAATTTGGTTCACAGACATTTGTGCACATTTTGAAGGGCTATATTAGTTATGTCGTTTCTTGTGACTTGTTTGACCTTCTCTTTCTTACAATAGTGAAACTTCATAGTGAAATAGCAGCACAAAATCACAAATGAATTACATAAACATGGTGTATTTATTATTCCAGAATCCAAGGGAAGACCAGTGTAGTTCCAAATATAAAGGATTTTCCCCTCTGCTTTCCCAATGTCTTTGGATTTTTACAACTTAATCCCTCCCCTTTCCTCCCCTCTCCCTCCCCGCAAATTACATTTGTCTCAGTCAGGATCTACCACTAGGAAAGTTTCAGCTCATCAATTTCATCATTTTTGCATTAAGTGGAAAATACATCTTGAAAATATATTTACAAAAGAAGAGGTTATGTTGTTCACCCTTTCTAAACACGTGAATGGATTTTGTTCATATTATTAAAGCAAAATTATGTTTTGGCTGAGATGAGGCATGGAAAATGTCAGCTGTAAAAGAGAACTTTTCAGAAAGTTGTGAGCATGTGAATCCAGGAGATTATAATAAAGCAATCTTAAACTATGGTATTTTGCTGCCAAAGGAATATTAGACTCCATCAGGCAGTTCAGAATTTAGGATGTTGGTTTAGAAATAACTTTTTTTTCCCAGAGTTTGCGGCTATGGGTTCCTTCCCTTCTCCCCCATCTCATTATTTCTTACAGTAGCTGCTATTGTTGACCTGGATTGGTTACTAAATCCCTGACTGCTTTTTTTGTTTCTTTTGCCCACAAGTGAGAATTGGTTGTAAATAGAGCTTTAGGGTTAATTTTCTGAAATGTTATTGTGATCTTTTTATATCTTTCTGGGGCAGAGTTAAACAAACCAATAAAATGTGAAATGTTAGGGCTAATGGTGATGGACTGAAGGCAAAATATAATTAAACTATAAGCTAACAGGATGAATGATGTCAATCCAAAATAGAGTCCATATAATTTTTAAGTTTTAAATGACTGAATAAATCTCATCCTGTCAAGAAGGCTAGGGCATTAGGGACTGTACATCAGTATCTGGTGTTTTCAGTGTTACAAAAGAATTGTCTTTAATAGAATTGATGCATTTTTCAAACTTTAAAACCCACAAAGTATAGTAGATTTATATTATTCTGTGAAACAAACAGAGTCCTGTGGCATTCCTAAAGACTAACAGATTTATTTATCACATGAGCTTTTGTGGGAGGAATTTTCTCCCATGAAAGCTCATGCGATAAATAAATCTCTTAGTCTTTAAAAGTGCCACAGGACTCTGTTTGTTTTTCTGCAATAGACTAACACGGCTACCCCTTTGGAACATGATTCTGTGAGGAACGCATATAAAATGTGAAGCTTAATTTCTTTCATTTCCATAATAAAAAGATGATATCTTCTGATGAAAAAGCATAGATGGAACTAAATTATCTCCTACCATGAGACTATCCATGGGAGGGAGCTATGGAACATTAATGCTTCTCCTGCCCCCTTTGTATATTAGAAACCCTTTATATAGGTGAGTCCCAGGGGCACCGGCTGCTGAGGGAAACCCAGGCAATGGAACCACTTTGTGAGGAAGTCAGAGAGGGGATCAGGATTCATAGCACAAATTTGGAAGCGAAGGGCTTCCCCATAGATGGTCCTGATCTCCTACAAGTTCCTCGAGATCCACAGTTTCTGCGTTCTGCTATTGCCCATTCCACAGGGATCCAGTCATCCATTTGACCATTCCTCCACACAAAATGATTTGTAGAAAATTCTGTCAAGGGAGGCTAAGAGAGATTTCCTTAGCAGATATGGAAGTTTACTTTATCTGTTTATTATCGGAGATAAAATAGACAAGTTTTTAAGGTGATCTAAGTAAACAAAATGCATAGTTAAATCTCAGACCTTTAATTTACTACCCTTTCAAACACTGAGAGCAACTAACCTAATATGTTTTAAAATACATTTTGAATTCCATTCATAAACCTCACTCCATTTTTATTAATTTGGAATTTATATTTTTAATTTATAAATACATTTTCATTGTGAAATTTTATAAACAAATTTAAGTAAAAAAATAGCCTAATGGGATTATTGTCAGTGTTCCCGCTAAGCTGCGCGGGTGCGCGGCCACGCAGTGGCCGTCGCACCCCCCGCGCAGCAGTGATGGACCCCTGCGCAACCTGGCAGTCCCCGCCGCTCCCTCCAGACCCCCGGGGCTGCGGCTTTGCCGCGGCAGACCTGGCCTGCGCCCGGCCTCTGGGCTGGCCCTCCCCGCCCCTAGGGTGGGACAGGCAGGCTCAGGCTCGGCTCAGGTGCACGGGCCTGCCTGCCTGCCCCACGCGGCCGGGGCAGCGGGGTGGCTGTGGCGGGCTCCCACCTGCCGAGCGCCTCGACTTCCCGGCCTCGGGCCGGGGCCAGGGCCGGGCTCATCCGATGGCCTCAGCCTCCCAGCACGGGGCCGGGATCAGCCTCCGGGGTTGGGGTCCGCTCCGCCCCACCGACGGCTTCCCAGGGCCGCGGTAGGGTCCTCCCCCGCCAGCGGCCTTGGCTTCTCTCTTTCTCTTCCTTCTTTCTCTTCTTTGCCTGCTTTCTTTTTTCTTTCTTCCTCTCTTTCTCTTTCTTCTTTCTTTTTTCCTTCTTTGTCTTCCTTTTTCTTTCCTTTTTTCTTTCTCTTCTTTCCTTCCTCTTTCTTCTTTCTCTTCCTTCTTTCTTTCTTTTCTTCTTTCTCTTCCTTCGTTCCTCTTCTTTTCTTCTCTTTCTTTTTCTCTACCTTCCTTTTTCTCTCTCTCTCTCTCTTCCTTCCTTCCTTCCTTCCTTCCTTCCTTCCTTCCTTAAAAAAACTTTTAAAAAATTAATTTTAAATAAAAACCTTTCTAAAAATTAAATTTCTATTCAAAATTCATTCAAATTCAATTAAACACAATGAATTAATTCTATTTACAATTACTTTAACTTCAATTCATGCCTATAATTTCTGTCGTGTGAGTTTACACAAAAATTTTATTCAGAAAAAGTTTTGCACACGGCTTGAAAATTTTGCACACAAGCCGCCAAACCTTAGAGGGAACATTGATTATTGTATGTTTGATTTTTGTATAACTGGTTAAAAAAATGCTTCAGAAATCTCAGAAAGGCATATTATTTTGTTGGTTTTAAGATAGAATAACCAAACAAACAAATGTGTCCAGTTAAACATCCTAACTACGCGCTGAACCATACTAAGGAATAATGAGTAACTGTGAAAGTAATCTGCCTCTGTCTCAGGCAAAATGTCCAAGCTGAACCATGAGGATCATGAATTTATTGACATAAGCCCTGATTTAGTACAGCTCTTACAGACATACTCAACTTTGAGCATATGCCTAAGTCTCATTGGCTGTGTCTACACTGGCAAGTTAGTTTGAATTAAGGAGACTTAATTCGAACTAACTAAAGCCATGGCTACACTAGGCTTTAGTTAGTTCGAATTAAGGGCTTCCTTAATTCCAACTAATAAGTTTGAATAGGTTATTCGAACTAAGGGGTTAATTCGAACTAACTAGTTTGAATTAACTAATGTGGCCATGTTAATTCGAACTAATTTCTTAGTTTGAATTAACCGGCCATTGAAATGAATGGGGATCGCTAATTTGAACTAAGCAAGTGCTTGCTTAGTTCGAACTAACATTCCAGTGTGGCCATGCTAGTTCGAATTAAGCTAATTCAAACTAACTAAAATTAGTTCGAATTAGTTAGTTTGAACTAACTAATTTGAACTAATTTTAGCAAGTGTAGACATAGCCCTTGATGCTGCATGTTTAAGTGCTGTGCTGAGTAGGGATGAACTTAACCATGTGAGAATGGGGGGGGTCTGATGAATGCACCAAAGTGTGAAAATCTTAATGTTGACAGTGAAGTTACCAGATTATTTTCATAGTTAGTCATCATTCCTCACCACTTTTCATTTGGGAAAGGGTTATTTTAAAACCTATAGAAAATGCTTTTCTTAAGAGGACGTCATCAATTAAAAATTGTCTCTTGTAGACAAACAGGTTTCTTCCGCTATGTTGTTAATAGCATTATTAATGACTAAAGCACAGAAGTGTAAATATATCATTTACTTTTCATTTTTATCTCTGTTCCCAAAACACCAAATGTGTAGTGTTGTCTAAGCTTACCCAGACTTAAAACTAGTGGAAAATGATGATTGTTTCCTCATGTCCAGGATGGAATTTTTTTGGTGGTGAGGAAGGAGTATACAGAGGGGAAAAGAGCCATGGGGGAGAGAGAACAAAAATAAATTCCAGTATAATCAATAATCTAGTTAGAGCACTCATTTGGTATGTGGAATACATAGACTGCTCTGGCTGACTGGGGAGAAAAGGCTTCAAGGCCTTGCTCTAAATTTCAGGTGAGTGCCCTAACCACCAGGCTTTTAGCTATTGTGGGCTGTGGGGTCTTTTTCTCTTCAGTGGCAACTTTTTAAATGTTTCAAATACAGTTTTTTCGTAAATAAAAAAGAAAACAAATGTCCAAACTTCTGGAAAGATATGCAGAACAGAATAACGATTTCCTGCCCAGCTCTACTCAGAGTAAGAATTTAAAGTGAGGCATTTCCAGCAGTTTGTCTATTCTAGTAGTCCTCAGTTTCGCTTCCACCGTGGAACAAAGCTAATGGTAACAGCAGTAGGAAACTTCTGCTAAAATGCCCCAGTGTAGAACAAACCCAAGAGTACAATTAAAACAAAGTATTTGTTACAATTCCTCAGTTTATTCACTTGAGATGCATGTTTAGACATTTTATTAGCTCAGTGACATAAAAACAATCCCTACCACAATCTATAATTCACCCAGTAACAAAACCCTTTTTCCAAACACAGTGGTCAACTGAGTGTAAAATTACATTTCCTAGTGTTCATTTAGTTCGAGGTCAGGGGTCACATACCTAGGTACAAAAGACCAAGAGCAGGGTATGTCTTAATAAAGAGAGCTGCCAGCTGTGCAGGGAATTCTTAAGCAATGTTGACAATCAAAAGCAGAAACCTCTTCTATAAATTATATATACATTAAATTACTCAGTCTTGTTCTGTACATTAAGCCTTAGATTTATTTATTTATACCAGAAATAACTTCTTACAATATTCAGAGCGTTCTATAATAAGGGGTAGATATAGATCTATATGACTCAGAATTGTTAGATCATCCAGAACAAAAGTAGAAAGATTTGCTAGTCAGCAAATGGGAAAATGAAGCCTGTGCATATCACATACATTGGCTTTGTTCACATGGAGAGATTGACCAGAATAGCTGATGTGGAACAAACTAGCCCAGAATAGCGTCCATGTGGAGACTGTTGCAGAATAAAAGTCGCCTTGTTCCAGAATAATTACTCTGGGGTGATTTCTATTCTAGAATAGTGTCTCCACAGGAAATTTATTCCAGTATAGCTATGTTTCTGTCAAATTCCCCCATGTAAACAACACCTTATATGCACACACTAGCAGTGTCTTGAACTCCCTCATCCATGTAATTAGGTCATCTTTAGGCACTCACTAGCCTATCAGAATATTAAGCCTCTGAGCCTCATGTATACATTTGTGTGCTGTGTCCAAATTACTTCCAGAATTAAGTGAATTAGACTGACTATTTGTAGATTAATGTTCTTTGGTGCACAGAGTGAGTTGTGTGCATATTACTATGGTAATAATTTTTCGAGTGATGGTATGGAGTTTAGGTCGTGCCTTTCACTTCTTTTGGTCCTACTGTAAAAATTATCATGCATAATAACCGAACAAAAATTCGTTGTATTTGATCTGAGGGTGACTCAGAAAACAGAAGCCATCAGTAGTGGTAATAAGAAGCTTATTCATGTCAGAAAAGTTGAATCCGAAGACTTTGTAAAATGAAACTATGGAAATGTTAACTTCAGGGAACAGGACCTGCCACAGTTAGACAGGAATTTAAAGAAATAATCTTTTCTCCCAGACTAGTCTGCTAGTCAAGGGAGAAAAATGCATGCTCCCATAAGAGGGAGACTTGACAGAAAGCTCTCATTCTTTGGCTCCTGGAAAAAATATGCTTATCAGAAATGGAACCTGAATAGAACAAAATTGAAGCCGGGATTACAATTGTAAACCTTTGGGGAGTTTCTGTGCAGTTCTCTGTGTGTTTGTTACTGCATGTCTGTAATCGAAGTATATATAAAATAGCAATCAAATATAAAGAAGGGCAAAATGGAATCAAACTAAGATCCTGAGAAAACGGGAAAAGAGAGGAGACATAGCATGGACAATAAGAAACAACCTTTCCGGTACGGTTTCTCCAAAGTGACTCTCTTCATGGAACTAATACAAAGCACTTATGCTTTTTTGAGGTGCTATCCATTTTCAGCGCCCACTTTCCAATACAACAAGAGTCGGAACTAACTGAGTTGTTATTTGCTAGCATTCTGGCCACAGACTTGGTTGACTAAGCTTTTTAGCTGATCTTTGATTGACAATGCCACCTAGGAATGACAATGAAAAATTCATGAGGGCTATTCCCAAGAGACTCAGAAAAGACTTTCATGAGATTAGATGGTGTGCAAATACATTATTCCCTGGCTAATCCTGACTGAAAGACAAGGGATCGTTTTCTTATGTCATTTATTTTAGCAATGATTTTTGGCAAGTGGATAACTGGAGAAATAGTTCCTAATATATTTTTAATTACCATAGATGCAAACAGTATTTGTAGGGAAGAGGTAAATATTCTTGCTTTTGCTCCAGAGATATTTTCATTGAGGGAAAAATTCTGCTTCTGTTTCCCATGTTGAATAATTCTTGGTGAGTCACCTCATTCATTTTAGTGGGAGCATTCATCCAGCAAGTATTATCCCTTGTGAATAAGGGTGGCAGAATCTGGTCCTGACTATTCAACTTAGTGCTAAGGTGCTTTCCATTTTAGACTTATTAATAAATAAGTCATTCATATGAGAGTGTCATCTTTTATTGGCCTTTCATTTATCTCCTTTTACGAAAGGTTATTGTAAATATGGTGGCAAGAAAATAGGTCATTACTAAGTTATTTATTTGCTATTATTGATGTAAGTCTGGAGGCCTGAAGCTTCAGAGAGGAAGGTGCTCTCAGCCCCCATCTCTGGATGATTAGGAGAAAGTCTGGCTATGGAAAGCTAAATTTGCATAAGCTTTCTACTCAGAATTCCTCCAGAGACACTGCAAGTCACCATACCTGTATACAACTAACTATACACCATAACTGAACACACACTCACATTTAATTGGGTAAGGGAATTGAATTGAATTGAGAGGAGAAAAGAGCTATTATTTTACAGCAAGGCTCAAGAGTCCCATATGCCACTGGTTTCTCTCCAGCAAGGATTCTATGCCACTGGGAGACAGGGAAGAGAAAGAACAGCTGCAGAGCTCAATAAACTCAGGGGAGGTGCCTCTTACTCAGCCACTAAATAACGCTGAAATCACTATTGCTGGGTTAGATGGAGTCTCATGACAGGACCACTGCCTGACAGGCTAGGGACAAGCTATCTGAGGTACCCAAGGACTCTGGGACGATGGCATGGATACCTGACCATAAGTGGGATTCAGTGTATGGGAAGTGATGTGGTAAAGGAGCATTTGCTTATTAAATGTTCAAACTGGGGGGCGGGCGGCGGGGAAGCTGAGTTAACAAACTACTGCCAAAATGACTATGGGAAGTGTTTTATCATTCCTATGGATGTATTGTTGCTGTGCTTTCCCAAGCTGATGCTGTGCTCCCTTTTCTCCTAAAAGCTTTTCTTGTTCCATACATTGACTTGCTGCTTGCAAGTGAAGAAGCGTCGTTAAGCAAGGGCAGACAGGCTAGGTTTTAGTGATCCTAGAAATTCTGGATGAGTGCTTAAACTGGTGGTGTTCACTTTAAGACAGTCCTTAGCGATCTGTACCTAGTCCTGATTGCTGCCTACATTTATTATTAACCGGTGTGACTTTAGGAACCTAAAACTGCCTTGATCCCTTTTCAGTCTGGCTTTAGTCCTGAGTATGGTGCTGAGATTACACTGATATCATAGGTTTGTGATATTGCTTTAGTGAAAGATAAAAATCAGATGCCTGGGCTATTCTTTCAACTCTATGAACAGCTGTTGATATTGTGCACCAGAAGACCCCAGCTGGCATAGGTGGGGTATCACTCTTGAACGGCTACATTCTTTTCTCTCGGAGAATTCAGAGTGGTTTCTTGTAATAGCTCTGTAAATTGATGTGAGCCCCATACCTCTCATGCTGCAACACACAGGATAAGATATGGGACAAACTAATCCTCTTCCTGGGGTTTGCCCTTATTCTTTATTTGTTTAAAAAGACCTGGGCAAAGCTGTGCTTACAAAATAAATCTTAACCTGAGCGCTCTCTAGTCTCCACTTCTAGCCCTCTCTTGGATCAGTGTGTCAGTTCTGGCTGCTTGTGTGAAGTTCTGCGCCTATTTATAGAGTCTGAAAGCTTAACAACTGCTCCCATGAGCATTTCTTCAAAGAGGCTTTGCATGTGAGGATCTCTTCTGTCACTCCTTCTCTTCGATATGAATTGAAAACATTGTGGGAGACAGTGAAGCTGCAGGTGCCACACAGCTTCATCATGTCTCATGTTCCATCTTTACATTGCTACTGCCTTCCCAGCTGCCTGCTTGTGCTAAGAACTTGGTTGAGAACAATCTGCCTGGAACTTAATTCAGGCATGACAGAGCTGGTGTTTGTAAGCTTGGGAAAGCTCTGGAGCACTTAGAGGAAAGAACTACTCCTTCTACTACTGAACATTTTTGTTTTCCAAATCTTTAAGAAAGTTTTTGGAATCTTTTCCAAATCAGAGAAGTTTTGGTTGTGAGAACTAAAAGTTTTGTCTCCTGACTGCTCTTAGAATTTCAGGTAGCA
Source organism: Pelusios castaneus (assembly GCA_007922175.1). Taxonomy (NCBI): domain Eukaryota; kingdom Metazoa; phylum Chordata; order Testudines; family Pelomedusidae; genus Pelusios; species Pelusios castaneus. Next base: position 12,884,869 of record ML685789.1, read on the forward strand.
ATAGTAACCCAAAGTACTTTTTCATCTATTCTGCATATAACTATGTAGATGAGACCATCTTTCTCTCTATATACGTATCTGGACCTTGCTGTGGTCATTTATCCCATTATGACATTTTTATTCAGTTTTTGTAATACCTTCTATACAGAGCTCTCTTTGAACACCATTCAGAAGCCACAGCTGGTATAATGCACATCTGCAGAGAATATGTTAAATCAGTTCTTCAGAAGCTGTACTGTCCTCCTGTTTGCTTTCAGGTGCAATTCCAGGTATTGGTTTTAATCTCCAAAATCCTATATTGTTTGGATCCCAGCCTTATGAGACTGCCTGTCCCTCACATACCAGGTCAGCAGTTGAGACTGATTGAAATACTTGTGCTGCCATTTCATAAATATGGTGGCAGGGCACTCTTCTGTGAAAGTCTTTTGCCTTTGGAATCATTGGACAACAGAGCCATTGAAACCATAAGAATGGCCGTACTAGTTCAAACCAATGGTCTATCTAACCCCGTATATTGACTTCCAACAGTGGTCAGTGCCAGGTGCTTCAGAGGGCATGAACAGAACAGATGATCATCAAGTGATCCATCCCCTGTTGCTCATTCCCAGTTTCTGGCAAACAGAGGCTAGGGACATGTGGTTTTGCATCTCTGTCCATTGTTAAGGGGCTGTTATGAGTACCCCATAAAATGGCCGCCACCTCCCTTGGGATATAAAATCCCAAGATGTTGTTTACCAGGCACTCTCCCCGGTTCACATGGGTAACTCATGACTGCTAAAGTCACAAGATGTTGTTTACCAGACACTCTCCCCGGCTCACATGAGTAACTCATGACTTCTAGGCTTGTGACCATCCACATGTTTCATTCGAACCCTGATTCACTCTCAGCCAGCTCCCAAAGGGGTGGATCATCCCCCTCACCCATGTGAGGGCATCTGGAGGGCAAGTCAATCATGGCTGCTCTGCCCCCCCGCCCCCAGGGGTGTAGAGGGCTCTGACCCGGAGCCTAGAGAGCTGGTGAAAATTTCTTTGCCCAAATAAGGACAGGAGGAACCGGGCAGCCTTTCGCCCCCCTTCCTACTGCAGCAAAATCTGGCCAATCACAGCCCTCGGCAGGAAGTGGCCTAGGCCATAAAAGCCACCATACCGCACGGAGCAAAGAGAGTCTCCGCGAGTTAACTGCCAGGCCTGATCACCCTGCAGTAGAAGTTCTCTCGAGAGTGCCAGCCCGAGTCGATTTCAACCTCCGTCTTAGACATCATGCTGTTGCTGGTCACCTGCCTGATAGTCATGGTACGTATGTGAACCCGAGTTATCCCCCACGTTTACTTCTCATGGTTGTTTCCCTTCCCTTTAAAATGTATATAGTTGGATATGAATAACGCTTCTACCTCAGTTTTAACCCAAGGTATTACAATTGGTGTAGCCTTGGGGATTATTGTTACGCTTATTGTTTTATGTATTGGATTCTGTCTTTTTATATTTTGTTTCCGGGCTATTAAGAGGGTCCAAGAGTAGGGATTATTCTGAAAGTTTTATTCCTGTGAAAGTCAATGTATGTTCAAACTGTTGGATAATCATCTGTGGTTTTCCTGTCACTTATGAAGCTGACTTCCGAGTCTAGCTCGGCTAGCAGCGCAACTGTTAACCCTTTGCGCCCCAAAGAGGGAGATTAATAAAGTTTAATCTTTTGCCACCACTTTAAGATTTCAGGAGTCTTCTTTCTCCCATCCTTTACCTGCTGCGGAGATCCATCTCAGCTAATAGCCATTGATGGCCCTACCCTCCATGAACTTATCTAGTTCATTTTTTTAAACTCTGCTGTAGTTTTGGTCTTCACAAGGTATTTTGGCAAAGTTCCACAGGTTGACTATGCCTTGTATGAAGAAATACTTCCTTTAGTTCATACTAAACCTGCTGCCTATTTATTTCATTTGGTAACCCCTAGTTTTTGTGTTATGAGAAGGAGTAAATAACACTTCCTTATTTACTTTCGCCATACCAGTCATGATTTTATAGACCTGTATCATATACCCCCTTAGTCATCTCTTTTCCAAGCTGAAAAGTCCCACTCTTATTAATCTTTCCTCATATGGAAGATTTTCCATATCCCTGTTCATTTCAGTTGCTCTTTTACATACCTTTTCCAATTCCAGTTTATCTTTGTTGAGATGACCAGATCTGCGTCCGTTATTCAAGATATGGGCATACTATGGATTTATAAAGAGGCAATATGATATTTTCTGATTTATTATCTGTCCCTTTCCTAATTATTCCCAACATTCTGTTAGCTTTTTTGACTTATGCTGCACATCAAATGGATGTTTTCAGAGAACTGTCCACAATGAGTCCAAGATCTCTTTCTTGAATGACAATGACTCATTTAGACCCCATTATTTTATATGTATAGTTGGAATTATGTTTTCCAGCATGTAGTACATTGCATTTATTATCAGTGAATTTCATCTGCCATTTTGTTGCCTGGTCACCCACTTTTGTAAGATCTCTTTGTAACTCTTCACAGTCTGCTTTGGATTTGACTATACTGAGTACTTCTGTACCATTTGCAAATTTTGCTACCTCACCATTTACACCTTTTCCCAAATCATTTATGAATATGTTCAAAGGTACTAGTCCCAGTACAGACCTCTGCAAGATACCGCTATTTACCTGTTTACCTATTTACCAAATCTTTTATCTTTACGATGTGATGTTACAAGGTTTTTTTCCTTTTCTCTGGTTTTTGGCTATGCGAGGGCATTGTTGGGCTTAGTACAGTATTTATATTGTTTGGGGGAAAGGGTGTTCTGTTAACAGTTATTGAAACTGTTTTTTATTGTGTTCCAAAGATTTTACATGCATCCTTACATTATAATTACGTGCATACTTCTCACATTATGTCAAATTCCAAAGTAGAATGGTAATTTCCTTTATGAGAGCTCCATTCATTAATAAAATAAAACACATTCCTTTTCCAATAGTAGCTTCAGCTGACTTAAATTTCTAAATGGGCAAGAATTTTAGGAAATATCTTCTCGGGCTCTGGCAATAGGGACTTCTAAAATTTTCCAGCATAGATAATGCGGTTTCATCTCCAATGGCATGAAGTATGTTGGAAGCCTTAATATAGGCTGGCTGCCACCACTGTTTTAGATATGTTGAATAGGGATATACTGAATAGGTTAGATGAAAGTAATTGTAATAGTGGTGATAGACTATTGACATTAAAGTTTCCAATGTTGCTAACACTAGAGAGGATGAATCAACAGCAGCAAGGGTGGGAAATTTTGAACTATTTTTCTACTGTGGACAGTGCCAAGGTCTTCCTTCTCTTCCCACTTTCAGTTCACACCAGTGTCCTAGTTCATTTCCCACCAAAAGATTCACATTTAGAGACAATTCAGCCCTATTGTAAACAGGGATGAATTTGACCTAGAATAATTACCCATTCTTTTGTAAAACAAGTGATCCTAACTAGCATGAAAATGTAAGCAGGCCCTCTGTATACAGCCTAGCTCAAAATAGAGTAACAGTATCTGAATAAAACAAAGAATCCTGTAGCACTTTTAAAGACTAACGGTGCACACATCTATTCCGAACATCAGTTATTAGAATCCTTAGCAGATATACCAGTGGTAAAACTGATATTTGACAGGCTGTACACAATCTTCCTCAGTAGTGATTAGTTAGTAAAATCTAATCCAATAGGGGGATTTTAATGTATATTTGTGGCAATTAGAAAATAAACCACATTGTAAAGTTTTGGCTTATTAAACAATGCATCCCGCTGGGGGAAAAAGATCTTTACAAAATCTTTCCAGTTTACCTTCCTTTCCGGATAGAAATGGTGCAAAATCTGCTTATCAGCAATTTTCATCCCCACTGTTCAAGACCAGTGTTTGGGTCTTGCAACAAGAGCCTCTTTCAGAGAAATGATTTATGAAACACAGAATGAACTCCCTGGGTTTAATTTGAATTCAGAAAATTGCTTGGAATATTTAGAAACAGTTACTAAACATATCATCTTGAGTATCACTTACTGATTCCATTGTTACATTAACTAAATTATAAAGAATCTGAAGATGATTTTTTTTTCATGATTAGCTTATACCTAAATATTCGGAATGTTTTCTTCCTCAAACTCACTTTCAGCCTTGAATGCTCTTGCTTCTCAGGTTGATGCTAAGGGGCTTAATCCTGTGAGGTGCTAAGCACCCTCCCCTTCTCCTAAGCCAGAGGAAGTTGAAAGTGCTCACCACCTTCCACAATTGAGCTCTGTGGTTATTGAGGAGTTTCCCCAGAGGATTTAGATAGATGTTGAACAGAGCTTTGAGGGACTCCACAGATGACTGGTCTGGAAGAAATGCCCATCACGACTCTGACTGCAGCCTGAAAGTCAGGGCTTCAGCACAGTGCTTTTCCATTAGCCCAGCTACATCTTTCACAGAGGAAAAATAGTGTTGAGAATACATGTCCTCACAGTGTCTACAGATCAGAGATAGTTACCCGTCAGCATGGTTACTGGCAATTCTGTTCTGTGATCCTGACCTGATTAGAGTAGGGGATCCAGGATTTTGTTAGTAAGTAGGAATCACTGAAGAGAGGGAACTTGGATATTGAGAGACAATGTGCTAGGTCCGTAGGGTCTAGTGACGGCTTCTTGAGTCATGTCAAACGTCTTATATGCATTGGGATTGGTGGACAGTTGCCCTTTTCAAAGGGTGCAGTCCCTGTCTGCCAGCTTTTTCAGTTAGTTTTCATGCTCCATTAATAAGGTTTTATATTGTTTTAGGTATTCTCAAATAATTTCTACATGAGTGCTAAACTGAATACTATTGATTGTTTATTAATTACAACATCAATTAAACATTTGTCTATTCCCCTATAAACTGTTGGTGATCAGTGGAGGTGCTTCATAAATTTGGAGGATTATCCATTAATTTGTTGTTTATTTTATTGGAATTCAAGAAAAAAGGTAGAGTAGCAATAACATTCATAGATACATGAATCAAGGAAAGGGTGTAACGTTTGGTTGTGTGGCATGACTTCTCTTCTTAAGCCATGTCTTCCACCGTTCCAGAAGGAGATGAATAATTTAGTATTCCCTATAGGTCTGAGTTGCTGGTAATGAATTTCCAGAACAGAAAATGTTTCATTGATTAAATCAGCTCATAGTGTAGAAGGGAATGTAGAAAAAGTCTCAGAGCAAATGAGAAGACACCTTAGGGCTCAGTCCTGCAATATTTACTCAAGCAAGCACTCACTGCTGATGAGCACAGTGTCACTGATTTAACACTATATTCTATAGATAGGGTTTTGGACAGGGACACACCACTTTGGATCCATTTGCAGGATATAGGCAATAATGGGTAGAGTTGTTCAGAACTGGCCTTTTAGAACTATACATGGGGATTTTGCCCCTAACCTAGGCTGTTGGTTTTGTTTTTTGTGGCAGAAGTATTTACAAGACATAGAGCTAGCTGGGAGGAAACTGTCAGGAAATTGTTTTACATAAATATTAGTATTTCATCATTCTATTTATAATTTGCATTCTCCACATTTATGAGCAGACTGTGAAAAACAAAGCAGTTACCCTAAACTGGCTGTATGTTCTATAATTAGATTTCACCAACACAGTAACAAATGTGAACTCATGAAGCACTAAAATGGTCTTACCATGGAGTCATAGACATTCCCTTGGGCATTTCAATCCATCTTTTCACTCAGGAAAGCTGGATTAAGAACATAAGAACTGGTCAGATCAATGGTCCATCTAGCCTAGTATTCCTTCTTCTGACAGTGGCCAACGCGAGGTGCTTCAGAAGGAATGAACAGAACAGTAATCATCAAGTTATCCATCCCGTTGGCCATTACCAACCCCTGGCAAACAGCAATCCCTGCCCCTCCTGGCTAATAGTCATTGATGGACCTGTCCTTCATGAATTTATCTAGTTTGTTTTTGAACCCTGTTACAGTCTTGATCTTCACAACATCCTCTGGCAAGGAATCCCACAGATGAACTGTGTGTTGTGTGAAGAAATACTTCCTTTTGTTCCTGCTATATATTAATTTTATTTGATGGCCCTTGTTTTTGTGTTATAAGAAGGAATAAATAACACTTCCTTATTTACTTTCTCCACATCACTCACATAGGGCAAGAGATTGGGCAGATGGGTTAGGGGCTAGCTTCCCTAATAGGGGGTACATGCAGCACCCATGGTATCACCTCTTATAACTTTGAGGCCACTGATTAGAGCAATGTTTCTCAACTAGTGTTCCGTAGCACACTGGTGCTCCGCAGACACAGTGCAGGTGTTCTGTTACACACCCTGCCTCCTCCCAGTTGGGGATGGTGGAGCTGAGTGGGGAGGAAGGAAGGAGCAATTTAAAATGTCCCAGTCGCAGCAAAGCTTCCAGCCGCACGGTGACAGATGCTGACCCATACCTGAAAGCTCTGCTGCAGCTGGGGTATTTTAAATCTCCCACCACTTTTTTGAGAACATTTTCAACAGGTGTTCCGGGTAAAGTAATTAATACCTTTAGGTGTTCCCTGGTCCACTAAAGTTTGAGAAACACTGGATTAGAGCATTTATCCAGGTTATGATAGACAAGGCCTGAGTGCCTCCCTCTCTCTGATTTGTACTTGGGTCTTCTATGACCCAGGGAATGCCCTAAGAACTGGGCTATAGTGATTCTCTTTCTTTCTCTCTCACACAGTGGTACAGCTTCAACAAGAGGGATTGAGATGGACCTGCCCCAGAATAGCCAAGTGGTTAGGTCCCTTTGTGAGTTTGGACCTATCTCTCTGTGCCTCAGTTTCCCATTTGTGAAGTAAGGGCAATAGCACTTCTCTACCTCACTGAGGTGTTGTGAGGACAAATGCATTGAAGATGGAGATGCTCAGCTAGTAGGGCTATGGGGACCATATATATATGTAGGAATATATCTACACTGCGATAAAAGATTTGTGACAAGCTGCGGCAGGCCTGAGTCAGCTGACTTGGGCTCATGGAGCTCAGGCTACAAATTAGTCATACCCTTAATTTTCCTCACATTTGTACTAGTATGACGCCATTGACTTCATTGAAGTTACTCTTGATCTTACACCAGTAAAAGTGACAGGAGAATCAGATCCACTATTAGAATTAGTAGTTGAATTTAGTGCTTATAAAAGGAGACCATTGAGGAATCACCTTCTATGTCCATCCACCAGAAAGATTTAAGAGCATGGCATTAGCAGTGCAAGCTGTGCCCAGTGGAGCTGACCCATTATGTCTTAAATTATTGCCACTTTTCAACCAGCTCACTAAGGTGTCTGTAAAGAAAAATGGGAGTTGTCACATACGGAGTTGAGGGTAGTTCATTCTCCATGTGTTTTCTATTATTAGTCTCTTTGCTGAGACTGCCAACAAAGTTACTTGCTGTGTTTTTCAGCATGTAGTGATCTATTCACTGGGAGCGTGACTGAGAACATCAATTTATCTCATTCTTAGTTAGACAACAAAACCAAAATAATCTATTTAATTTTCAAAGGATAAGTGTAACAAAATCTGGCACCCAGTAGTTGTTTGGATCTCCCTATGTACATATTGCCTTCCTGACATAATTGTTTAGGGAAGGGAATTGAAACTCTCTCAGACAGTGAGCAGGTACTGAGATTGTTGCCTAAGTCATGACTTTTCTTCCTTTGATATCAGAGTTCTGGTTCCAACTCTTTGATGCAATTCATTGTCATAGAATAGAAAAAAAAGTTAAAAAACACATAAGGAAAGAGTATTATTTGTACATGTGTTAAATCAGGCACTATTTAAATGTTCCTTTTAGCAGGGTTCAAAGATGTTATTACAAAATATGGAAATATTACCTATATCATGGCTTAGTCATATTTTTTCTCTTTCCTTCCTCAACCAGCTATCAGGGCTTCTGCCAAACTGTCCGATTAGTGTCACCATTTTTCTAAAAATCTGTATTTTTGGTCTAGGTTCTTCTTTCTTCCTTCCCACTGTATCATGGAGTACTTTCATGGTACAGCTCATGTTCTATTTCCTTTTTATGTAATGATCATCTTCAAAAAATCCACCATTTCCCAACACTGTCTTCTTGCCAAAAAAAACAATAACATCAGTTCCCAGCGATGGTTCATTGAGCTACCTGGGCACCATTAAAAACCTCATCATTTACCAACAGTTGTCACACATGCATACCTGATATTACTATTGTACCTCTGTGAATTTTTTGGGAGCTGAGTCAACACACTGTAAGTGCCTTTCTTCCTCTTCCTGTTATACAAATATATCATATTGGATAGCTTTCATGTCATAGAGGTGTTTCTCTCACAGTGAATTTGGCTAACTACTTGGATTCCCCCTCTCCCCCCCTCATTCCCCTCCTTCATTTTCTTACAGGAAATGCACATGAGTAAAGGGCTTTCTTTACCACTTCCACTGACTGCATGTGAATCGGTTGCATAGACATGATTCCGATAAAATCTCATTGGTGCATTGATTGCTTTCAACACCTTTTGGAAGAGAATCTTTGTCACTATGCAAATTGAGGTATCACATATCAGATGTTAATTTGTATAATTAAGTCACAATTGTTTGCAGTGTTGTAACCATGTTGGTCCCAGACTGTAAGAGAGACAAGGTAAGTGAGGTATGATATTTTATTGGATCAACTTCTGTTGGTGGAAGAGACAAGTTTTCAAGGTTCACCAAGTTCTTTTTAAGCAGGTCTAGGGAAGGTAACCAGTGAGTCTGAGAACTACAAATTGGGTTGGATTGTCAAGCATAAAAAGTCCCTAAAGCATGTATGACATGATATTAAGGACCAGGTTCTCGGCTTGTATGTAGCTCAAATGGCTTCAGTATAGCTATGCTGATTTGCACTAGCTGGGAATCTGGTCATACATATTTTAACCCTTTAAGAGCAAATACAATTCATTCTGGGCAAACAAGAACCATCTCCAAAATATGAAACATTGATTGTTCTCTTCACATGAAACCCTACTGGTTTCACAGGTCCTACTGCAGGATCAAGGCTTAAAGACTAAGTCATCAGTCCTGGAATGAACTCCATATGACTAGAACCCTATATCCATGCAGAGCTCATTGACTTCATTGTAAGTTTGGGGCCTCAGGGTGAAATGCTGGCCCCAGTGAAATTCTATGGGGCCAGGATCTCTTTGGGGATGTGATCTGCCTTTTCATATGTTTATGAGAAATCATATCTGTAATAATGGTATATATGTGTTCCCATTCCTATAATTTTTTATATATATACTATAATGAAATATACAGTGTTCATTGTTCAGTGCTTTTTCTTGCTTTTTATTGATCTTTTCCTATGAAGAAGTTGAGTCCTTGATGGCTAGATTATTGGATATACATTTGTTATGCTTTCCACCATAGATATGTGGATTAATGTGGATTAATACCTGTTTTCATGGTGTTCATCCATGGATTCAGGAGAATTAGCATTTAAAGAAAAGAAAAGAAAAAAAAGGCTATTTTCTTATCTGACCATTAGTTTTGCAAACCAGAAACCAAATCAAAACTTACTCTCCATACCAACTACATCTAACTTCTTTAACTTAATTTTCGTTCATAGAGAAACTCAGGCTATGTACACACGACAAACTTGTCCCGCAATAAGCTGTTGCAGGACAAGGAAAACGCTATAAATAAAGCACTTTTGTGTGTGTGTATGTGCTCCTTGTATTGCAAAGGAGCTTCACACATGTGAAGCTCCTTTGCGATACAAGGAGCAGTGCATGGTGGGCACCTGTCCCACCATGCACTGCCCACAGCCAGCCTAGTCCAGCTGCAGGGTTCAGGTGGCGGCAGGGGCTGCGGCGCTTAAGCTCGCAGCCCCCCCTGCCACCAGAAGCCCTGGGGCTGAGCTAGGGGGCTGGCCCGAACCGGCTGCCCGAACCGGTCCAGGGGGCCAATCCCCCGGAGCTGCCGAACCTGGCAGCTCCAATAAAAGTCAATTTCACTGCTCTGCTAGTGCCGTGAAATTGACATATTTGACAGCTCCAGTGTCCCAGAGTGGCCTGGATTGGCACTCTGGGACATTTCCGGAGGCTGTCTATTGCGGAAAATCCGTCCACACGAGCACTACCATGGAACAGCTGTTCCGCGGTAAGCCTAACCACTCTCGACTGGAGTGGTTTAACTGTTGCGGGGCAAGAGGGTGTTGCCCCGCAACAGGGAAAATGATCGTATGGACACTCCAAGCTTTATTGCGTGGTAAGGAGCCTTATTGCACAATAAAATGATCGTGTGTACATGGCCCCAGCTACCTGACTCCTGACTATTTGCAGGATGGTTTGGGGTGTGGTGAAACCCAAACTTCAGAAGATGAAAACATTGAGAGCTCTCTCTGATTCTTTAACTGGTGACTTGGACCCCAATGCTGCAAATTCTCATGGAGGTGCTTAGTGTTATCCACATGAGAAGAGTGAAATGTGCACAGGATTGGAGCCTTGGAAGGCAGCAGATGTCTCAAAAAAAAAAAAGTGTGTGTGGGGGGGGAGGAGGATTTACACTTCACGAGGGTGCCTTCATCACACACTTGGGAGGAGTTGCTCTTTGTGGAGTGGGGGTGGGGATACAGAAGGATGAATTGTCTCATAGTAGGGCTGGGAAGCTTCTTTTTTATGCATGAGGGGGAAAGTTGCCATCATTACGTTTGCTGCAAAATCTGTGATACCGCAGAACTTGGTGGCTGATGTTTCTTATTGCAAATGGATCCCAGTTTTGTACTCCTTGCCTGGGTGTGACTGATGATTAACTCAGGGAGCTTCAGTTGTGCAAATGAGAGTGCAAGAGGGTGCCTTTTTTGTATAAATCATTTAGCTTTGTTTTTGGTACAGAGAAGGAAACTGATTTCAAACTATTGTTCCTATAGATCTAGAATCAGTTTGCTTTCTGCCTTGAGTAAGGGGCAGTGTTTGTTTATGCTTCACCAGACGCAGACTGGAAAGAAAATTAAGACTCTCCCTCCTTATTCTAGGTCTATGTTAGTAGCCAATTATTCATTCCACCGTCCTAGTTCACACAGTGAAGAGGGTGAGAGTCAGACCCTGCCCCTGCCCACCAAACTGTGCAAACAGAAGAGTGGAAGCACCACAAAAGCTCTGTGATGAATGGGGCAGTGGATGGAGCAGAGGACATTCTGACACACAATAAACATAGTAGGCACAGATATATATTGGCTTGCCATGTAATGTAGGTTCGGGACCTGACTGTCCTTCACGTCCTTGGAGTCAATGTACTAACACTGGGGTAAGTGAAAAGAGGAAACTTTTAAAATAATTATAATAGTAATAATAATAATAATTTTATTTATTGTTTAACTTCTTTGAGCAAAGAGGCAGCCTATCAGCTTGCTTTCTCTGAGCTGGTACCACATTTCTTACAAATTTAGGTTCTGATCCTCCTTCCTCTGATGCTTACAGTTAAGTACTTATATCCCATTGTTTCAAAAGGATTACTTATATGCCTGGTGTCTGCAGGTAGACTCCTATATCTACACATGCCTTCCCATTCTTTCACACTGAAAGCTCGTTATCTCCTATACCTTGACCTTTCAAAGAGTTCCTGGAATTGGAAATTAATCTGAGTGTTAAACTGAATCCTTTTTAAACAGATGGCTGCACAGCAGGACCAGCCAATTTGATTGCTTTTTTTATGTTTTTGTAAACAGCTTTTTGTTTAATCAGGCACCCTCCCTCTGCCTCTCCTTTATCTCACAGGTCAGAAGAACCCCGAGGAACTTTTAAAACAAACCTACAATGGTTAAATCAGGTTTACATGAAAATGGTATTTGTTGACACTTTTATCAAGACATCAACCTTCAAAGCTTCCATTTTCAGGTTCTGGTAACTTACTGGCCAAGCTTTCATCCTGAAAGGCTTCTCATAGTTGTTTATTTTTACTTTTCCTCCTTATTCAGTTAATTCTTGGTTGGTATAATTATATTTTGTAGATCAACGTAGATATATCTGGCGAGACCATCACTTGCCCAACCACCCAGCTGTGCAGACAGGAAGTGAATTCTTACTTCTCTATGCAGTCTCCTCACTTTGCAGCTCAGAGGATGGGAAGGAAAGCATCTTTTCCAGGTTTCTATGTACCCTTCCTTTAAAGCTGGGCTGTTAGGAGAACATTGACTTCATCCCCCAATTTGTCAGCCAGTGTGGAAGAGGAAGCAGTCTGTGCCAGATGAAGAGCTGGTACATAGTATTGGGCACAGGGACAATATTAGTTCTGTATAAATATTAGGGCTTCTCCACAGGACATTTTGAGTGCAGCAAGCAGGAGGTAAATCTGCCATGAATTAACTGACCATGTGGACCCTGCTACCACACACTAAAAGTTTCACCTTGCACTTTGAGCTCTTGATGAGTGGAACTTTTAGTGTTCAGTAGCTGGGTTCACGTGGTCAATTGCTGGGTGGCAGGCTAGTGTGCCGTAGATTTATACCCCAGCTTGCCATGTCCTAAATAGAAGGACTGTATTCTGAAATTCACATATGTTCTGTAGCTGTTACCTTGCAAGGTAAGGAGAAAGTGACAACATGGCCTTCTCTGTCTCCCTTTTTCAAAATCTGTAACTATTTCATTTCAATAGGATTGTCAGGGCAGCAATCAAGGAATGACAAATGGGGCTTAGGCCAGGCTAGTGGCATAGTCCTCAGCTTGCTGCAGAGACTCTGTGACTCCTCTGACCTCTTTCTTAGTATCCATCCATAGCAATGGCTGCTTCTGGGGTTGCTGAGGCTCCTCTTCCTGTCCCACAGAGATGCACTTCTTTTTTTCTAGGTTCTCACTTTTTCCTTTCCCTCATTCCACAGGGGTGGCCTGTCCCTGTGTTTGGTCTTTGCTGCTATTCTTTTGTCCACCTCCCTTGCAGTGGCCCATGAGTCTTCTTTCAGCCAAAGAGAAATGTGGTTTCTGGAAGAGGATGGATTGCTGGGTAGTGGACGGAGTGAAAAGAAAGAAGAGATGGGTTAGGGAAAGAGTGAATGTTTACAGGAGGGGAGAAATAAGAGAATGTTTGAGAAACTGAGGGGCAGGGTAGAAAATATATAGATGGGAGCAAAGATGCAAAGACCAAGCAGACATCAAAGTGTGGGAGGGAAAAGAAAATAGAAGCAAGGATAACTTTAAGGGTTAGAAAAAGCAGACAGGAGAAAGGAACAGAGAATAAAGTAGGAATCTGTGTATTGGGAAATGCCCAATAGGACTCTGAATGAGTCTACAGGAGGTGATATGGCAGGGACACCAGGGGGCTGTAGCGCTGCCATTAGGGGTTGGTATGCAGAGGTGTTTTGTTTCTGCATCTTGTCCTAGGCATTGTAAATTCTGAGTAGGGTCTTTGAGCGCTGTGGGGCTAGTCCGAAATGATCAGACGATTGAACTTTGTACTGTCGATGCAGGCTCAACAAACATGCAGGGAGGACCTTGTGTGTTTGGCTGTCTAAAAGCGTCTGGTAACAAGGTTCCTAATTTTGAATGTTTTTTGGGTGTCAATTAACATCTGCAATGAGCTATGTTAATTTCTTACTTTACTGTAAAAACCTATGTAATTAGTGTGACAGGACATAGGCACTGAAAGTCTTAAATATTTTAGGAGGCTACTGAGTCAGTGACTCCACTCATTTTGCTTCTAAGCCATGAGAGAGTTTAGATACAATGAATGTAAGACAGTTGCATTTTAATGCAGTAACATCTTGCAGCCGGTGGAATGATAGATACACACATATGAAGATCTAGATTCCGGTCCTTATTCGATGGCCTCGTTTAACTCCCATCAAGTGAATCACAAGAGGACATGATGTATATAGTCTATATATGTTCTTTGGTAGACTGAAATAGCGTAGTTTCTGTACCCATGATTCTCCCCAGCCTGACATACCAGTGCCTTTGACATCTCTGGTGCAGATTAGTATGCACAGCTAACATAAAATGTACGATAGATTATTTGATTGATTTTTTTATAACTAGCATTTTGTGATGTCCATCACCAGAGGATCTTGTGCCTTGTGAGGCAGGAGTTTTGACACTCCACATTTTAATAAGAGAAATGAATGCAGTGCTCCTCTGTGGTTTTGCACCTGTACCTGTCAATTGGGGGATAGGATTTAGTCAGTCAGGAAGGCCTGGGCAAAGAGGTGCTGTTTGCTGTTCTTTCTAAATTGGCCAAGCTTCTGGTTAGTTTTCCTACAGTTCCACTGCCAATCCATCAATCAGATAGGTAAGAGTTTAAACATTTTGAATAGCTTACCAGTTACCTCTGAGTTTTTTAAAAATATTGCTCCATCCTACCAATAAACAATTGCTTACAAATTATTTTCCTTAGCTAGTTTGTCAGGATGCTTGCCTGGGGAAAAAACAAACAAACAAAAAACATTTTCAGAGCTTACTAAATTTAGTTTGTGATTGAAGCTGGGCATTTCAATTGTTCTAGTAGAGTTGCCTAATTTTACTGCATGATGTGTTATCAAATGCATGATGCATTACCAAATAGGAGTTTCCAGACAAAAAACCTGACTGATATCTTGGGTAGGATATAAAAGAGTATTACTTTTTTTCTCTACACCACATCTCTTAAAAGCAGTAGCCTTTCATCCTCAAAATCAAGAATAACACATTATCAAGGGAATGAAAAACTGGTAACTTTTGGGTTCTGCAAAACCTGTCTTTTGTTTCATTTGCAAGAGTTGCATTGTATAAGAAATACATATAAAATCTGTCACAAAAATCACTGCTGTATTTAATTAGTTGGGAAACAGCTGTTTTAGATACACTTTCTATAATTACAAGTGACGTGATTCAGAAGGAACTTGAAGAGACCCTGGGAAGATTAAAAAGTACTATGTGTATATGTAATCTAGGTATAATGTACAATTAGTGTAACATTCCCTTTGTACTTCAGATCTCTTTAGAGAACGTATTAGAAAAGAGCATAGAGTAAAACCTAGTGTAACATTCCCTTTGTACTTCAGATCTCTTTAGAGAACGTATTAGAAAACAGCATAGAGTAAAACCTAGATTTACTGCATTTAATCCCTGAAATTAGCCAACTTCAGGGTTTAAATGCAGTGGGTCTGAGTTTGATTTTGTTTGCTGGTGTCTGAAAAGACTTAGGGAAGAAGCTGAAACACAGAAAGGGGAATGCCCTATTAAACATATAATACACTTAATAGCTATCACTCACTCACTATCAAAGGGAAATACTATTCAATGATATAGTACAAAATATTTGTTTACTTAAAAACATGTTAAGCTTGAAATTTAATATTTAATGTTTGAAATACTTTAAAAATAACTAGTTATTAAAACAAAACTCTTAGTATTGTCTTTTCTGTGTAGACTTCATTTATTATTAGTACTTTCAGACTCCTAATATTTTTGCTTAGACAGTGCATATTCATGGAACATGCCATTTTCCTAATTCCCTATTTATTACTACTTAATTTATGAATAGCTGCTGGATTGATATGTGCTGGAAAACTGTGAAGTAATGCCATGTTAGTCATCCCACCAAAGTTTATGAAAATGTCCTCCAGAAATTAAAATGAATTAAATTATTAAAGTGTCATAGAACTTTCATAGGGATATATTAATTGTACTCCAAAAATATGGAATTGCCATAAAGTGTGATATCTGTTTTATAGATTTTGAACCATCCTGTGGAATTTTATAGCATGGATGTGATTTTCTATTACATTCAATAGGATGGTTTCAATACCATAAACTTATATGCCATATCATTTTATTCAGTAATATCAGGCCAATGACTTGTGGTTGAACTAGCATATAACTTTCAGAGAGAGATAGTCAGTTATGAGTTTGAATCCAAAGTGAAGGAATTTACCGTAATTCTTGGTAAATTGTTCCAGTGTTAATTACCCTCATAGTCACATAGTTTCTTCCACAAAACTGAAAGACTGGGGTAAAAGGTTCAAAGGCACCAACATGATTTAGGAGCCTCACTCCTCTTTTGTAGGTCCTTTAGGAACCTGTATCCTATTTACATTAAATGACAGTTGGGCTCTTTTTTTAATTGATATAATCCTATTCAGCCATCCTTGCTATATTTAGCTCCAGTTCAGCTCCCATTGAAGTCAGAGAGAATTTTTGAATTGAGATCTCATGTGAAAAGCTCCTCCCCTCTCACTGTTTAATTATGTATTTTTAAAAAGTCCCTAAACAATGTAAGAATTCATTTAAAAATGTTTTACTGAATGTGAATGGATATGTTGTGATGCCAGTTGTCTAATCAGGAATTCTACTGACTGTGTCCTTGTGCCAACAGAATTATTCTGCTTTCCTCTGCAGTTTTTTCACCGCAGTATCTCCCCTGAATGACTCCATTATCCAGAGCCACAAAATGTCTGACTTAAGTTTCTCCTTTGTGAAACCTTGCTTAAACTACTGTTAATGAGGAGTGAATTTTTCCAATGTCTGTAAATAATGATAGGCCAGTCAAGTGTGAGGGAAAGTATTAATTATTTTAAACCAAATATCTTCCGGTGCTGCAATTTAACTTGATCTCAGTATAAATTCTGAATCTTTTTTCACTGTCATTACAAATGAAAACGTCATTTGTTTTCACTTGTCTGCAATAAATGACTCAAAGAATTTCTCTCTAACTCTCTTTCCTTCTTTTCTTCATTACCCAAATTCTGAATCCTTAGCATAGAAGTTCAGATAGTGATAGCCTTATTCATAATGGTCCTGGAACGCTCTTAAGCATGTGCTTTAATGTAAATAAATGAATAAGCTTCCAGTTATCCTTCCATGTAAAGATATGATTTGGTCATGGATCCTGGGATTTTCCAGGACCCTGGGACTTCTGGAGCAGTAGTCAGCTTGTGGCCACCGCTGAACAACTGATTGGCTGGCCTGCCTTCTGGAGCAGGGGCTGGAACAGGTGCAAGTTCCACAGCACTGATTTCCTGCCCTCTTCTGTGGTATTTTAAGTAAAAGTCAAGAACAGGTCACAACTTCTCTGAATTTTTGTTTATTGCCCACAACCTGCCCCTGACTTTTACTAAAAATACCTGAGACAGAATCTTATACATAATTCATGTGTCACAGATTTCAAGATCAGAAGGGACAGCTAGCTCCTGTCTAAGCTCCTGTACATCACATAGAGACTAATAAACACCACCTAGCACCTGCACACCAAGCCCAACAATCAAAATTCGATCACAGTGTTATAGGAGACTCAGATCCCACAGGACACTAAATTGTTATGTGCCACAGGTAGACAATAGGAAGAACTGAGGTGCCACCAATTACCAAGGCTCCTGCAATGGTAGGGAATTGATAAAATGAGATAAACCCAGATAATTCTGCCAAGTGACCCATGCCCCTTAAAAATGATACCTGAGTAGCTCCAGGTTTCTTATGAAATTTTGTAGCAATTTGAAATCTTGCAAAATGCTGTTTCTAGTTTGTCCATTGACAACAGAGTCCTGTGGCACTTTTAAAGACTAACAGATTTATTTATCGCATGAG
>ML685789.1:12907401-12949170 GCA_007922175.1 Pelusios castaneus
GATAAATAAATCTGTTAGTCTTTAAAAGTGCCACAGGACTCTGTTGTCTTTCTACAATAGACTAACACGGCTACCCCTTTGGAATTTGGTGAGCAGCGTAGTTTGTTGTCAATATTTGCTCTCTTGATTTAGGCTTCTGTTTTGCAAGTTATTCCAAGCAGGTAGACCTCTGCTTTGTACTCTTATATGAAAGTCTGGGAGGATCCAGGTTAAAATGAGACTGCAGATGTGCTTAAAGTTAAGAATGTTATGCAAGTCTTTGGGATCAAGGTCTCAGTTACATAAATGTATTATTTTCTGTTCTCTGATTGGATGACGTTCCAAAACAGTGAAAATTTATATATGAATGTACAATTTAAAACTTACTTTCAGCAAATATTTAAGCATTGAAGCTTAAAATTCACTTTTTAGAAGTATTAGAGCTAACAAAGCTCGAAGATCACACCAGTGAGTCGTGGACCCAAGTAGAAATCTGCTTCTATGTTAATTGCTTTTCACTAAACACTCAGAACCTGATCTGCATCCTGTTGAATCCAATGGAAGTCTTTCCTCAGTCCCCAGGTCTGTGAATGCTTGTGCTCTCTGCATGTGAATAATATCACTGATGTCAATTAGAGGACCTATGTCCATAAAGTTAAGGGTGTATGTCTTTATTTGCAGGATCAAAGTCTTGGTGCTAATTGCAAGGATTTGTGGGGCAGTTGCACTGTACCCAGAACTAGCTAGTACTTATTGCTTCATAAACACCCAACTCAAACAGAAAGCAATTCCCTGTCACAGACATGCATTTTCCATTAATTTTCCATTTTGAGGAAGAGTGAGAAACTTAACTGCATTCTTGTAGAACAGATTTTCCATTGAGCTTGTCAGAAAGGAGCATGGCCGTTGGTCCTACAGGTGTTATAGAATATTATGCATGGGGGAGGGAGGGAAAGGCCTTTGCACAGCTTGATAGAGCCTGTATAATAAGAATAACAATATATGTTTGGTATACCATTTAAAATCAATAGAATTCCTCACATACTAAATAGGGTAGATTGCTCCATCTGCTAGGTGACTACTAAAAGAATGCATTTTGAAGCAAGATGAGTTGTGCATTATGTTAAAGCATTATCAGTTTAAGTAGAACTCTTACCAGGTTCAAAAAGTCGCTCGTGGATGTGCACAATAGTCTAAATTCAATCAGTGAAGTGACATCTGTTAGTGTGTGTGAGTATGTGTGAGAGAGAGAGAGATGTTGGTGAAAGTGAAAAGATTTACTCACAGACTAGCTGCAAATACTTTCCTTGTAATGGTACAGTGTTTTTCAGCCTCTGGTCTGGAGGTCCAGAGACTTTGCCTAATATTTTGAAAGGGGACTATATCTCCATTTGAATTTTTTAGCACTCTGCAAATGAAAAAAACCCACTGTTATAGTATATTGATTGGAAAAGATCTGGACCAATACTATTTAAAACTTCTTGGCCTTCCATATCCTGAGTGTTCACATGGTATTAGTCTTCTGGGTAAAGAATCTTTCTTGGCTAGCAGTAAAAAATAATACCAAATACCAAAGCTATTTAGATCTATCACACATTAAATTTCCAAGTCAAACCAACTTGTGTTATATTTTGCATGCAAGTTGTACTTGTCTAAGAACTCTTATGTGATTATGCTTTCCTGAGCTGAGGGTTAGATGATTAGTGAGAACATCAAAGCTGCAGTTAAACTGAAGAAAGATGAGTTTAAACCAAGTCATTAGAGATCTCTTTGAAGTGATTACAGATTATACCCTGTCTTCTTTAAGTGGGATACTTATCTGCCTTTCAATATTTAAGTAATAAAACAGGACAGGCAGTGCCTTTCTGAGGGATTATGGCATGCCTCTGGTGTGTTTGTTGTAAGGCATGAGCTGTAGGCCGAGTGACTTCAACTGCTGAAAACGGTAGTAATCCCTCAATTTCAGTGCTGGATTCTTTTTCTGCTAGTATGAAATGGAAGTTTTAAAGTAGAAACGGTCAACACACTGTGTATGTGCACTAATTGACCCCATTAACAGCCAATCAGATATCACCCTTTGGAACAGGTTGCAAAACCACTGTTTGTAGGTTTCCAGAATCAGTAATGCTTACATTTTAACATAGATAATTGACCCTTTTCCTTCAAAATCACATTTTGTAGGCTATAAAATTAAAATTACATTACAAATGATCCCTTAATGCAGAGACAGATTAAGGGGTCCTGGGCTGCCCACTTTTGTGGGCCATGTCCTCCCACTGTGACAGCCAGCGTGGGGGTGGCCTGGTTCGACCAGTGCTGGGGGGGCAGGGTCCAGGGCTGAGGGGTCCCTCCTAGCTGGCACTGCGGGGGGCCTGTGGCCCAGTGGTGCTCCGGGGAAGGGTCCGGGGCTCATGGCACTATGGTGCTGTGGGGGGACCCCATGGCTCGGTGGTGCTGTGTGGTCAGGGGGTGTGGCCTTGGGCCAGAGGCCACAGTGCTCTTGCCTTGTCTCGGGTGGGAATGGGGCAGGCAGGCCAATGGTGGCTCAGTGGGGGCTGGATTTTGGTGTGGCTGTGGGCCCCCCCCTTTAGGTCCGGGCCTGAGGCTGCAGCCCTTGAAGCCCCTGCCTTAATTCAGCTCTACTTAACAAAATCACTGTTACTCTTTTCTGTATGTCTACGTCTTACTGAATCTTAGTTCATTACAACACAAATGTAGTTCGTAAAGTAAGCAAGAGACTAGGTCAGTAGAAATAATACATATAAACATGCAGGATCTCCCATGAAGTAGAGAGAAGTGACAGCTGGCTACATCTTGTGAATGTCTACAAATTCAGAATGGCTGCTAATATAATTCATGGACCACCTTCTGTTGGTGAATGAGTTACTCTCTCTAAAGAAGAGCTGTGTGTATCTCTCTAGCTTGTCTCTTTCGCCATCAGAAGTTAGTCCAGTAAAAATATTACCCTCCCTGCATATTCTCTCTCAGATCTGGGACCAACATGGCTTAAGCAATGCTATATGATACAATTCATGTTTAATTTACCGGTGACTGTTTTCTCAACCACTTCTGTTTCTGCACTAGTAATCCTATGTATTAACAGTCCTGTCCATTATTATTATTCAATATTTTATATTTTGATAGTGCCTAGAAACAAAAACCCCTCTTCATGCTGGGTACCGTACAGACATATGGCACATGACACCTTTTGCCCCAAAGAACTGACAGAGCTTAAAAGACAAAATTTAACAGATGCGCAAGACAAATAAGCAGGTGGTGGTAGAGGAGATGCGGTAATCATAAGATGGATGTGTGCAGTTCTTAGTCCATCAGCAGGAATAATCACAGCTCATCACTTACTGGCTGTTGTCAAGTTGCAGTTTTCTGCACATATTATGAGAGAGGTGGATTTGGAGGAGATACTTGAAGAGGGATATGGTGCTGGTTTTATGGATTTGGACTGGAAGTTTTCCCCATGACTAAGAGGCAGCATGGGAAAATAATATGCTTCTTTATATACACCGTTATGAAAACTATTCACTGTCTCAGAAGTAGATTCATATTTTGACTAATGATTTTGTATGCGTGCCATTAAAAACAAGATTTCCTCTATAGGTGCTGGAGAAAGAGCTATTGTTCTCTCAGTGAATGACATAAATCAGAACTTTCCTATACCCCAAAAATCTGTACAATAATGTATATAATTCCAACTACATTTCATGTGATTTTTATCCTAGGTAAATGTCTTCTGCTCAGCCTTGTTGCACCATCTGCTCACCCTTTCCTTCTCAAGAACAGTCCTGTATGATACTTTTAAATTTGCTCACAGTAGAAATGTATTGTGGAACAAATGTTTAGCTGAAAGTGAGTGTGTTGGGCTAATGCTTGGAGACTGGCATTATATAAGTCATGAATCTTACCTAATGTATATCTTTACGGTTTGCATTGTGAGGAAATATCTTAGAGCAACCTAACTTCAGGCCTTCAGATTTAAGATTTGTGCCTGTGATTCTAGTATGTCACTCTCTAGTGGGCCGTTTTCAAGAAAGTTGTGTGCCTTTTATTCCTCCCCCTTCTCTTCTTAATCTATCCCAGTCCCCCTTTGTTCTACAAGTGAATTGTTTCAGCACTTCAATATCCTTATTTTGGAAAGAACACATTTTGTCTGGAGTTCATATCCAGTAATGCAGTACCAATGGTATTGTTGCTCCAGTCATGGTCACTTTCCAGTTTGGGCACTAAAGGCTTCACTCACAGTTAAAGTTACAGCTCATTTATCTATGTTGTTAATAAGAACAATACTGATCAGCCTTTAATAAAAGCTGTCAGCACCCTAACCAGTGGTGATTAATCTAAGGCTATGTACACACGATCAGATTAAAGCGCAACAAGGCAATCGCGCTACAAAACTCACGTGACCTTTATTGCGGGACAACGCGTACACACGTTGCTCCCTGCAACGCAACAAAATTACACGCATTATCGCGGTTGAGCGCAATGACTTCTGGGCACCTATCCCATCGTTCCATTTTCCCCTAAGTCGGCGCTATGAATCATGGGATGAAGGAAAGGAACGCAAAGCGCCATGGGTAAAGTGTCAGTTTCCCATGGTGCTTTGTGTTCCCCTAGCGTCTTCCTCGTTGCCAATAGCAACTCGCGCCTATTTTCAACATTGCAGTGACGCAACGCACCACTTGCAATCAATCGCAACAGCGACAGCATGGATCCTGCTATGATCTCCATTGTCGCCTTCAACATTCTGAATACATCTCGGCTTGTTGCTCAGTACGCAATGAGCTCCGAGTCAGATGAGGACACCGAGGAGCAGGGGCTGATCGATGCCATGCAGAGCAACAGCACCGCGTTGCTCAGCTCCTTCACCGATCATCTGCACACGGTGCAACGCCGTTTCTGGTCGCGAGAGACGAGCACCGAGTGGTGGGATCGCATTGTTATGCAGCTGTGGGATGACGAGCAGTGGGTACAGAACTTTCGAATGCGGAAAGCAACCTTTCTGGAACTGTGTTCAGAGTTGGCCCCTGCCCTGCGACGGAAAGACACCAACATGAGGTCAGCCCTAACTGTGGAGAAGCGTGTTGCGATTGCTGTATGGAAGATGGCGACTCCCGACTGCTATCGGTCCGTTGCAAACCAGTTTGGAGTCGGGAGGACCACCGTCGGATTAGCCCTCTCACAAGTGTGCCAAGCCATCAATCGCATCCTGCTACGGAGGACAGTGACATTGGGCAATGTTCGAGAGATTGTGGACGGCTTTGCTGCCATGGGATTCCCTAACTGCGGGGGAGCCATAGACGGCACACACATCCCTATTTTGGCTCCAGACCATCTCGCGACGGAGTACATAAACAGGAAGGGCTACTTCTCCATGGTGCTGCAAGCACTCGTGGATCACAAGGGGCGTTTTACGGACATCAATGCTGGGTGGTCGGGAAAGGTGCATGATGCCCGCATTTTCAGGAACACTGGTCTGTACCGGAAGCTGCAAGGGGGCACCTTTTTCCCTGATCAAAAAATAACAGTGGGGGAGGTGGAGATGCCCATAGTCATCCTCGGAGACCCAGCATACCCACTGATGCCATGGCTCATGAAACCCTACACTGGGAACCTTGATCGCAGCAAGGAGCGGTTCAATTACCGATTGAGCCGCTGCAGAATGACTGTGGAGTGTGCCTTCGGCCGTTTAAAAGGGCGCTGGCGCTGTTTGTATGGGAGGCTGGACTTGGCGGAGGACCAGATCCCTGCCGTGATTGCGTCATGTTGTGTCCTCCATAACATTTGTGAAAGTAGGGGAGAAAAGTTTTCCCCTACGTGGGCTACGGAGGCACAGCGCCTCGAGGAAGCATTCGAGCAGCCAGCCACTAGGAGTATTAGGGTGGCACAAGGAGAAGCTGCTCGCATAAGGGAGGCACTCAGGGAGCATTTCAATGATGCCCTTCCCTAGTTAAGTTCCATGACGCATGAGGTGCACCTTAGGATCATTTCAGTAATGTGTATAAATAAATGCATTCTTCAAAGTATTTGTTACTGTTTTTATTGAAACCTGAAAGATGGGGGTGGGGTTACAGGTTGGTGTAGCTCCGGGTCTCGTAAAAGTAGCTTGGGGGGGGGGGGGGCTGGATGTTGTCCTGTACCGGGGTGGAGGGTGGCCTTCAAAGAAATGCTTTGAGGGACTGCGGTGTGTGGGAGGCATACACGGCTGAACTGTCTGGAGTGGAGCCCGGACATTTATCGCCTGGGACTGCAAAGCTATCATGTTCTTTAGCAGTTCTGTTTGCTCCTTCATGACGCTTATCAGTTCGTCCCTGTGTTTCTGCCTCCTCTGCTGGGATTCCTCTCTCCAGGCTCTATTCTCCCTTGCGGATTCTTGTGTTGCTTTCAGCAGGTCGTTAAACATATCCTCCCTGTTTCTTCGAGAACGCCGCCTAATGTTTCTCATTCGGTCAGCTGGGGTAGACACCGGCCTTGTGAAGCTCAATTCTAATACAAAAATAACAATATAGACATTGTTAACACATAGCATAGATAGCCAATGTAACCTTCCAGTAGCACATTCCACTGGAAGGTACAGGGCGGTCAACACACTACGCTGCGCTGAAGCAGACAAGGTACATTCTAATAGACGGCTTACCGGGGGCTAAGAATCGGAAGAGGGCACACAGATGGAACCCAATATCCCTCTCCTCAGAGTGCCCCTTCCATCTAGAATACATCTCCTACATGCCGCCGGTAGCAGGCCGGGACCGTATGCTGCTGCACTGTGTGCTGCCATGGTTCCCAGGGCTGTGCTTTGCAGCTGGAGAGGCAGAGTGTCCGTCTTTGGGAGCGCAGACACAAACGCTCTCCCATCTAACCTGAGTATTAGGCTCTGGAGGTACATCGAGGAAACCTTTTCTGACCTAAATGCAGATGATTATTTTACAATCACTGCTTGTATTGATGCCCTGCTAATGAATGCAGAGTAAATAGCGTGCACAGCGGGGACCCGCAAGCACCCCCACCCCAGACAATGATATTTTAGCAGGAGCAGAGCTGAATGAAGGAGAAACTTACCTGAACCCCCCTCTGCCGCCTCAGAGAACAAGCTGCAGTTCAAGCCTTGGGTGGACGTCTCAGCGGGGCTGCTGAAGAGCTCCTGGCTACACGCGGTTGCGCTTTCCTCCGTGTCATCCTCCATCTCCTCCTCCTCCTCCTCCTCAACAACGTCCTCATCCTGCTCGGCTCTGGCAATCACCGGACGAGGAGGGGCTGAAGTGTCCACGGGACTTTTGGCAGTGGTTGTGGGGTCCCCGCTGAGGATGGCTTCTATTTCCTTATAGTACCTGCATGTTGCAGGCGCTGATCCAGAACGGCGGTTTCCCTCCTTCGCTCGGTGATAGGTAATTCTGAGCTCCTTCACCTTTGATCTACACTGCACTGTGTCTCTATCATGCCCTCTCTCTGACATGGCCCGAGAAATTATGCCAAATGTGTCATAATTCCTCCTGCTGCCGCGTAGCTGCGCCTGCACGGCGGACTCTCCCCAGATGCTGATCAGGTCCAGCACCTCTGCCGTGCTCCAAAGGGGTGCGCGTCTTCCACGGCGGGCCGCCATTGCTACTGATGATCGGAGCACAAACACACTCCACGAGGAAGAGAGCAGGAAGTGAAACAGACTTGAAATTTGAAAATCCCGGGAATAAGTTCGGGGCAGGGCGGGGACAGTTTCGTCACGGCCACAGAGCGGGTGGGGGGGGAGACCAGAGAGGACGACTTGGGAATGCTGGGACAGTTCCGGACTCCAGTCAATGCGCGGTAAGCGTACACACGAGCTCAAACGCGCAATATATGATCCGCAACAGCTGTTACCACTCTCGTCGGAGTGGTTGTTGGATTGCGCGACAACAAGGCACTTAACGCGCAAGAGCCCTGTTGCACGTGTGTACGCCGTTGTTGCTATCGCGCGGTAATGAGCTTTAATGCGCGATAATCTGATCGTGTGTACAAGGCCTAAGAGGTGGCCTCTCTGTGTTTCTCCTGTGATTAACCAACACTGGTAACATAATGATTGTGATCCTAGTCTTGATGTTTTGCAGCCTCATCTCCACCATCTTTTGCAAGTTATAAGAATGTATTGAATGTGTGATAATTCACAGTCAATCTATATTTGCATATTTATAAATAAAAATAAAATATGGTTAAAATTAGAAATCAAATCTTCAAAGAAAGATATAAAGATGCAGTTCAGCCTTTTAATGACTCCTCTTAAGCCTGAGCCAGTTCAGTCTCTTCCTCTCTCCTTCTGGCAGTGGAGAGGAGGTGGTTGAGTCAGTCTTATCCTAGCTGCGGAGCATTTGCAATGGAAAGTGGCCATGGTCCAGGGGCTAGCACACAGTCAAAGTGAAGGTGAAGTCTCAGTGGGCCACCTCTGCACATATTTGGTCACATTTGAGCACGATCACATGAAGATGTTGTCAGATGCTGTTGAAACAGACAGATTTTAGTCTTCTGTTCTTGAGGCTGTTGGTTTCAATTGTTTATTATTTTACCATTTGATTGTGACACCAAATTAAGAAACAGTGTTCTATGGAAACATGACCAAGTGGCTTGCATAAAATTTCATATACCTCTTTCATTGACACCTCTTGGAAGCAAGTGGCTCTTTGCTATACAAATAGAATAGCCCTGTATTAATTTACCAAACTCTGTTGGACTTGCAAACACGGTTCATAATGAAACTAAGACAATAACCATCATCCAAATGCTCTGACTCAAGACAACACTTTTGAGGAGGGCAGAAAATTGTGAATTATCTTTTATGGGCACCGGCTTTTGTCTATGGGGGAACAGACTTTTTTTTTGAGTTTAAACCAATAGTTATTAAACCTTCATGTGAACGCAGTTATTCTAGGATGAGAGTGGCTTTTTTAATTTAGCTAATGTTGCTTTGCAAGGGATTTATGTTAAACTGCAAAGAAGCCATTGTTATGCAAGAATAAGTGTTCAAATGTGAGTTATGGCTGTGCAACTATATCAATATATCCAGAGGGGGAGCCGTGTTACTCTGTGTACAGCAAAAACAACGAGAGTCCTGTGGCACTTTATAGACTAGCAGCTTTTCTTCGGCATAAGTTTCATAGGCTATAACCCATTTCATCAGCTGCATCTGATGAAATGGGTTATAGCCCACGAAAGCTTATGCCAAAGAAATCTGTTAGTCTATAAGGTGCCACAGAACTCTCGTTGTTTATGTCGATGTAGTAGGCAAAACTTTTCTTTGTAGCCAAGGGAATAGTTTTGGTTTGTACCATATACAACATTTATTCCAATGAAGCCCACCTTATACTTTTCTGATACAATCATAAACATATTAATCTCTCCCTTGAAAGAAAACTAGAATTAATATTAGTCAACAAATGCTGTGTGTGTCTCTTAGTATGTCTGTCTGTGTTACCGCAATTATCTAGGCATCTTAAATATTTTAAAATTCTTGAATGTAAAAATTTAGGCCTTGAATCTTTTTTTAAAAAAAATAGTTTCCAAAAAGGCTCCTCTTGAGTTAAAATGCACCCCTAAGCAACTAACAGTTTTACCCCACCTGTTTTTGACATTCCTGACCTCTTTGATTTTTAATTTTAGGGGATAAGAGTGAGAGAGAAATCTATGGAGCCAAATGTTTAAGCTGGAATTTTTAAAGCAACCTGAGGGAAGTTAGGGGACCAAGTTCAATTCTAGTCATAGATTTAAATATACTATTTGCCACTTATTCTTTTTCATACCACTAAATCTTCCACAGTTGACTTAAATATGATCTGGGATTTGGGTGCCTGTGGATTTATTGTACTTAAAAATGTGCAGTGGTTTAATTAAATCAGTTTAAAATGGGTTAGATTGATAAGCTTGTCCTGCAGAGCTTAATAACTTTATTGATCATTGTATTGTGTATATCTCATTTTAACATGCCCCATTATTTATTTGCATCTTCATGTTTTATTGAAATGTTATCACTTACCAAAGATTGATTTTTTTTTTTTTAAAATTACATTGTACAAAATGTTGCTTCCTTTTCAAAATGCATGGAGGGGTTTTCTACTTCCAACTCTAATGTTAAACACTAACAA
Organism: Pelusios castaneus; assembly: GCA_007922175.1. Classification (NCBI taxonomy): domain Eukaryota; kingdom Metazoa; phylum Chordata; order Testudines; family Pelomedusidae; genus Pelusios; species Pelusios castaneus. The sequence goes on from ML685789.1 coordinate 12,917,499, forward strand.
TTTTAAGCACAAGCTTAGCGTAAGATTAATCAAATTTCAACACAGTTGTGTCTGTTAAGATTAATATTTAACTGAAGTTACTAACATTTGTTAGCTAGTTTGAGGCAGGAAGTTTGATGTTCACTGACTTTGAAAAAAATAACTGGCTGATTTAAATTTAAATTATATTGTTCAACAATGTTATGTAATTGGATGGGAAAGCAGGAAAGTCCTTTTATTAGAGAATTCTTTGTAGATAGTAGCCATGAAAGCCACAGTGGTTGATGCTAATTACCATATTTTGTTTAAACTTCCATCTCAATGAAAGGATCATTCAATTCAGAAGCTGCAGTCATACAAAACCCACAAGTGCAGTTGAATTGCTGCTGCCAAGCAGATGGGGCTTTGATCAGAATAAGTTATTTGCAGCTTTATTGTCTGGCTGCCAGGGTGGGGCCTGTACTGAATCATCTCCCTTGGAAGAAGGGGAAGGGGAGAAACAGGTCTCACTGATTAGTGATAAGTTTGTATTTTTTGCTAGTGAAAATCCTCAACTGAAAAGACAAACTGCAAGGTACTTATTTAAAAGAAGTCATGTGGTATCAGCCACTTTAATGCATGGGATGCCTATAGTAGGAAATTAGCTAATGTATTTACTTTTATCAGTTGGTGGTTTGTGGAGGATGGGGAATTGGATTATTTTAAGCAGAGATGAAACATCTGATTTTTATTTTTTGCACAAATTCAACTTTGACTTCACTTGAGGAGCGGAGGGAAGTCTGTACAAGAGCCATTGCTACTGCTGTGATGTGTCCCATACTTCATCCTGACAGAATTGAAAGCTTATCAGCTTCACACTCATCTGAAATACTTTCTGCTTATTCTGGGAGGTGAAAACAGTGTTGTAAACTCTCAGTTGACAAAGAGGTGGTGGTGGGGAGGGGGAAGAGTGGGAAAGCAGAATATTTTCTGTTGTGTGGCTTTACTAAGACAGGAAGAATTTTTTTCCCTTGTTTTCCTAAAGCAAGAAGCAAAAGTTACTGGGAAGTCAGTCTGGGAGGAATAAAGCCAAACCAGAAACGAGTACTGCAGAATAAATCTTACCTGACACATAACAGAATCAGTTAGGCTTATTCTGCAATGCTCATATCTATTTTGACTTTATCCCTTCCATACTGAATTTCCAGTACATTTTTCTTACCTTTTTGAATGCTGGCTGCTGTATTAGTAAAGCTACATGACCTTGTGCATCCTCAGAAAGCTAACTGTAATTTCCTTAATTTTAAATAGTAAACTTTACATTTTAATGTTCTTTAAACAAAAAGTTTAATGTTCTTAAATTTTAAATAGTATTTTACTCAATCTTGTCTTTCAGACTCTTCCTCCCTGTTCCCTCTTGCTTCATCGTAATGAAAGTGTAACTTTAAAAGAGAAATTTCACATCTATTCCTGTGACCCTATCAGGGAAAAGGAGCTCTTGTGAACCCTGTCTTATTTGAGCACTGTAAATACAGTAAATGTCTAGAATCAGCACTCGGGCATTGTGGAATAAAGCAAATGTGTTCCCCTCATCCCCCCCCCCCCCCAAATCCTCCATTTTGTAATTTATTCTGCAGTACGTTTTTATACAATATTGGATTTACTCAATTGCTATAGACTTGTTCCCCTCACTTTCCTATCCCGAGACACATATTGACAAGTTAAGGAAGTGCTAATTTGGAGGTTGTATTTCTGAAATGTATTCTAAATTAACATTAAAGAACAAATCCCATTTGCTTTACTCACATGAATAATCTTACCAACTTTAATTTACATATTGATGGATAAAATATGCAGGATTTGACCCTAACTTACACACTACATCTTGATTATACTTACCTGAAAATTGTAATGTACAACCTTAGGCTGCAATTTTAACTTTCTTGTCTACATTGACATGTTCGTAGGTGGGTTTTCTAAGTTCAGCACAAGTTTAGTGGATAAATGGTTTGTGGGCACTCTTAAATTGATGATTTAATTCTCAGAGAAAAAATGGCTCCAAACAGGAATCAATGTTATTTCTGTATGTTGTTTCAGTTCTTCTTTCTTGCTCTCACCTTTTGCTGTACCGGTTTTTTTCTTTCCTCCTTTCTTTACACTTCATCTCTGTCCCCACCCCCCTTTAATTTTATCTGTTTTCCCTTTCTTTTGTGTGATTTCTGCTGGGGAAAATCACAGTCGTGTTTTACATAGAAAAGGGTTATACAGGACTCTAACTAGCAGTCTAGTTATACCAAACTTTGTGGTAAGAACAAGCATGTGAATTTCAACCTGTCCTGAGGTAATCTTCAGCACTTGAAAACAGGAGTTGACAGTGGCTGCTTTACCCAGCTACTGCTATTGCCTCATAGTAACAAGGCTACAAGACCAAATTTTTTGTTAAAAGAAAATTAAGTGCTTCAGCTAAGAGTGATGGTTGTGTACAGTGTTTTTAGAGATTTAAAAAAGGAACAATGTACTGTGTTTTGATAGGTCCATGGCAGAAGAGCCCTTATTTCTATAAACTTTCCCATTATACTTGAATAACAACCTTAAACCAGACTAAGAGGGGCCAATCCATTGCCAGTTTTGGTTGCAAGGGCAATGTTCTTTACTACTGAGTTTTATCTGATTTGAGACTACCAGTTTTGTATGATGAATTATGCATAATAGATTTGTTATATACATAATTTTTAAAAAATGAAAATGAACTAAGATCTGTAAATACAGAAAACTCACTGTTGTTGGGGAAAAAACAAACAAAGCTAAACTTGATTCAGATTTATTAGACATCCATATTTAATCTAATATTTCTGGCCCAGATTAAATTAAATTGACTTTTAAAATGGGGAGGGGGGGATTGGTTTGTTTATTTCTGTACACTATTATTTTAGTAAGTAGGTCAGAAATATTTCTCAAGTCTCTCGTTCATGCACAGTAGGTATTTGTATTTATTGCCAAGTTGCAGCTCATTGTGAAGTATGAGCCCTGCATATAAGACAATCTCTAAGTGTAATGAGTAAATAGTGTTAAAAATGGATGGCCTAATGTGCATCTTCAATAATAGTTACAGTAATATAAAACTTCAAATGTCTTTCTTCAATAGCAATTTACTCACAGTTTTGAATGAGACAAAACATATCCAGCCAAACTTTCATCTGGTCTGAAAACATTTAGATGAGGGAGAACTGATGGAGTCCTAGTAGATGGTTTTCTGAGAGGTAATATGGCACTAAAATCTTGGGTGAGTGAAAAGTCATATTTATCTAGTTTTCTGTTTTTCGGTAAACTTAAAATACTATCTGTAGGGCTTAATTTGGCTCAGTTTTTCTCAAATCCTGTGTAGAACTATAGTTCAAAAAATTGTTTCAACTTAAAGCCAGGCTGAATACTACAATTACAAACTTAGAAACATGTTTGTGATAGTTACAGCATTTTTGTGCAACATCTTTTGGGAGACTTTATTATAGTAAATTAATGTAGGCCAGAGATTATATATGATACCATAGCTCTTCCAGGAATGTATACTGTGGGAGATGAGTAGACAAATTTAGTCAGGTTGTAACACTTGCAGAGAGGTAACACCACCTGGAGAGGCTTACCTATGTTGGCTCAAACTGGATTCTCTAGAGACCACCAGACAGAGAAAGGACTTTTGGATAGTCCAAATTTATGCTGACTCAGAGCCTTATTTCTGATCCAGCAAATGGAAAGACCCATCTTTCCAAGATGGGGGGTGGGGAGGGACAATCCTTAAGGAGCGTTGGAAAGACTGAAACCTGCCAGAGCTTGAGGTCGGAGATGGAGTGATCTCTGCTAATCTTATTAGCACACGTGTAAGTTCTTGTTTTTAATATGTCTTTTCTAATGTTTTCAATTTAAGAATAAATGTGCTTGCATATAAAGAGCTGTGAAGCAATTTACAGCTGCTGGCAATTACATTCTTCAGTGATCTCTAAGAGTAAACCAAGTGCAAATAATGGCCTCTTTAGGTGGTCTCTCTTGCTGGGAATAACAGAAAGTCAGCTGGTGCAGTCTGGGAAAACCCCAATGAGGAGCAGAAGAGATGCGGGTCTCTCTCTGCCCAAGAGAGGTGACCGCTTTGGATCTGGGAATTTGGGGGGGTGTCCTTGCTGGACTGTGGAGGGGGAATGAAGGTGCATTTACTCTGAACTATGACAATGGCCTTTAGAATAATATAGTCAAAGTCTGAAGGACATGAATTTCTAGGTTTTTAAAGAGAGTAATTTATACAGATCATACACTTAAGGTTCATAAACATATTTGAAATCTGAGTGCATGTAGCCCAACCAATGTATCCTTGCTATGGACTAGTAGCATCAGTGATGAATATGTTCTACTACTACAGTAGCTATTTCCTGCATGCTTTCAGATGATCACAGATTATTTCTCAGTAGTTTTAAAAGTGAGGTGCGCAGAAAGATTTAGAATGAATTGCATTTATGACATGTCGTCAGTGAGAAATAGTTTGCGCAGAACCAAAAACCCCTACTCTGATTCCAGTTTTTAATCTGTTGCTTGTGCGACTAATTCTATGATCACAATGTAATAAAAGGAGGATGATAAAAGGCTTTGTTCTAAATAGCACTAATAAACCTATCACTTCAGAATAATGGGTTTGGGTTACTGAACAGTCTAATAGGCTGGTTCCTTTTTCCTCTATTGAAGGAAAAATCTGTATGGTGGAGCTCTGCAAATGGCTTGCATTGGATTAATATATTGATGAGTTAATTCCTCTATAGAGGGAATTGAAGTGTACACACTAGCCAATTTAAAATGCTGAAGTCCTTACTCAGAATTAAATCAGCCCCTTTGTTGGAAAAATCTGCAGGAGAGGCCAGGAAGTCAGAACAGAAGGAGACCTCTCCTCCTGCTTCCCTCAGATCATTCTGTTGGGGCTGCTGTTCCCCTATAGAATAGAATTGTCTTTGTTTTACTGCACTGGCTTTAGGTCACTGTCTTAGTTCCTCTGAACAGCCTGCAGGTCATCTCTCATACTTGCCTGGCTCACTTCTAGCCTGGCAGTGATGGGATCACACAGGCAGGGATCCCTCTCACTTGCTGCTCTTAGAACCCCACTCAAAGTTGTCTGCGTGCAGGCACTTTACAGAATAGTCAATAGAATTTCAGCTAAAGTAACTGCTCATTGGTTTCTAGATGGATGCCTTGGTGCAGAGATTGTGTACATGTTTAACCTGCCCTCTCTGCTGCCTCTTTCCCTATCTCTGGCCTGCCTTTTCCCTGTGTACAGATCTTCAACCCAGTAGAGGTCCCTGGTGTCTAAGAATAGCGACAGTGGTGCAATGGAGGTAGATGACATCCACTTATTTGCAGGAAGTGGGAGAGCAGGAGTGGGTTCTCCCTTCCATGTCTGAACCACAATGGAAAAGCCTGGCTTTCCAGTATTTACCATTTGAGTTCTGATTTAATGAAGATTTTTATACTTCTTTCTTAATATTAGATGATGATGTAATCACTTCTTCACTGATAATTAGCCAATATGACTGGCAGCTATTTACTTAAGATAATGGAATTTTAAGTTCTGCTTGGATTTGTGTCTGTCTTGCCTTTTCAATATTTTTCGAACAAGGTGTTTTTAAGTGTAATTGTTTATAATTAGACTACACTTAGACAGTCCACCTTTTAATTTGAAAAGGCCCTAAGTGTATTTGAGTTCAGAGTTATTCTGGTAACAATTACATGTCCAGAATCTTGATTTTTTTTCTTAAGATTTCTGTATTATCACTGCTACCATCTTCCAAATGATAAGTTCTGGTTGTCGGTTACTGATAGCCTCGAGACTGATTTTTGCTATCCTATAACAAAAGTACAGCTAGTGAAATGTGTCTCTGATCTGGCTAGATTGGTTGTATGCCTTTGTCAGTATAATTGATGATAACTCAACAAGCTTTATTTACTCTCAACTCTCTTGTTAAACATATAACATCAGAGCAAATTTCAGTTCTGTAGGAAGGGGGACTAACATTTGAATGATCAATTCCTTAATCATGGAGGGTACATAGAAACTATCTGAATTTAAGGACAGAACAAAGGGGTGTAATTATATAGAGAAAGGAAAGAGAAAAAAAATTCTATATATGAACAATGTAAATAGCAAGATAAACTACCAAAAACAACTTACATGAATAATTCTTATATTCAGTATTTAACTTTTAATACTAGTATAGTCATTGTGCAGGACTACACACAGTAGTCAAAGAAAAATCTCTTACAAAGATCCTCATATAAAGAGAGGCAAGAAAGGACCGAATCATGCATTTTTTTGCTCTGTTTATAGTGGATAAGGATCATGGGAGCAAGGCTTGAAAAACTGGGCCCCAAAATAAAGTTTGTCTTACTCATATTGATTTAAATGAGATTACTCCTGTGGGCAAGGGAAATGGGATTTGGCTCATGATATATAAAAAGAAAAATGAATCTGAATGTCTGCAATAATCTGAAAATTTACTTTACTTCAAGTATGGTGACATAGGCTTCTAATTGGGAAAATTTCTTGAACTACATTTTATTACACATTGAACTATGAATTCACCAACATGATCTCTATGCAATGATGATAAAATATGACAAAAAATATCATACAGGTAAACTGCACCTAAAAGAATGGAAACAATATTTTATTGGTTAAAACAGTCTCAATCAATCAAATATAGAGGGTTTCATACTATTAAATCCACCAATTACTATATGCTCTAGAAGAACTCAATTAGTAAGGCAGGAATATGTCTGATCCACAGTAAACTCATAAGCTGAATGAATATGGTGTAGCCTAATTCGGTATTTGTTATTTAGAAATCTGACTTAGATTTAGAGGTGAAGTGTATTCAGCCTGTAATTCTCTGCAAATCATAATTTTAGGCTTCTGTGTATGCTTCCTTCAGCTCTCCTATTTTCTCCTTTTCATGCTCACTGAATCCTTAGTGTGTGTGTGTGTGTGTGTGGAGAGAGAGAGAATCTTTTTGCATAGAGACTCATATCTTTCTGTGTGCAAAGGAAGATTAATGTTTTTCTGATATATAGACTGGTATTTAAATAATCATGTTTGATTACTTTTAGTGATGAGCTTCAATTGGGCACTATGAATGAAATCCATTTTCCCTGTATGAAATAGAGATCAGTATTTATGTAGGTGTGAAGTGCTGCCATGAACTGAAGAAGCAAACAGTGTGTTCCATCTTAGGGTTAGAATCCACAGCCAGCCATAAGACAACCTCTCTAGCTCACAGAAATGCAGAATGGCCACCCCATAATCTAAATATAAAATATTTGGGGAGAAAACATTTTGGGCCAAAATGATGGCCAAGACATCCAATAAAAAAAAGTCAGCCTTGCTTGAGAAATGCAGAAACAAAATATGTAGGAATTCCACCATCCTCTTTTGGCTTCACATTCTCTAGTTGTCATAAAAGAGAACCTAACTTTGCCAGAGGATTTTGGTGAAGAGTGAAATAGGCAAATTGTCCAGACAAATCTTCTCCAACAGAACATTCTCCAAGAGCAATGCGTGATTTCCTGACCTATGTGTGAGAGCGGTTGGATGAGCCTTGGAAAAGTAAATTTAGCCATGTCATACCATTTGGAGATTGGAGCCGTAACATGCTAAATTAAGAGATTATACTAGGGTTTACTTAATTTTACTTTAAATTCCCCTCCACCAAGTTTATTTTAAATCTACAAGATCAGGTGGTCCAAATATTTGAACCATGAAATCTGTCTGGGAACTCAGATCTTTAAATTTAAATTAAAGATGAATAAACTCAACTCCAACGTATCCACAACCTTCTAGGGAGATTGGTTTCCTTGAGATCCATCAATGAAAAGTAATGTTCATATAACTGTTAGTAAAGTTCGCAGATATTGTTTCATATTTATGTATCAAGAGAGTCACTTATAGGGAATTTATGAAAATTTTTCATGTTGGTTAAATACTAATAAATTTTATTTTGTTTTGGTTAGGGTCTGGAAAACAAAACAAATACAATTAATTATTTTTCTAATGAAATAAGGGTGTTTCAAAAATTTTATTGAAATATATTTCATCATTTTTTTACTAGCCCTAGTCACTACTAAAATAGGTAGAGGTGAAACATTCACAAAACTCTTTTACTGAGAATCTAGTGGTATGTTAGTTATTCAGATTTATCTTTATCTCAGTTGCTGGATTTGAGAACTCACACTGGAAAAAGTAATAAAAAAAACTTAGACCACTTGGTTGGGAGAAAATGCATAACTCTCTTGTGATTTCAGAACTTCTCCATCCTAAACTCACCGTTAGGTGTATTTAACCATATTCGCTATCCTTACAAAAACTCCTGCAGAGTAAATTTCATTATTGAACATGCTTTTGTTGTTTTAGTTTTTCTGCTGTGACCTGCTACTCTCAGCTTCAGCATTTTGAGTATAGCTCTGGCAATCTATAGTTTACAACTTTGCAAGAATGTTTTTATAACAGGCTATGCTAAGTGGGAGTTTCTTGCCTGACAAAATTTTAGAAGATCTTGTTCAAGTTGGCTGCTTTGTACTGATCTAAAGAACTAGAGTTAAAAGTTTTTTTGAAGTATGTCGAAACTGCAGTAGCCAATCGTGTGGAGGGCACATGAAAACTGTGTTCCAAGACTTGTAATATTTACAAGCTAGAGGACTTGGTCTATTACATTATTTAAAGAAATAATATTTAAAAAAAATTGAGTGATTGAATGGAAATAAGAAGTTTGAAAGCATTTATTCAGCAACATGAAAGCTGTCCTACAAAATACTAATGAACTCTGTCTCTTTTGAATCTAGCTTTCTCATGCATATTACTAATTTTAAAGCTGAATGATGTAGCTGCTCGTGTACAATTTAACTAGCTTGCAATTATGAAGTTCCTTTAGCATCCATGTTGCTGAGTCCCATCTCAACAGTAAGAGCAGCCTACCGAATATGGCCAAAGCATTTTTAAAATAGTTGTGTTCTGCTTCATATTATAATTGTGCTAGAAGTCCTTTTACCCAGAGGTGATTTCATACTAGTTGAAATGATTGAACTTTCCCTGTGTGGCATAGGAGAGGATGATTCAATAGGCAAAGCCTATGTCCATCATTTTGATTGGAGACGAGGAAGCTACCCTAGATTATAATGGAATCTATTTGCTTCTAAATCATCCTTTGAAATATCAATCCATTGTGTTTCAGAGAGGCTATGAAAAAATAGTATTGCTCCTTTTCTAGCATTGGTGGGTAGTACTGGACAGCTGATTATCTGCTACAGAATGCTCTCTCATGTTTAGGTTCTGCACAGTTCTCTTCTGTCACCCCTCTTTTCCAGTGCATATAGGAGGCTGTTAGAAGAGGTTAGTGTAGAAGTGGATTACATTGTCTTCAGCATTCTGACATCCAAGCTAAATATTTCCATTAGAGGACGAATTTAGGTGCCTAAGTGTAAGCAGCCTACACTGAAAATTCTGGCCACGGTACTTACTTCATGTGAAAATCCATGGCAAAAATAGCTGAACATACCATACAAGCTAACCCCCTCTTTGTATAACTCAGATTTGGCTATCGTTCAGCTGAATGTACTGATACTTACATTAAAAGCTAAAATAGCTGCAAAGTTCTGACTGTAAAAAGATGTTATGCACCCTTTTTCCCTGTTCCCTTCTTAAATGGAAGGGGTAGTTTTTATCTTCATTATGTTACATAGTGTATCTTTCATGTCTCATGACTTTTCCATCAAACGTTCAGGCTTTTATTCTTTGTACATCCAGAATGGATTGGGCCCGAATACACAGAAAGGGTAAGAGAATGGCTTTTCAAGAACTTCATTGTATATGCATGTGGGCTCCCTAATGCTTCCACAACAAAAATAGTTATGTATTTTAATAAAATATGTTTTTATTAAGTTGTAAAAAGATTGTCTAGAGATTGGGTTTAAAATGTGTAATTTTTATTCAAAAATGTGTTTTTATAATCCAGTTCTGGTAAATTGGTTGGATTTTTATTTATTTATAAGAGAGGGGAGAGATCATGTGTGCCCATTGATTTGCTGTTTGTTGTGAGATTATATGGTCTGACCCCTAGCCATAGAGAGAGCTGGTCCTGCCCAGTGTAACTGAAAGACCCACAGAGATTTGTCAGGTGCTGGCAACACCAAATATAACCAACTGTGCCGCACCATATGTGATATTAAATTATAATTTGCTCTCTTTAGATTAACAGGCATAGGAGAATATATCTGAGAAGAAAAAACAGAACCTTTTGTATATCCAACAATTTGTAATTAAAATGTTGAGTATTTTAGGCTGTAACTGGGATGCTATAATTAAAAAAAAAGAAAAAGAGGATTTCTTTAAATAATGTAGATTTATACAACATGCTGGGGGAAAGGGCTGTTGGTCTCATTATTTCTTTGAAAGCACTTCCCTGAATTCTTATCAATAATTTTGTGATTACATCATAGTCTTCAAGATGAGATTTCTTCTTCCAGCAAACCTTAGAAGTATATGCTGGTTTTTGAATATGCAGTGTTGTCCTAGCCATGTTGGTCACAGATATTGGAGAGACAAGATGGCTGACATATTATCTTTTATTGGACCAACTTGTGTTGATGAGAGAGACAAGCTTTCACGCAGACGCAGAGCTTTTCTTCAGGTTTGGGTCAGTAATTCATAATGTCACTGCTAAATACAAGATTTGAATAGATTGTTTAGCATAATAATTAACACATATTTCAAGAGACAATTTCACCCTTACAATAATTTTGCTTTCAACAACATACACTTTGTCCAAAGCATGGGAATAGCCATGGGTACTAGGATGGCTCCCCAATACGCCAACCTCTTTCTTGTCTATCTGGAAGAAGAATTTCTGGACAAATGCACCAGAAGAGCATTGATATATTTGAGATACATTGATGAAATTTTCATCCTTTGGACATATGACTTAAGCTCCCTAGTATACTTCCATCACAATTTCAACAGCCATAACCTGTCTATTAAACTCTCTGTAAAACTTCCACACCTGCATCAACTTTCTGGATATGACAATCAGCTACAGCAGTGGAACCTTACATATAACTACATACAAGAAACCCACGGATCACCCCACCTACCTTCAAAAATTCAGTAACCACCCCAGACACACCAAAAAATCCGGTATCTACAGCCAGGTACTCAGTTACTACAGTATATGCTCCAAGGAGAAAGTCCAGGATAGACACCTTAACACACTCAAAACTGCATTCACTTAACAGGGACACTTCACAAGAAAAATAGATTGCATCTATCTGCTTCAGTACAGACATAAAACTGCCTCTGACCACACATGTTGTCACTTAACACCTCACACTGGGGTATCATCAAATAACTATAGCCCATGCTCAATGAGTACCCCATCATGTAAGAAATTTTTCCTAAACCCTCTCTTTTGACCTTCAAACAACCCCCCAGCCTCTTGAAGCTTAAGCTTCCCACAGACTAGGACACTCCAACTCAAAGCATCTTCAGATCTTCCCAGAACAACAGATGCAAAGCCTATATACATATCTCCACTGTTACAATGATCAACACCCTACACAACTCACCTGTCAAGATCCTTGGATCCCACACATGTCTATCATAACCTCATCTAGCTCTCTTAATGCCCCAACAGCAGCTATGTAGATGAAACCAGATAATCATAATGCTCTTGAATGAACTCACACAGGAAAATGATAAAAAATAAAAACACCCTATCCCTTGTGGGTGAACATTTTTCACAAAGTGATCACTTTCTATCTGATCTCTCAGTCCTCATCCTCAGAGGAAACTTGCACAACACTTTCAAAAGACAAGCCTGGAAACTTAAATTCATAACTTTGCTAGATGCTAAAAATCCTGGACTAAACAGAGACATTGGATTTATAGCTTTTTATAACAATCTGTAACATCCAACACCCTTTGCTCTCCCCCCATCCCACCTCTTCTTTCTCTCCCTTTGACAGGAGGAGTGTTAATGAGCAACTTTACTTTGATTGATCCCTTGAAATGCGTGTGAACTATTTATGCTAAACAACCTGTTCAAATCTTGTTTTTAGCAGTGACTCTTTGAGTTAGTTTCCATGACCTAAAGAAGAGCACTGGGGTAGCTCAAAAGCATATCTTTCTCACCTGCACAAATTGGTCCAGTAAAAGATATTAATTACCTTACCCACCTTGTCTCCTCTTAGGAGGAATTAGTCAGTTAGGCCCAGAGTCTCCAAAGTGTTCAGTCCTCTAAATACCTTGGCGGTTCTGGGGCTCCTGTGCCACCGTGGAAAGGTCCTGATTTTTTTCTTGCGTATACCAAGTGTCCTTAACAACCATTGATTTCAATGGGAGCTGCTTATAGGATGGGGCCTATACTTTTGGTAAAGCTTATCTGAAACTAAAGCATGGCTGAACTTTTACAAGCAAGAGCCTGTCTTAGGAGCAAATTTATGATGGAATTATGAACTCCTAAGAAAAACAGGCTGATATATTGGAAACTCTGGTAGACCCTTAAGTATAGCGACACAAACAGCACCACCCTATAGTTAGGCTTTATGACTTCATGTATGACTCCAAAGGTGGAGAAAATGAGTTATTAGCAAGAAGGTATCTAGCTACACACACAGATATGCTGTCCAGTTTGACGGCTGATGCAGTATGTGAAAAGATATATAGTACAATAGAGATGGTGACCATCAAGTTTTTACAATCCTTTAGATAAAGCTGTGTATAACAAAGGGTTCCATCATGTAGTCCTAGATAGTGTTTCCTTTCTTCCTACAAGAGTAAATATTGTTAATGCACATGCTTCAAAAATTGCTTTAATTTCTGATTCACACATCTGCTCTGTGAAGTAGTCTTCAGTGTGCTGACAATATGAACATAGGGTTGTCTTGCTTACTTTCTTGTGATTTAAAGTTCACACACATCGTCTCTCGACTCTTCCTGCTTACTCTGCTGTGCCCTGCTATCCTTGGCTGAGCAGCTGCTGCTATTACACTACCTTTTCTCCATCTGGGAGGGCAGATGGGCTGATTCATAAAGAATCAATATTTGTTCATAGATCGGTTCCTACAAGGGGCTAAACTGAACAATTGACAGCCTTCCCAAACATTCGGAATGTGCCTGTGCTTGGACTATGTGCCACAAAACCAGAAAGGTCTTCCACTGTCTTTCACAACATATAAAAGGTTGAAAATTTTAGGTTAGTAAACTAAAAAATTATGCTTGTGGTTCAGGAGCTAAAAATACTTACATTTATTACCATATTCCTTTGCAACACTTTCTGTAAAACAGTACATTCCGCAAAAACTTCCACTCACTTTTCCCGCTCCTACCAAATAACAAAAAGTCTTTTACAAATAGAGCGTGTACTTTGGCACAGTAAAAGTGATGTCTGATTTTTGGTTTTGCATCCTCCTGTAACTAGAAGGAGTGAAGGTTAGAGAGCTTTCAAATTCCATCTTCCAAGCAGTGTTGTTTTTTCATTGAACATTGCAATTGTGCTTTACTCATTAAAGATTTAGTGTTTAAGCAAAGCAAAAAGTTATTTGACTTGAATATTTTCAGACCCCATACAATTTCCCCCATTTCTTGAAAAGAAAAGAAAAGAGAGAGAGAAATAAACTCCTGTATTCTTTTTTGCTCATTTCTTACCAGATGGAGCTAACAACACACTTCACTGTAAGAAAATCTTTCTAGTGGCAATCTATTTCTTAATAAACTTTATCTAAAATCACTCATTACATTTTAGTAGTAAAATTGTTTATTGGAATTGTTTTTTCTTATGCCAATTAAACAGCTTAATTTAATTATCTGTCGCCACCTCTACAAATCTTGAGTTTGTTTACATAAGACAGTCAGATATATTCACCTTGACAGTCATGCTAGACCAGTTCCTCTACAGCAATATTTATTCTTTTCCCTTCTAACTGGTTCTCCTGTGGATTTTGTCCTTTATCCCACAAGTCAGTGTCTGTAACATTTTAGAGACAATACTAATGAAGAATCTGTAGGTTACTGGAACTGCAGTTGTGACAGTTCCATAAAGGAAATGATACATTTCATTTCAAAACATATGTTGTCACAAGAATGGTAACAAATTTTAATTGAAGGGTAGAATTGCTTTCTAGTATAAATTGGTCCATGTGTATTGTGTGCTTTTCACCTTTGTTCACCATCTGTCCTGGCTGAAACTGACACCTGCCATCTGAGGACTCCCTCCCTCATGCTTAGTTCGCTGATTAGATGCTTATGGCACCCTCAAAAAATACAACAAAAGATAATCGGGAGTCTGTTTGGTGCACACTTCTATATCCCCAAGGCGCTTTTGTGTTTGCATCCTCACGGAGGCCTTTTGTGTGTCCAGACCCCAGATGGTTGGTTGCCTGCAGCCACAGTCTTTTATAGAAGAATCATATACAAATTGTGTAATGGAGAGTAAACTATATTTTCTGGGCTTTTGAAATAAATAAAAATTTTCAAGTTTAACAAGTAAATAGGCTCTGAGAGTAAAATTGCCAAAAAATACACATTATTGAAAATCTTGATGACATTTTTAAAGACTTGATAACATTACTTAAAAACTATCTACTGGGTGCCCTAAAAAACGAAGGAGTGAAGAAACTGAAGATCAAAGGCAAATTATAAAATTATTAGGATAAAAATCAGATATTTATGACTAGAGGTTAGAGGTGGGAAAACGGTGCAAACACTTCTGTGATATTCATTCCCATTTTTAAATAAAATCACTTAGGCTATGTTTTTTATTGACAAACATTTGAGTGATATAGTTGTACTGGAAAAACATCAAAAACAAACTTCAAAGTTGCAAGTCTGAGTGTTTTACAGAAATTTATATTTGCAAATATTCATGCGAAAGTCCTTGTGCACTTGCCAGTCAGGGAACAGATGCAATAATCTGTGGTTTAACTGATACTCCGAAGACTCTAGCCTGAAGTACTGGCAATCAATCTGAATTTAAATAATGAACATAAAAAAGATAGGAGTCATATTCAAATAATTACTGATAAGCAATCTGCTCGTGAATATTTTGTGTGCAGAAAAGTGTCTAAATATCTAAATAAAGTGCTGGAGTTGTTTCCTCAGTTCTTCAAGATGTATTGCTAAAATGGCAAACAACGTTCTTGTTCCAGTTAATGAAGTAGTAAATCAGAGAGTACATTTTACAATATAGTAGAAGATGAGAGCATGAAATAGCAAAATTACTGCAATATTAATGGACTATCTAATGTTCTGATGAAGTTGAACAGCTGAAACAAGATGAATAACACTGATAGTGTGTCTGTTTTTTTCTGGATGAGTACATCTTTAGTTCTTGGAATTATTAAAGCTCTATCTTGCAGAAGATTGGATTTTTCCTGAGAAAACAAGGGAATAATCTGTAGTAACCTTTAATAGAGAGATTTTTGTTTTTCAAGGTAGAAACCTGAAGAGGAAATGCTTATTTTGGATCTATATTTCCATTTGCTTGACATTTATATTTTGAAATATAATGAAAGTTATCAACTAGGCTAGGTTAAGGATACTTTCTTGAAGCAAAAACCTATAACTAGCCTGTTACATTTTCTTATGATATTACATAAAATAAAGCACAGTAGTGCATATATTCTCTAGATTTTCATAAACAGGTAATGTATTTATTAAATTAGCAGGGTATCATGACAGAATTTGAAAGGATAGCTAAATAATCGACTAAGTGATTTATCAGGGGCATTATAAATGGAGGTGTTCTTGGTTTGAGGCACAAGAGAGGTAGGGTGCATGCCTTATGATCTTTGCTTCTAAACATGTAGATATGACCCAAAGCAAGGGATTGATGGATTTCCATGCATAGATGTTTTTGGGTCATTGTATACCATGTTAGAAAGCAGACACCATAGCAGTTACATGTAGTATTGACTCTAATCTCAAATCTCACTCATCATGAGGGAACCGCAAGGTCTGTTGTGTCATTTACAGGTACCATGAATGTGTGAAGCAGTAGAAGGTTTAGCAAGGAGAAAGGGGCTGTGATTTACTCGGTGTGCTGCTGATATCCAGCTCTAAATCTCTATCACATATATTTTGGCTTGGGCTGTGGAATGTCCAGATGATCTTAGGGTTTGGGTGAGAACTAGCTAGTTGTAAGTAAATGCAGCTAAGGTAGAGATAATGTTGATGTGTTGGGTGAAGTACCTGGATAAATTAATGAAGATTATACTGACACCATTGACTGATGGAAAGTAACTGCGTTTTGTAACACAAGTGTACAATGTTCTGTACCAGTAAGTGTATTGTATTCTGGCAAGTCTTAGATGCTCCAGTAGCAGGCCTACTCAAGGACATTTACACTCACCTGCCCCTGGTAAAAAGAATGTAACTTTTTCTCAGTGGTGGATCTTGTCACAGTTTTTCTTGACTTTGTTAAATGGAGATCAGAGTGCTCTAAAGCACACTAGAAGCAGCTACACATTGAAAACTGGCACAGAATGATTACTTGCTGTATCAACGGAGTTTTAAGCCAAGAGCTTATTTTACCAGAGTTCCAGGATAGCCAGGTAGAATTCACGGCACTGAAATGCTTTAAAAAGATCTGAATAATTGGGAGACAGTTACTTGAAAGGCCACCTCCCCAGGCCAGACTACTGCAGTTGAGGTCAGCAGAGGTACTTGTGTGGGAGCTCCATTTAAACAGTCTGGAGCTAACAGATATGAAGGGGTCCTTTGCTTTGGAGTTCAGCCCCTGGGCTTTCAAAACCCAAACTAGTTAGGTCTTTTAGCATGTTAGGCTTTGTTCCAGGCATCATTACTGCTGTGGAAGGATTTTTAGTTTATGTTTTCTGGGGCTTGTCTGTTTTGTTTACTGATGGAGTAGTAGAGTAGTCAGTTAAAATATTTATTTGAAAGTTAAGTTTATTTTTTACAAATCTAAATAAAATAGTTGAGGTGTCTGTCTTCTGTTGACCGTAATGTGGTGACATGGCTGCTATATCCAACTGCATTTTGCATGATGAAAAGACACACATTTGGAGACCAAGTCCACAGAGAAATCACTTTACTTCTGACAGTTGAAACTGACATAACCCATGAGACCATGAACTTTGAAGATGGGATCTGAGCAAAATACAAAAGGATTTAAATGACAAATTTTCCTCCTACCCATGGATATTTTATGCAGATATTTTGATAAATGGATTTTGCTTCTATGTTATATATTTAGGAGAGACACTTGGTTATGAACTCTGTATTGAACTTCGGACTGAAGATTTTCAAAAGAGACTAATGATTTTGGATGTCCAATTTAAGACACCTTCAAGGGGCCTATTTTTAGAAATACCGAACCACTTCCCCTTCTGAAATTGTCTTCTTTAAAGTATATCAGGTTGTTCATTCAAAAGTCGAGTCTTGTAATATTACTACTCACTTTTGAGAAGTCAGGTGGAATACCCTTTATACAAGGGTCAAATTATGTGCTCTTGATGATTGGGGATTCTGGAGCAGTGTATAAAGCCTTTAACCTCTATAGTAGTAGTTTGCATTGAATCCAGGAATATATGGTAGTGACTAAAAATGTTACAACTTCTGCCCAGTAGCCTCTGTGAAATGAGCAGTTGGTTTGGGTCCAGTTCTTTGTAGCAGTTGTCCACATAATTTAAAAAAAACCCCAAAAACATGGCTCTTGCAGCCTTGTTAGTAATCTCAACAGAGTCCCAGTACCAAACAAACAGAGACTGAATTCATTGCTAAAGGAGGTTCCTTCAGGCCACGTTTGAGGAGTAGTAGTGTGGTACAGCTGTTGCTGTTTATCTAGCACCTTTCATACAAATTCTCAAGTATTGCTCTCATCCAGTAATAAGGGCACAACGAAGAATGTCTGTTTCTGAAATGTTATAATTACAAGAGATGAGCAAGAGTGTAGAATTTGTTTTGTTTTGGATAAAATTTGACAAAATTACTACAGCACATATGAAATTACTAAATTTGGTTCAAATCCAAATTTAATATCAGCTTTAAAAACCCCAGCCTAAAACAGTGTGTGCTATTGTGACCATTCTCCATATTTTATATTAAACAAAGCAAATACCATACATTTAATAAAAGAACAGAAAGGGCAGCTAATAGAAATTTTGAAGAGTGGCTGCTTTTGTTATTTAGTTGTTAATGTATTTGGGTAGTAGATTTTGCTGGAAAAAAAAGGCATTCTATATATAAAGAGCTGTGGTGTAACTTCCTCATCTAGCTCTTCATGTACAGGGACTTCATTTAAAAGACATACTTTTTTTAGTTTTGCAGCAAAGTATTTAATGTTTTAAATATTCTGCCTCTAGTAAGGTGTTCATTATTTTTCATTGACAGGCGTGTCACATAAGAGGGTTAAAAAGCCAAAGATTTTATTAGAGGAAAACCAAATGTTGCTAAAATAATCTGTAAATAATCTGAGATGTACAAAAGAACTTTGAAAAATATTTATGCACATGGTTTATTTGACTACTGTGAGTGGCCTCGTTGATTTTAAGTTCCAAAGGGGTAGCTGTGTCAGTCTAGTTCAGCAAAACAAACAAGGAGTCTAGTGGCATGTGATAAATAAATTTGTTAGTTTTTAAAAGTGCCACTAGACTCCTTGTTTCTCATTGATTTTAACATGTGCATGAGGGTTTGCAAGATCAGGGTCATAAAAGGTATAATGAGCAGCCATGGAGAGGACAGATGATGGTCCACTGGCTAGGACACTAGTTTCATGTATGACACCTTGGTTCAAGTCCTGCTGTACCCCAAACTTATGTGTGACTATGGGTGGGTGATTTAGGCCCAGATCCTTAGAGGGGTCTCAGTATCTCATGAATACTGTCTTGTACGTTGACTGAACCACACTGGCTCCTGGTTCACGTACTTAAGTGGGGCCACTTAGCGATGGAATGTGGGTGCCAAATGTAAGATGAGCAGGAAATCTCAACAAACTCGTTGGTTAGGGGGAATTGTCACACTCTGTGTTTTCTTATCCTATCCATAGTAGATGGATTTCCACTTCATAGTAGAGTCTTCTTTAATCTATGTTGTTTTTTGCAATTAGGTGTTTTTTTCAATAGACTGTAATTTCCTCATGCTCATTTATTCAAAATTGAATGCATTGAACAAGGTTCATTTCTCTGAGATAGCTGTCTTGCTGTTCTGACAGCCCTTATTGATGACCCATTTGGGAAATAGAAAGAATTTTCCATATAGGTCACCTAATAAAATTGCTGTTTCCCAGTGTATATTTTTGTTAAACCTTCCTTTCAGATGTTAAGATCACACCTTTATTCTGGCAGGGAAAATTCTTAGTTCATTTCCTGATCAAACTCAGTGAATAATTATTTAAAGCTTGTTTTTTTGAGTTCCTGCCTCTTTGGTGTACAGTTTCAAACACCTCTACGCTAGGGCTGCAATCTGCTGTTGATTTTTACTACTCAGTGAATGTATGCAATGAAATTGTACTGCTTAGTGTGCAAACAGCCTCCTATTCTGGCCATGACCAGCTAATACATTTCCAACACAGTTTGGCTTATGTCTGCACTAGGTGCAAATTCCTATGTTAAGTCGTTCGTGAAAACATGACCTGTTTTCATAGTCTAGACATACGCAGAAGGGTATTATCATTTTTATCCATATACAAACAGTATGTGTCAGACCTCAGTAACCAGTACGAGCAATAGAAGCACTTCCTATATACTTAAGTAAACGTACATTTTGTATGTGCATTGTGCCAACCAAATCTCCCTGATGCCTGATTGTTATCACTTGTTTGAGTTTCAGACCTGAGTGCCCAAGAATATCTGAGAAGATAACAGGGAAGAAGTGGTTGATCTGTAAAATTGCTTTTTAACCTTCCATTGCAGATATTTTTATAGTAACACCTACAGCCCTTCATTAGATTTAGGGGCCTCAGTGTTTGAGTTGAAGTACAAATGTTGTAGTAGACATGTCACTGCATGGAAGAACATACGATCTAAGAAAATAGGTGACAAATCTATCCTATGTGATAATACTGCATTGTGAGAAGGGGCTTATCCTTAGAAAAATAATAGGCCTGTTTAAGGCTGATGAGTGGAGCACAGAAATGTAGAAGGTGGATTTAGGAATGGGATTTTATATTATTAAGTTTATGTAGTTATAGAAATAGAAGTTTGTTAGGGTAGGCCCAAGCCTGAACCAGTTTTCAAAGGCCTTAGCATACAACTCACATGAACCAATGCCAGAACTCAGACGCCATATAGTCTGCCTCAGCAACCTTGGAAACTTACAATGTTACAAGGAATACCCTGCACATAGCGTGTGAGAACTGAGGGCTATGTTGCAAAGCCTTGTAATGGCTATGTTGCAAAGATTTGGCCCTGCTTAGAGCGTATGGGAACTGATAGCTATGTTGCAGATGTGTAAAAGCGTATGGGAGCCAAGGGGCATTGTTGCAAAGAGTGTAAAAGCGTATGGGAACCAAGGGGCCATGTTGCAAAGACGTGGGACCCTCTGAGAAAGCAGGAGGGGAATGGGAGGCACAAAACTCTATAAATATTAGTCCCAAAGATGGGGAGGGAGACAGTAGGCTGGACATGACTCAAGATGCCCCGTGGCTCCGGCTACCATAGCAAGTGGGGTCTGTCCATAGCCAAAGACAGAGAAAGGTCAGGTCCTGGTCTTGAAGCTGACTGGGCTGGCACGTAGGCCCGAGCTCATCAAAGAGAGGTCAGCACCTGATCCCCGATGGTGGCAAACTGACACGTTGGTACAGAGTTCGGTGAGTATCAAGAAATCACCAATAGGCCTCGGTGAACACTGGTTTAATAGTAGCTACAGGTATATAAGATATTAGTAACAGTAAAGGTAACAGAAATATTTAGCACCCCAGGTCCTGGTGTTAGGACTAAAGTAGGTTAGCATCCCCACCCCTGAGGGTTTGGGGAAATAAGTATAAGGTTAGGGAACAAGCAGTTTAGCACCTCAGCCTGGGAGTACAGGTAGATAGCCTGCCATCCCCTTTGAAGTTAGGGGCACCCCTTTGAAGCTAGGGGCAAGTGCAAAGTAATAAGAATAGTTTTAGTAATTAAATAGTTAATAATGCACATTTACTTTGATTTGTAAGGCCTGCTGCAGCACAATAATATTATTAGCATAACAGTAAAGTTTTTAATCTTGCAAGCTAAAAAAAGTGTACACTTACAACAAGAAAAAGTGCATAAGTGTTATTGTACTCATAATGATCTGCAATAAACATTTTATGCTTATAATTCTCCTGATTCCATTCCTATTTTCCCTAATAATGTTAATTTTTAGTACTTTTTTACCCCCCTTGTTCTTCCCCTTATGGGAACAGTATTTAATTCCTATACTAATCACTTGGGTTATCGGCTGGCTCGGTTTAACCCTTTATAATCTGGTTCCCTTGACTACTGATGTACCTGTAAATGCCTCCTCTCCATCAGATCAAGGCCGGGCTATTATCCCGGTGGAAAAAGAACCTGTTGTCCAAGCGCACCCCTCGATGAGTACCACGCCGAGGGTAGATAGTGCAAAGCAAGAAAGTATTTTCTTATCCAACCAGAGAGAAGTAAAATTGGAATACAGAGACTGGTTTAGTAGTGGAGATCAAAAGACCCAGATCCTCAGAGTATTTAGGCTGCTCCCTTGCTTTGATTTCAATGGAATTTAGGAGTCTAAATACCTTTGAGGATCTGGGCCAGAAAAGCTTCATCTCAGGATCAGAATGTCCCTCGCAAAGGCCTGCTGCAGGTTTTGGAATGGGAGGCAATGAAAATACTCAATTATTTTCAAATCCATAAGGTGGTAACAGTTCCAGTTGGTTCCTCTATTTGCTGTTTCACCCATGGGTGTTGCTGTGGGCCTGTGCCCCAAATGGTCTGCCCAGTAGTGCCCTGAATCGCAGGCTGTGGCATAGCAGCCTGCCTGTGTTATCCCGGCTAATACAGGCAGGCTACGCTTGGGAGCTGGGGTGGGGAGGACATTTTTAAATCTCCCACCCGTCCCATGCTGGCGGGGGCCCCCAAACTAAAGGTGAGTTAATTGGGGCGGACCGACCTGAAGGGCTGCAGGTGGGCAAGCAGGCAGTGAGAGCTAGCTCCGGAGCCGGGGCATGGGGGAGGCGGTGGACCAGGGCCTAGCATGGGGGTGGGGGCGGAGCAGGGTCAGGTGTGGGAGCCTGAAGCAGGTTTGGCAGGGTGTGGGGCAGGAGCCTTCTGGAGTCAGGAGCAGGGGATGCAGGGTGGGGGCCCCTGGGAGCCCAGAGCAGTGGCAGCTGGGTGCTGGGCTTAGGGGAGCCCTATGCCCATGCCTGAAGGGGTTGGTGCTGTGGCTCCTGTGCCCTGAATCTTTTTTTTTTTTCCTCTGGAGCAACATCCCGGTTTCATCCATCTCTAACGGTTACCTAAGTGTTGGACAGAGAGATTTTGGAAGAAGGGAGATACAAGTTTAATTTAACTCTCATGATATGCTTTCTAAAAATATTTGTAGGAGTTCCAGAATGTTTGTTCTCAGGCTGTTCCTCTTTCTCACAGAATGCATTGCAACTGTTCACTGTTTTTCCCTGTTTCCAGTGTGAGTCATGTTCAGAATAAGATTCCTGGATTGTCACAGTGTGTGTCACTCTGAAGCATAGAATGTCTGTCAGTGTTATATGACAGAAACAGTTAAAAGCATAGGTGGGAAATCTTTTTGTTCAGAATATCCCCATGTTCAATCATCACTGGGACTTGCGGTCTTTCAAACTGTCCAGTTTTCAAGATCTCAGTCATTTTGACTTCACTAATTACACCCATGTGACAAAGCACCATGCCCAGACTCCTAGACCATTGTCTCCACAAATTACCACCTTTACAAGAAAGCTAATTTTCATGCAACAAAGTCATTGGTGTATGAGAGGGACTAAGTAGATGGTAGATTGACAGCAGTTCTCAACCACTGTCTCGGGACCCAAAAGTGTGTTGCGAAGAGCTGGGAGGTGCCTCACAGAAAATTGGCAGCTCAGCTTGGAGCAAGCTTGGGACTCCTGCTGGTGCCGCCCGCCCTCTCTGCTGCCCTCAACCGCCTGCTCCTGCTGCACAACAAAGACAGCAGTCAGGGCTAGATGAGTAAAGGAACTTTGGGGGTGCAACCCAGAGATCCTGGGCTGGGGAGCACCACCTACCCCATAAAAATAAACCCGGTCCCATCAAGCCAGACCACTAGGGCACCAGCGTGCACTGGCTTGATTCTGCCCCCACGCAGGTCCTGGAGTGCTGCAGCCTTCCACGCACTCCCAGCCCAAAGGCCACTGCTACTGGCAGATTGTAGTGTGTCATGCAGGGAAACATCATCTGTTAGGTGTGTCATGACGGAAAAAAGTTTGAGAACCACTGGCCTACTGGATTAATTGCCACACCCTTGCAACAGCTACTAGTATAAATTGAGCCTTTCTACTAATGCTGGTGTTAAGAATGTTTTAATGAAGTCTATCAAACAAGTAGCAGCTGTCATAAATAAGGGATGTCTCTCTCCAATGTCTACAATTTTGGGTGTGTAGTGTTTTGTTTTGTTTTGTTTAACTGATCTCTACTTTCCTAAATACAAAACACACAAAGAAACTTATTTGAAAATGTCAATATATTTAAATTAAAACTGAACAGCCTTAAATGCAGCTGGACCAAATTTTATAGAAAACTCACATTTATGCAAGTGAAATTACTAAACCCAGTGGTTTTTATAGTTGATGTTATAAACTTCACTTTAATCCTAATTGTAGAGACAATAGCAAGCTCTCAGTCCTCAGAATATTCAACTATTTGCATGTGTAGACACTGCAGACTGAGACATCCTTTCAGCTGAGACGTTTGGTAGTTAAGTGATCCAGTCTAGGCTTTAAAGTTTAACACTGATGCCTTGTCAATAGTAGCATTTGTGCCAGCAAAATTTTTGTTGCCCATTGATGTGAAAAAAAAAACACTTGCTGGAGCAATGTACATTTTGCCATCTTAAACCCAAGTGTGGACAGCACTACCTCAAGGGGAGATGCTCTCCTTTTTACATCCACACTGCCTCTTTGAATTTCTAATGCCCCTACCCCAGCCTACAAAGAAGTGCTCTTTTAAACCTGGAAAATGTGTATTATTTCAGACTTTCTTTTCTGTATCTGAGGTCCTGAATGAGGGGTTCCTCCGCATAAGCTCTGTCACCTGGGCTTGAAAGAGCAATGTCTGAATAGTAGCAGCAAAGTCAGTGTCTGAAGGAAAAGGTTTCAACTTGCTAGTCAGGCACAAAGTAGGGAGGGGGGAAGCAGGAATGCACATTATTGCAGAGGGTTTGGAATCAAAGCAAGTATTAGCATCACAAAACATTGGCTTTCATGTTAACTAAATAATAGAATTAATAAAAATAGTATGGGGGGAGGCCCTGATCTTGCATTGTGATTTGCATAGGCACACAGTCCTAGATGTCATTGCTGTGTAACCGTTTGCTTGAAGAGATCACAATGAAAGATTAGAGCCATACTTAGCAGTTGTTTGTTTACTTAGCATCAAAAAGTTTGCTGGGAGCGATAGAGGCCTTGCGAGAGGTCTAGTCTGTGTTCCCATAACTTAAAATCTGAAGCCACTATCCTACAAAAACATACGTGTTTAATTTTACCCCATGGGAGTAGTTCCTTTAGATTTCCAGAGGACTACGTACTAGGCAAGTTAAGCACACTAATTGTCGTGCGCAGGATTGCAAAAAAGGCGGGCTGTAAGGTTAGATAGCTAGATTTGCACCATTTCCAGTGTTCCCACTATTTATTGCACTCCACAGCAACCCATGCCTAGGGTGATTTTCAGTGGTGCAGGACAGGAGCAAGCATTGCCTGGGGCAGGAGCATGGACTGGGGGTGCGCTCAGGCCCCCCGTGTCCATGGCGTGTGGTGGGTCAGATGGTCTTTGTTAATCAAACAGCAACTTTCAGCTCCCGAAGGAGAAGTTGAGCCCGGGCCGGGCCCGAGGGGGTTAAAGAACGCAGCGCGCCAGCTGGCTGGGTGAGTAAGGGTGCGCTCCACAGGGCCAGGAAAGGCGATCTGCTGGCCGTTTGTGCTAGCTGGGGGCGGGGTGTGTCGCCGGGCCCCCGTTAGCCAGGGGGGTTGGTAGGCTCGGTCTTGAGTGTTTCTATGCCTGTGTGGCAATGCTGGGGCGGGGGGAAGGGGCGTCACCATCTGCTCTTAATTCCCTGGTCATTGGATTAGTAGCCCTCGGTGATGAGATCAGCAGGCTCAGCTTTCCTGATGGGGCACTCGTTCAGCGGCAGGCTCTTCCCTTCCCATCTGGGCTGTCTCAGTCTCTCCTGAAGGAGGGGAGAGAGAGAGGCAGCAGAGAAATCGCCGGGCACGAAGTAAACCAGCCTTTGCAGGTCTGCAAAGAGTACGGGGGTGTTGAGAGGCTAGCCTCTCTCTGTGGTGCGTGACAGCGCTTTTCGCTGTGAAGTGTTTTCTGGCTGTGATGCTTGCCTCCAATTTCTATACAAGCTTGTATCCTACTGAGTGAGGGAGATTTTATTCCTCCCCCCTCCTTCCCCTCTTTCCTCTGGCTTGCATGCTTGGAGTCCCAGCAGCACACAGCGCACGGATGTGGCTCTCTCACACTTTGTTAAGCAGCCTTCAACTGTAGCTTTGCTTTGAAATCTGCCTCTTCGGGAAGGTTTGGTCTTTGCCTAACGACAGTGCCTGGAGTTTGGAAGCTTAGATCAGTTGCCGTTCTGGAGGAAAATACTGTTCAAGGAAATACTTCTGCGAGTCCCAGCTACCTCTTTTGTTTTGTTGATTCGCGTTCGACCTTTTCCTCTGGATTTTTGTATTCCCATAACGGATCAGCATAAGAGGTGCTTTAATACTCGTCGTATGGTAAGTTCTGGGAAAGGGGAATGTTTTCCATTAATGAGAAATGTTGCTTTGTTCCGAGTTCTATTTAGTGAGGCATGTTTTTGAAACAGTGGCTGCAAGTTTAGTAACTAGCATTTACAAACAATCCACCCCCCCTGTATCTGTGCTTAAAATAATATTAACACCTTTGCTCCGGCCTTTCAGAAATGCTTTTAAAATTCATACTAATTGTGGTCTTAATTTTTCACATTAACAAAAATGTGGACAACAAAAAGCCATAGGTTTATGCTGCGTGTGAATCTAGAGGGTGGGCTCAAGCAATCCCATGTATATGTTAGTGTAATCTTTAGACATTGAGGAAATGATTTTTAGAGAATGAAACTTTAGTTGAGCTACTTTAGCATATATTTGAAATATTAAATCTCTCTTTGGCAACTGTAACACAAGTTATAATTTGTCAGCCTAAAACTTTGGTTTGATTGGGTGTGAGTTTGAATCTATTTCTTCATTGAATCAATTTGCTCTATAGCTATTTTTAAAAACTCTAGGCAAGGCTGTTCTTTTGGAATTGGTACGATCCTCATTTGCAGTTGTAATACTTTTTTGAAACATAAAGGCTATTGAATAGTGTGCTACGCTGTCTTCTGTTGTCTGATTGAATTCCTCAAGCGTAGAACCCCATTCATCCTGGAGGAGGAAGAACATTCTAGTTTAAGGTTGGTATGTAAAGTTCATTTGCCATGTTAGTTTACATTATACATTACTCCTTTGTACTTTGTAAAATATACATTATACACTGCTACAGGATGAGAAGCATCCTGAATCCAGACTCGATCAGCCATTACTCACTAGTTTCATATTGAGTACATCCCAGAGTGTTAGTCAATACAAATTTTTCATAATTTTTCTATTGCCCTTCCTGACAGAAAATATCAATAACGAGTAACACTGCACTGGAAAAGAGTTTGTCCTTAAAAAAAAAAAAAAAACAAAAAAACCTCTTAAAGGGCTATTCTGAGACTGCAGGTAACGTTTGTTTGTGCAGTCTATCTCAAGACACACTGCATTTTTAATGTCGCTTCTGTAGCAAAAGCAGTCTGATAGGAATATGAAAGTTGAAGATTTATTTTATGCTGACGTCAAACGTGTGTTCACTTTAAAAACACTATTGGGCAATGCTTTTATAATATTTGTACAGTGGTGATATTAACAGAAGTTCATCCTAATAACAAAACATAAAACTGGCAAGTGGAGGACCAGGCTTATATATTCTTTTCTCTGCCCTCCATTTGTTATGTGACTTTGGCAACATCCCTGTGCCTCCAGTTCTCCATCTGCACTTCCCTATAGCATAGTGGTGCTAAGGCTTAATTTGTGAATGTCTTTGAAGCACTTGAAAGCATTCAGATGGATCCTGCTGTAAGAACATAACCTTTATACACTGGGAGCTTGTGAAACCAAGAGCTGAACTTCTGTGTTTAACTGATCAGGAGGATCCAGGAGCAGTAGTTTGGTATCCCCCTAATGTACATATGCCCTTGACCTTATTCCTTGTTGCTTTACAGACTTCACTTAAAGTCATCTAGTATGATCAGTCTTTTTTCCTAAGTGCTTTGAGTGATATGAGGTTCCCATTTGGGAAATACATTTTATAAGTAGTCATGCTGAGACCACTTGACAGAAGTGCTCAAATGAAGATGCAGCATTAACCAATATATGCTCACTTGAGCAGACTGGAATTCCTTACTTTTTGTTCTGGATGTTATGATTGCCTTTCATGATTTGCAAGTTTTTTTTGTAGCAGAAGAATTGCTGAGTGATAGACCATCTTTCACGCTAGTCCACATGAAGCAGCTCATTCAGTAGTTAGATTTTATTGTTGCTTTGTAAACTTATTGGAGTGGATTTTCCATATACCAAAAAATCTAAAACTGAGCAAACTATTTCTGGCTTGTCCTCCTGCACAAACACTGCTTGTTCTGCTTCTCTTTGTAAGTTACTAGCATACTGTACTCTCCTCTACAGGGTAGATAAGTGCCACAATGGAGTTTGGTGCTGTTCGTGGATTGTATGGGGTGGTGTGTGTCTGTTGCTCTTGAATTTAACTGAACCTGTGACTAGGGACCCATGTTCTTATGACTAGCTTGTTTATCTTCAGATTCTTGCAGTTACGCACCTAACAGAACCCCACATTGTGATTTTTAACCCTGAGGTCTGACCAGCCTATCACTGTTATAGACCTTGATTAGAATTATTAGCCACTTTATGTTACAAACCTTTCTTTCAAATTCCTTTTGGCTTAAACCCTTCCCCCCTCCCCCCCACATGTTTTACCAGGTTAAAGTCTTGTAAATCATACTGTATTTTTAGCTATCTCTTCTGCTTAGCTTGCTTGGCTTCTGTCTACAACACTGACATCCTTTACTGACAATCTCCTTGCACTATGTCAACATTGCTCCTGTACAAATTAAAGAAGTCTTTCAAAGGAATTCCAAGAACTGTAAACTTCAGCTTAAAATGGTAATGTAGACATGCTATTGATACATAATAGGAAATAAATAAAAGGGAAATTTAAAGATATTTTAGTTATAGCCAAGATGGCACTTTGACATACATTTTAGTGGAACTTGCAGATATTGGTGTCAGGCCAATGAAAAAGAGTTGTAATGGAGCAGCGATGGCTGGTATTTTATTAAGATGCTTTGCTTTTATTGTGTGATCTAAGACATGAATCTTGACTCCTGTCTGTTGAATTGTAAGGGAGCCATGCTGACAAAACCCTCTTTAGACTGACAGAGCTAATTTAGATTTTTCGTGCTGACCCATATAAATAAAGAATGCTGCTTGTGTATAGTGGAAAGGTAAGACCATGTATGTTGTAATAAGGTCTTAAAAATGTAGTGAGCCACTTTTATTTCCATTTTTGATTATGAAAGCTGCGTTTAAGATGGCCTGTTGGAACTATATCAGTATTGTCTTATCAAAATTTAATGTAAAAGCGTTATTTGCATGCACAAAAACCAGTTAAAATATTTGCTAGTGTTTCCATAGAATGATGTATTTCACAATTTATATTTCAAATGCACACATTTAGCTCTGAATTAAAACATGCCAGGTAGGCGTGCAGTGATTCTCCACAAAGGGCTCTATCTTTGGATAAGTTTGTAGGTGAGGTGAACCTATAATACCCAACTGAGTGTCTTTTGCACTCCTCCAGAAACACTGCAACCTGATGACTACAATTTTTACTGTTTTAGTTACTTTCAAGACTGTAATCTGGT
Source organism: Pelusios castaneus (assembly GCA_007922175.1). Classification (NCBI taxonomy): domain Eukaryota; kingdom Metazoa; phylum Chordata; order Testudines; family Pelomedusidae; genus Pelusios; species Pelusios castaneus. The sequence continues at coordinate 12,946,669 of ML685789.1, forward strand.
GCTTGTTGGTCAGTTTCCAAATGACAATGTATTAAAAGGTTTTTTATTGGCTATGCAAGAGTCAGTATTAGTGTTTTGAGCTTCACACTACGAATATGCATAAGCTGTGAGAAAAAGAGTCTAATGTGAAGTAGACTTTTGTCCTCACAAACAAGGTCTGGCCTCTGCACTGGAGGGATGAAGAGCATGTTACAGCTCTGACCAACCATGTCATCAACAATACCAGAAACCTTCTTAACCCTGAATCACATCCAGAGGTGTTTAAAAACATATGTACTAGACTGCATGTAACATGAGAAGTATGAGAATTATTTGCTGACAATAGCGGATGTTGAAGAACAAATGGAGAGGTTTGTGAGAGGGGTGTTTTGATTCTGGTTGGGGGACAAAGGGTGGGGGATTTTTCAACCCAGTAACGAAGTCTAGCATCAGAACACTCGCTGACGTAGCCAAGAACCAAATTTGTCTGCTGTGACTGTCCCTCTCTTACTAGCTATCAGTCCAAAAACTGTTTTCCATACACCCTGGACCTTGGCAAGGTGCAGATATGATGTTCTGAAAACAGAACACACAGGTATGTGAATTGAAACGGGCACTGTTACCACCACAACTGTCAAGCCTTCCTTCCTATCTGTGCACGCAATTTGTGATGCACTTGCTCCTGGTTTCTGTAACCTACTTCCTGCTGCACATGTTTTAAAGGGATGTGACTGTACCATTCCTATTTGATACTGGGAAAAGAAACTGTTTAATATTACCTAAAAGAAAGAGAGCTTACCACTTTAGAGATCTTGCCAGGCTGAGAGAGGGTGGCAGACAAGCTGCAATATCTTGCGGTAGTAAAGAAGTTGGTATCCGTAGCATATGACAGAACGAGAAAGAAAAGGAGTCCTAGAGACCTGAAATGCTTGGACCTCAATCTGGCCATAAAAAAGGACACGTCATTGACATGACTCCTGCCCTGTGAGGATGTGCTTTTCAAAACTGTCAAAAGATCATCTTGGCAAACACAGATTAGGCTCTCTTCACACCTCAGTAAACCAGATACTGGATCAGCACTGCAGGGTGGATAGAAAAATGTGGATGCTGAAATACTTCCTGTATTCTTTGAGCTTCTACCAGTCCTTATTTTGGCCTCTACTAGTAGGAGTTGCTGCATAGTCAACTGTCTGCAGTCAGTATGATCTTCCCAGCACAGAACTGTGTACATTCTCAACAGAGATCATAAAGAATGAGATGGCTTGAATAAAAACATCACAAATGTTACCACATTTCTATGATGCCTGTACAGGTGTATTATTGGATTTTGTTTGTACTCTTTTTATGTTGGTCTTCTGAAGTTTTGAGGTCCCACAGAAAGCCAGTTGTGTTTTGAAATAAGTCATTCAATTAACAATGCCCACTTTGAAATATTTGCACTCAGTTCTAGCATGTTTATGGTGAAATATATTTATCCTCATTCTTGTGGGAATGGTGACACTTGACAGCTCTACATCATATCGCATCTTAAGGTAGACATACTAGGCTCTCAAATGATTGGGAGGGGGAGATGGTACATTAAACCAGTCAGTTTGCTGGTGTCTGCCACTCACCTAAGATGTGTGTGTCATACACACTTATTTTCATCTGACAAAGTGGGTTGCAGCCCACAAAAACGTATGCCCGAAAACATTTGTTAGTCTCTAAGGTGCCACAGGACTTCTGTTGTTTTTGCTGTATATCGACGAACACGGCTACCCCTCAGGAACTTATTTTTCTTGTAATTGTTGTTTAAATTATAAATCCATGTTCTAGTTATTGTAGTCCTCCCCCATTTTTCAGAGTTTTCTAATCTTTCTCTTTCATAAAATTAACTTAAAAAACTGTTGATGCAAAGTATTTATTGATAATTTGGCTGGATGCAAAGTATGTATTGATGTTAGCGGCAGTACATACTGCTATAGGAAAAGATGTGGTCATAGCATAGCCACCCTGTCCCCCCCTCCCTCCCCCCCGGCCAGCGTTGCGCCACCCCTTCCACCCCCATAGCTGGCACTGTGGCAGCACTCTGGGACCCTCACCATTGTACTGCCCCCTTCTACCCCTACCGCTGCACCCTTCTGGGGCCGGGGCTGGCGCTGCCAGACCCCTTCCCCCCCAGGCGGCTTTCCTTTGCCCCCAGGCCAGCTGCATTCCCCCCCTCCAGCTCCCCTCATTTCTCACTGGCCCCCCTCCTAAATATTACAAAGTTTGTTGATTATATCAACTTGGAAAATGTTTTGCATGCTTTAGAGAATAGGATTAAAATTCAAAATGCTCTGGACAAACTGGAGAAATGCTGTGAATATAGAGGGTGGAATTCTATAAGGACAAATACAAAGCACTCCACTTAGGAAGGAACAATCAGTTGAACACACACAAAATGGGAAATGACTGCCTAGAAGTGCAACAGAGTCCTGTGGCATTTTTAAAGACTAACAGATTTATTTATCGCATGAGCTTTCGTGGGAGAAAATCCCACTT
>ML685789.1:12949570-12984643 GCA_007922175.1 Pelusios castaneus
CGGGGATTCAGCTGCTGCGCGCGCAGCTGCGTCCCCGCCGTGCATATATACATCTCTCGTTTAGATATATAGATACCTCAGAACTGTAAATTGGAGTATTTTTTTCATTAGAAAGAATAGTGTAAAAAAGAAGTGAAAATGTCGTAAAAGGTGCACTCTTACAATTCTTACCTACACTGGCTAGTAATATTTACAACTGATAATCTATGAAAGATATGCAGAGATATTTAAATCAGAAAGCAAGAGTTAATAATGATTCTGTTAAGCCGGTTAATACTAGGCTTACATTGAAAGGAGAGAAAACGTTAGGCATGGAATTGTTTTCCCCCCATATTGTGGGTATTTGTAATTAACATCTATATATGTAATTGACTGCTGTATTGTTCTGGAATAAAATGTACATAGCCAGTAGAGGTGGTCAGTATTTCACTTTTAGTGCCCTCCATTACACACCTCTCAAATACACAAGTCAATATAGTCTGTTTCTGTTACTCAGGAAGTGCGTACGTGGTTCTCATAGCTACACTCAAAGAAGTGTGTTGCTGAGTTCACAAAATGATTATATTTGGGTTTTGGCTGACTGCCAACTTCTCGAATTATGCTTTCATAAGAGCATTTCTCGGAATTTTAGCAGGCAAATTGACTGCTGCATTCCATTTTATAGTTCATTTTAGACAAAACATCCAAAATATGTACATTGTAATAAACAGTTTTAATTTTGCCAGTATTCTTACACTTCTCATGTATCAAATTTACATCAATCCAAATGCTACTTCTGAATTTAATGAAGCTTATATGGCATCTTCAAACAACAAATGAGGCCTGCATATATTGGCGTAGACCGCACTGGCAAGAAAGAAGTCAGAAGAATGCGACCTTTAGCATGTGGAAGGTCACGTTCAGTTGGGGACCCTCCTTCCAGTTTGAAGTGGTCAAAGGATTATTATGGTACTTGAAATTGGTTGTTATATTGACTTAAATGAAGCATCTATCCTCAAATGTATCCCTTCAAAGTATTTTTGACCTTATCTCAGTGATTCTTCTGTGCGATGCAATGTTAATAACTCTTAGTGATGAAATCTTCCCAAGTGTCTGGCATGTTGAAATTGGAGGCTATCCCAAACCTGCAAATATTGTTTCGTATAAAGCTTCTGCTTTGAAATAGGCCCTTTAAGGATGTGCAGAGCAGAACATGTAGCTTATGGGTCAGCTCTGTAACAGTAGTAGAGCAGCCAAAGTGGATGAGAGAGGTAACTTGAAAGAAGTTTGACTCTCATCAAAAATTCCCTAAACACTTAACCATGAACTATTGCTGCTTTTTTTTTTTTTTTTTTTTTAATGATCTTGTATGGCAGCAACCTATATACAGTAAAATGCAATAAATGCACATTTCTCTAGGGGTGACCACTGTTGTATCTGGAGAATAATGTGCAAATCCCACCAATACACTGCCTGTAAACCAGCTGTGGTTTGGGATGAATTAAACAGTGAAGCAGAGGAGAACATAAGCAGTGTTCCCTTTTGTGGGCTATAATGGTATCCTATAAATCTAAAACACATCTCTTAAGTGAGGCAAACTTTAATTTTACTTCTTAAAAATTCATTCTTTTTAAATCACTGGACTAAAATATAAATGTCTTGGGAGGAAGTTTGTGCTTGATTTTTCCAGATTTCAATATTTTCCTTCCAAAATTGACCATTTTATATATGCACTTCCTGCCTCTGAAGCTATCATGACTTTTCTGTGATATTTGTTTTGCTGATAGAACTGTCAGTTATCAATAATTTTATGTCCATTTCAGTAAGTCTCTGTTAATTAAGGCTATTGTTCTGTGCGCTGGGTGACATCCTGATATGTATTTAGTTGTAGTTTAATTATAAAATAGCTTGTTTCCTGTAAAGAGATGAGAATTTGTTGAAATGCCTCTGAGTTGAATCTGCAGTGTTACAGTATCTTGAAGCATGAAACCAGTATATTTAATTTATTAGTGTTTTCCCCTCTCTTGCCCATGAGTTTTAGGTTCTTTTTAGTGTTTCGAACCCACTAATCAGCATAAACATGTGAGTTCAAGAAGCCAGAAAAGCCTTTCAGCTCTTGTGACACAAGTAACAGGTAATTGAAATCTTTGATGATAAAGAATACGTAGTCTCAGTTGGACATGGTTTTTACTTTTTATAACTATGACCTTCCCAATCAACCTCATCTTGAGTGCTTAGCTGCCTTACAATACTTCACCCAAACACTACCGGCTGGGAGACACAGTAATCCCTTAATCTTTGACACAGTCAATATTTGGGAAATATTTAGTTTGATTGCCTTTCACTTTAATAGGAGTATTCCGATCATTCACTAAGAAAAAACCGTCCCTGTTACCAAAGAGCGTTGTAATATCTAAACAGGGTAAGGGTGGCTGGTTTTCTGCTGCTTTAGGCACTTGCAGCTTTTCTTGCCTACAGCAGGCTGTTTAGATGCAGTTCCCGATGTTTAAAACTTAAAACAATAACATTCCCATTGCTTTCAGGCCAATGCTTTTGAAAATCTTACTCCACTGTAAATTTGCAGTAATCTCTGAAAAGCAAAATCATGTGAAGTGAAAAGACAGCCCAGCAAGTACGTGGAATCTATCAGGATTGTACGCAGGTCTTTATACTTGTTGAAGCAGATAGTTTCCTATAAGGAGATGTAAATGCAAGAAGTTTTATAAAATACTTAGCTATACAAGCTGAAGTGTGATGCATACTTAATTATAACTTATGCATTATATTTTAAAATATTTTTACATGTGTACAGGGGACTGTCTTAGACTTACAATATGAAAAATTCTTAGATATGTTTGCCAGTAGACATGTACTATAACTTTTTTCTCTTCAGCGAGCAGCACAAGAGTCTGTGGGTGCAAATGTGGGGAGGAGACCAATTTAACTTCAAAGGTAATTTTATCTGCAGACACAGGTGGCTTACATTTGTCAGCAAATTTTTTTTTTTCCTAAAAACTGGGGATTGAAAATAGGGTTGCAACCTTTACTATAGCTGCTGCAGTCATATTTGCTATAATGCTGAAGGCATATTCTTGTCTGACAGCAATTATATCGATGTGATAAGTCTCTTTATTTTGTATAGCAACTGTGCTACTATAGATTCAGTGGTATGGGAGGAAGTACATGAAAATGCTGTCTTGAATTAATGCTCTGTGATGCTTCAGGTCTTAACTTTTTTTTTTTTTGTCTTTTAGTGAGCCATTTACAGCATCAATAATTGACTTGCATTTCCTACCCTAAACACCATAACAGGAATCAACAGTTTAATTACGTCCATTCAGGTGCATCTCTCTCCAGCAATGCTAAACTGTGTGTGTGTGTGTGTGTGTGTGTGTGTGTGTGTTAAACATCCCTCCCCCAAGACAGCCGAATTTGGCTGGTGGAGGATGGAAGGTAAAATTAAGCTAAACTATAACACTACTCCAGTGACATACCTGTGCTTCCTGAGCTATCCATATTTTTGTTCTAAGCCTCTAAGATATTGAGGCTGAGTCAGCAGGAGCTTTTCACAGTTATTGCCTGAAAAGGACACTGCTGGGGGGGAAAGAAATCTATTTATACAAGCCACCTATATCTTTTATTCCTAGATTTTGCCTACTAGTATTTCTGTAAAATAGCTGGGAAGTGGGTGAGCTAACCAAACATAGTTCAAGATCTGTGGGCAAAGGCAATGTATGGGTATGCACATCTGGCCGCTGAACTGGGTGCCTGGCAGTGCTTGGAATGTTTTAACAATCGCCGTTGGACCATGCCATGATTGAACTATTAGGTCAAGGAAACCCCCGCCTGTATGCCGAGTTTGCTCTTTTCCTTCTTGTTCCAGATTAGGTATTTACCTAAGAGATAATTGTGGTTTAGGTGCATAACTGAAGGTCAGGCTGGGCTTTCTCTTTTCCTACAGTTGTTCATAAAGTCAGATAAGCTATTCCCAGGTGGCAGGTGAGCACAAGTTCTCTGTGCTCCTTGAACTAGTTGGGAAAACCAGGGTTAAGATGTAACATAATGAGGAGTGATAGACCCAGAGAAGGGAAAAGACTGACAGCGTAGAGGGCAGGTGTGTCAGTAGTACAGCGGCATTACATGTGGACTTGAACAGCGTAACCAACAAGGGGTAGAAACACAATCACCCTTAGGGGAGCAAGTACCTCTTGTTACTTCCTGTCTGTCTTTTCTAAGTGGAGCAACAATACTAATGAACAGGGAGGAAACTGCATCTAGTTCTCCTGACTTGGAAGAGTGCATGTGGGATCCTGAAACAAAATGTAAATTATCCCACCCTCAAAAGGAGACAAGGGAATGTTCAGAAGAAATGCTTGGCGCAAAAAATATATGAGGTGGCTGGTGGCTGAGGGACGTTACATGAAATCCCAAATGGAAGGGGAAAGGGAAAGAGACTTAGAGAAAAGGAGAATGAAGTAAAAGAATTGAAGAAAAACAAAGGGTTCATCAATACTGCAGTGAAAGTTCTGTGGCATGCCTGTGGCTGGTGCAAGTCAGCTGATGTGGGCTTGTGGAGCTAAAAATTGCAGCATATGCATAACCTTAGTTTTCCTTCACACCTATGATCTTGGGCTCTAGCCTGAGACCAAAGTCTGTGTTGCTATTTTGAGCTCTGCAAGCCTGAGTTAAATGATCATGATGGTCCCTTCTGGCCTTAAAGCCTATGAAACCCCAGCTTTTGAAACTCAGTGCTTTGGGTTTTTTATTGCAGGGTAGATATGCCCTATTTGTTTCATGCGCAGATACTTCTGTGGTTGGTGACTGAAGGAAACTCACATACAAGAATGGTGACTGACTGGATGGGTAACCAGAGTGATTCAGAAACAAAAGTTCCCTCCCCCAGCTTGGGAATTTCCTGGTTTGAAAGACTAAACAAAGATGCTCTCTTCTCCCAAAAACTAATTATAGATAAATGAAATTAAAGGCTTGGCTAAACTGCTATTTTAATATTTTGTTAACATTCAGTTTCTTAATTGATGAATACAGAGAGCAATGATGTTGCTATAAAACTGTGCTTAACTCTACGATCTCTTTAGTAGCTTAAAACACACATTTTTCCTTGGTCTGTACAATCAACTTTACACTGGCATGTGTTTTCCTGTTCTTTGAAAGGATTTAACCTTAAATAGCACGGCTCTGTTTCTCACCATCTATTTATATAATACCCTGCCTTGTCAGAACATTGATTTTGATGTTTTGCAGTCTTATGAAGGTGCAATGCAAAACTTGCACAGTCTTTATTTCATCCCATTGGGGCCCTCTAATAAGCATGTGATAAAGAGCAAGCAGAACCAGAGAAAGTGCAGTAAGGAGAGGATTTGAGAAAATATGGTAAGACCTTTTTGAGTATGAAGGAAAATGTGAGCTAATGTGGTGATATATAATAAAAAAGATAATCCTTAATAGCAACAGAAAGAAAATACATAGTTGTATCTCAGGAATAATACATTATTGCAAGGGTATAGGAATCATCCTTCTCTTTTCCTGTCAAATTCAGTCTTATTTGCTCATTGGCTGAGCCAAATGAAGCACGTGATCTGTCCGTGGAGATGAGGAAATGAGGCACATGATCTGTCCATGGAGAGTTGGGTGTTTGAATGTAATATGAAAGTGTGTACATTCTACACCCTTATTTATCTTCTGATCATGTGGCAACAGCAGAGCATACATACTGTAGTCATGAGGATCTGTTACTATAATCCCTTATCTGCATAGCAACTCATTGCTCAGAATGCAGCGACATATTTGAAGAATCATAATCCTATTATGTCAACCCTAGGTTTTCTTTGTGGGTGGCCTACGCAGGGCAGATGAAGTTTGTGCTGCCTTGTCATGACTAGTTTCAGCCTACAGAGGTATTTTAAATTTCTCATCATCGTACCTTGCATTAGCAACTAAATGTTGCTTTTGTGATGAGATGAGCTTGTCTATTTTTTGGTCAATCCAATATCTATTTTCACATCCATCTCTCTGCACTTCAAAACAGCTCTTAATTTACTCATGGTATTTCTTGTATCCATTCTCATGCCTCTGTTTATTAACCTGTTCCCATTCCTTTGTCACCTTCTTTGATGTATGTATTTGACTTTTTGATGAGGATTTAGGTATTTCAGACATCCATCCTGTAAACACAGTTTTATGCATGAATATTGAGTTCAATGAGATTATGCGTGTGTATAAATGTACCCATTTGTAATGTGTTTTTTTGCGAAGATGTGGGCCTTAATTTACTTGGTGGGCTGGTGCTATAGAAATGCCTATTCTTTTAGTTCATATCACATACATGTTGAAGGAAAAGAACTGCATTGTTGATGTAAGTGTAGCTCTCGGGCTAGAGCTGGGCTTGGCAACCTTTGCTGGCCCCTGTGCCAGCACCACCCACCGCACCCTCAGCAGGTGCCGGGGGTGGGGACAGGGTCTCCTTCTCCTTGCTGGCTCTGCCCCCGCACACGGGGCTCCTGTCCCCTGCTGGCCAAGCTCCCCAGTGGGGGGTGGGGGGAAGGCAGCAGGGGGTAGAAGCTCCGCATACTGTGGCTCCTTTTCCCTGCTGGCCATACTTCCCAGCTCAGGCCGGTGAGGCCAGCAGGGGACAGGTGTCCCGTGCACTGCGGCTTCTTTTCTCTGCTTGCTGCACTCCCCAGTGGGGGAGCTGGGGCCAGCAGGGAATAGGATTCACAGCTTTTGTGGCCCCAGATCCCCGTGGGAGGCGGGGCCAGCAGTTGGGACTCTCCGAGTAGGCATGTGTGCCAGGTTTGGCATGTGTGCCAAGGGTTGCTGATCCCTGGGCTAGAGTTTAGTTAACTGCTGCAAAGAGAACAAAACATGACTTCTATAAGCCTTCTGAAATGGTGTCTATGTTGTACTGTTTTCCATCGTATAAATGTTTGAGTACAGGGTCTTTCTTTGACATCATGAAGACTGTGCATAAATTATACAAAGTCAATGGACAGAATTTATGATTGACAGGGGGAGATGTTGAAATCTGTCTTTAAGGAGGCTTTCCATACTGTTCACTTTGGTTTTTTTAAATCCTTTTGGAGGACAAAAGGAATTAGTGAATTAAAGTATAAATTAATTTTTCAAATCACAAAATAAGGAAATTCAGATGCAAAATGCAACAAGTGTGTTAGCTCAATTAAAGCTGAGCCCCAAGAGGGTGGTAGTGCATTGCTATCTTACAAATTTAATTCAGGCCATTAACTTTCACATATTGATGTGGAATATGGGTGGCTTTTTATTATTTTAATATAAGTGACTTCTTGTATTTAGGTCTTTTATGGTCTAAAGAATATTTTATTTCAAGTAATTAGTTTTTTTCTTTTAAAAAACTAATCTTTCATTTTAATCATTTTAATAGCTGGAAAACATATGCTTCATAAGATTTCTAGCTCCATTTCTAGTATGCTCTGTAAATGACATTTTAATTGAATTTTATGTTTATGCAGCTGATTCCTAAAATGTCTTTAAGCACTCATCTTCCATGTTGCTATTATGCATACTTTCTTTAAATAGTTTTTGCTTCTTCTGTTATGTTATGCTGATTTTTTTCCTAAAAAAATCAAGAGTTCATATAGAAAAGGAGAATAAAACATTATTGGATAAAAAAGGTAAATGTTTATTTGATAGTTTATATTTGTTATATAAACACATTACTGTTACGCAACATTCAGTATAATAAATGAATGGCAAAGAAAAAGGTAACGAAGTAAAAGTATACTTCATATGTGTTCAATAAGTTAATATAAGATTTGTATTCATTTAACTCTTTTATAAATGGATCACAATCCATTTTCTGGCCTAATACAGTGGTTCCCAACTTTTTCCTTTACGCGGATTGCTATATTGTCATCAAAAGTTTTTGCGGACCATGTTCTAACTGCCAAATATGCAAAAAGCGTCAGTTCACGTTGACGTCATACAAAAGCACCACTATTTAAATTCAGAGAATGATATGTTACACAAGGATGTTTGAAGTAAATTACATTGCGCATAATAATGTAACATTGAATATGATACGTAAGAGGTACATGGGATTATATTATTATTACATTATCTTTTTCCTCCATGGACCACCTGTAGTACCCACGCAGACCACTAGTAGTCTGCGGACCACAGGTTGGGAACCACTGGCGTAAGATAAGTAATATAATGCCATGGGAGAAAAACACAAGAAATAATAACAGAAGATCAGAAAAGACTAAAGAATAATGTGTGTGTGTGTGTGTGTGTATTTAGACCATTTTCTTAATTTCTTGTGTTTAATTAATTAAGATTAGTCTGAATAAACAATATAGCTAAAAGTATAACTCCCATATAAACTCCTATATTCCCATCAATTAGGAATTAATACCTTGTAAAATATTTTATCTCTTGTAACATGTATAAGCCAGTCCTTTAGTGTTTACGGTAATAGGATGCACAGATATAAAATGATATATGCATATCATGTGTCACACTGCTAGAAATGCTCTTTCCAAGTCCTACATCAACATTATTTCTGTACAATCCAGTTGAATGGAGGCAGACTATCTTATTTTATGTATTGAAACTGTAAAAGCTCCTGCTGATGGCTTACTGAAATGATCTCATCCATCCCATTTTCATCCCCTGTGCAGTAAAGAGCACTTAAATCATATGCTCTGTGTGATACAACCTTTTGCAAGGGATTGGTTCCCCTTGAGTGTTTTCCTGACTAAAAAACTACAGACTTGATCACTTTAAAAAGCCACCCAGCACTGAATTCTGAGATATTTACAGATATTAGGGAATTGCAGTGAAATCTCAGCGCTGTATTGTAACTCTGGATAAATATTGACATAGCAATCACAGTGCACTTCTAAAGTCTGTAAGCTTTCCCTAGAGAAGGCGCTGTAATACCCCATGTGGTTAGACAAAACCAGGCAAGGAGGAGGTTCATAATGTCATGTGGGATATTTTAACTTAAGTTCTTCCTCTGCTTGGTTCATTGGAGGGCAGGGGAGAAGAGCCACTCACAGAGAATGCTATTTAGAGCAGATATGAAAAAAACTGAAAAATTTGCTCTGTGACTGTTTAGTTTTATATTACCAAAAGGGGAGAAAGCCTATTAATTAACTGCTGAATGTCTGATAGATTGCTCCAGATCCTCAAAATTACAGTGATATTATCCATATAAGGGCTTACTCTATATTTCTTTGCACAAAGCTGGATCTTCTTTTATTCCTAAGTGTCTTTTTATTGAAAGCTGAGGTGGCTTGAGAGCCAGCACAAAAAGTAAATACAAGGGTGAACAACTTAATAGAAATATGAAGGATATTTGGTCACTATTGTGAACAATAGCTTGATTATAATTTTACAGCAGATTAAATCTTAATATAGAGGATGTTTAAAAACCAAAGTGGTAATTCCATTCCATAGTTCATATCCAAACACAGAATGATGATTTGATGGTTAGAATTCTTTACTGCTCTAGGTATTGCCATATCAATTGGACTGGTGGTCCATCTAGTCCAGGATCCTGCCTCTGACAGCGACCAACATGAGATGCTTCAGAGAAATGTTTTAAGAACACTGCTACAGGTAGATGTAGGCTAATCGGCCCATCTATTAGTTCTTCTCCTGGTCTCTAATAGAGATTGGTTTAAACTGTGAAACGTGAGGTTTAATATCCCTTCCAAAACTGGTGTTAGCCTAATAAAACTCTGGATTTTCTTGTATCCATGTAAAGTCCTTTTCTTTAAAAACTTTTTTGCTATATTCTTGGCCCTGATTGCTTCTTATGACAATGAGTTCCACAGTCTAATTGTAATTGTGTGAAAAAGGCACTTGCTGTCCTTAACCAACCAAATTTGAGGATGACGTACAAGATGTAAAAACCATCCAAAGGGCAGGATGTTCTGGACATTCCAAGAAGGTCATAAATCATAAGCCACGAAAATTGTAATCAAGATGGAAAGAGTACCTTGTTCAACTGGAATGACAAGCAGGTGCAGTAATGTGATCCTGTTCCTGGTCTACCAATACTGGCTTCATGCTATGCGGCCTGAGCTGTTGAGTCTTTCTCCGTAACTTCCTTCACCTCAGGTAGTTAGGCACGGTTGCTGCCCTGCGTATTTGCCACCACCTGTGTTAGCCAACATTTTTTCAGGATTCTCATTCAGGCGTTCCAAATGGCAGCCAACGCCATCCATGTAAAGCAGACAGTGATAGCCTCTTAAGCTGGTTGTAACATCATCACAGTGTCTTGAACCATTTTCCAGCTGCGGCTTGTTCAGAGATGGACATTTTGGCAGCCACTGTGGTTTCCCAGACACTCGTACTGACACAAGTTGAATGAATGTTGGACACGAATATTCGATAAAATGAAGTGAACCATCTGCAAACTAAATCAGACAAACATCTGGCATTGATAGTCTTCGCCCAGATCTTCTGGCCATCTTTCACCACATATGGAGAACTGGAACCTTGCCAACCACCTGGAAGGGCAGAGTTGTGATCTCACTTTATAAGAGAAAGGGATCACACAGCAAATGTAAGACCTACAGGCTGATCACCTTGTTGTCCATGCCAGGGAAGGTGTCTGCGTATTGTGGCAAACCACCAGCTCCACTTAGTGGGTCTCATGCTTCTCGCTTTTGTTGTGGGTTAGGGTGCTACCAGCTACCCTGTTTCTGTGATGAAGGAAAGGCTCCACCAGTGGAGTCTGGTGGGTTGGGACCTGGGCCTGCCCGCTCCTCCGGCTCCCAGCCCAGGAGCCATACAAATGACAGCTATTTGCTGTGAAGCCTGTACCCACAGCTGCATTCTTTTCCCCTGGGCTAGTTTCTTCCCCGCTCTGTCCTTCCAGCTTCTGGTGTCCCCCTTCCTGAATGCCTGGAGATAGCTCAGTCCTGTTTCAAAAGTTCTTCCCCTTCTGGGGTCCCGTACCATCTTCTGGGTGTCTGTGTTCCTCTACTCCACATTGTTCTCCTCCTGCTCCTCTGCACCACACAACATTCTTCTGATTCTACCTCCAGCTTGTGCCTCTTCTGTTTTGAAGGAGGGAGGCTTTTATCAGGTTCCTTGCTGGCCCCTGATTAGCCTCAGCTGCTGCTAATTGCCCTCTGTTAACTCTTTGCTAGTTTGCAGAAAACAGTTCCCGAAGCATTCTGGGGCTCATTTATCTCCCTTCTATGACTCTCCTACTGCCTTCTGGCCTTGATCTATCAGCTATGTTCTGTCAGTGCATTTGGAGCCCCTGCTACATCAGAAGTGTCTCCCCCAAGTTTAGGAGGAACAGGTTCACATTAGTTGCCCTCTGTTGTCGGAGATGCCTTGTGAGTTCAAGAAGCCCCTGCACTTTGCATATGTTGATCTTAAGGCAGCATTTGATTCAGTTGATCAAACTGCAGTATGGACCACCTTAAAGAGCGTAAGTGACCCCACCACTCTGCTGAACTGGATTATCAAGCTGCATAATGGAATCACTGCCCGTGTACAGCTGGGAAATTGGCACCTTCTAAATCAATATATGGTGTCGGGCAGCACTGAGTCTTGCACTGTTTTGTCAGGAACTGGATTTCATAATGCAGCATTACATCAGGGCCACTGGCATTAGGATTGGTGACCTTTTCCTCTCAGACTCTGACTACACCAATAACCTTTTTTAGTACAGAGCCCTGACTGTTTCGTGAGGCCGTCTAGCAAATGAAGGAGGAGTGGGTAAGGTTGGTCTCCGTGTTTCATCGCCAAAGACAATGCTGCAAAACCTAAGATCAGGTTCATCTACAACCCCAGTCTCTTTGAATAATAAAACCAGTCTGCAACTTTTGCTTTTTGGGTTCTATGCTGACCAGTTCCTCCAGATTTCACGTGACATTTCTCTGCTGGATTGGCATTGCAGAGTCTGGGTCATTTACAACGAATATGAAATTAATATCTCAAAGTGACGATCAAGTTCAGGTTCTATTTGAGCTCAGTCTTCTCTTTACCATTGTGTGATTGCAGAACATGGACACTGTGCCAGACTGGAGAAAGGTGGAGGCTTTTCACACACAATGCCAGTGCCATATATTGGATATAAAGTGGAGTGACTTCATTTGTAATGCAGATGTTTATGCTAGCTCTGGTCTAGAGACTACTGGGGCCATTGCCTGAAGATGTCATCTTATGCTTTTTGGACAAGTTGCATGAATGCTGTAAGACCACCATTCTCTGTGCGGCTTGTAACCCCTGGGCTAAAATTCAACTAGCTGAAGGCAAGGCCGTCCCTTGGGGTGGGACCCAGGGCCAATCGTCCTGTGGGCTCCCCTTCCCTGCAAGGGGACGGCAGGGGGTGTGGTGGGTGTCTGGTTGGAACAGCTCAGGGAGGCCGGGCCCCGCACACTCACCCCTCCCCTGGGCTGGCTGCTCTGCCATCAGGGGTGGGGTGGGCTGGTCCAGAGGCTGGGTTCTGCTTTTGTGCCCTGCCACTGGGCCAGCTGCTCCACCCCTGGGAGTGGGGAAGGCCGGCCCAGAGGCTGAGCTTCACGCTCCTGCCCTGCTACCTTCAGCTTGCCACCAAAAGCAGTAGGTCTGAAGCGGGGTGAAACATAGCAGTGGGGGACTCGTATAACAGATACAGGCCCATATCCTCTATGGCTTATAAAAGCTGATGAGTGGCTCAAACTGCACCAAATTATGAGGCAGAATGTTAGTGTTAGAATTTTGCACAAATGGCCAGTGCTTGGCTAATTTAAATTGATATACATCCATTGATTTCAGCAAAACTACACAGAATATGATTTAAGGAGGTAAATAACTCAGTCATAGGTTCGTGGCCTATTGCAGGAGTGGGTGGGTGAGGTCTTGAGGCCTGCATTTTGCAGGAGGTCAGACTAGATGATCATACTGGTCCTTTCTGACCTTAAAGTCTATGAGTCTATGAGAATAGCACCAGATCCTCAGCTGGTGTTAAAATTACTGCATGATAGAGCAGCTTCTGTCTGACTTCTCTACCTTCCCGGTACTCGTCCTTGTCTGAATGGACACCGTGTCCCACATTTCCTCTGAAAGTGCGATGGGATTTACACTGAGGAATGGTACTACCACATAGTTGCCTTTCCCTTCTGCATTACTTTATAGCCCATCCTACAATTATAATGTAAAGAGGCTCCTTGTGCACCAGAAGAGACCCAAGAATCTGGAGTAGTGCACACTCCTTCAGCCTGATCAGCTACAGTGGTCATTCAATATTAACATGGGGCCTGAAGACCAATCACTATATTTACTAATTCCAAAGGGGTAGCCGTGTTAGTCTATTGTAGAAAGACAACAGAGTCTTGTGGCACTTTTAAAGACTAACAGATTTATTAATCGCATGAGCTTTCGTGGGAGAAAATCCCACTCTGTAACTTTCCTATCTTCAAAGCGTCTGACGAAGTGGGATTTTCTCCCACGAAAGCTCATGCGATTAATAAATCTGTTAGTCTTTAAAAGTGCCACAAGACTCTGTTGTTATATTTACTAAGTTACTTAGAGGGAGAAAGTAGATGTTACTTGGTCCAAATGTCTCTATCTCCTCCTTCTCCATTTCTTGCGTTCTCCTCAGATTTTGAGACTCCATAGGATGGCTGGGGAAAGAGCTTAAGTCGCTGATTTTTTTGCAGCTAATTCAGCAGTAATGCTTGTTCTACTTGTCAGGCTGAGATTTGAATGCTCACTCTCCCTCAAGCCAACCCCTCAGTACATTAGCACCTGGCAAGTGCCTGAAATGGGGAGGCAGTCTGGGCACATCTCCTAAATATGCTGCTTGGTGTCTCATGGCCTTTGTTTCCTCTTCCTAGAATATTGTCCCTGATTGTCAAATTGGTCCTCCATTTTTGCATGCAGAAAAAAAGGAACTTACTGTTTGTGCTCACAGCTAATGGCTTGGAAAGCAATTTGAAAACAAACACCCCCCCCCCCCCCTTCAAAAATAGAGCCATTTTTATGTGAAAACCAGGTTTTATTTTTATTTATTTATTTTTAAAGTTTAGAACATCTTTTCTTTTAGAATCATAATGGTGAAAAGTCTATTGAAAATAAAATAAAACTAAAGTCTTAAGGAAGTGTTAGCCTACTGAAAATGTCAATGTGCAGAGAGAAATTGAGAAGCTTTAAATTCTCATTGAATTTTAGAGATGAGAATATCTTCACCCTTCAAATCTTGTGTTTTCTGATACCAGTCATCACTGAAAATCAGTAGTTCCACTTGATATCCAAAATGGAAATAGCCTGCAAAAGTTATAAAGAGAGGATGCAAATATTTTAAGTTTAGTATTAAAAACCTTACATGTATTAATTTACATTCTGTACCCTCTTTTCAATGTAAACCTGACATTTAAAATTCAGCTGCTTACTTTGGAGAGAAAAGAAAGGAAAGTACTTAATAGAGAGATGCTTCAAGGATGAGAAATAGAGTATTTGTTGCCCAAGGGTGTGGAAAAAATGTAAGTGGGGACATCAGAAAAAGCCAAAATGCTTCCTTGTAATTTCAAAAAGGCAGCAAAGTGAAAAAACAGATTGTGGACTTTGAATTGGTAATGGTTACAAAATTCTGTTAAATTGCCAATTAAAAAATACTGTTTCCCATCCTATAAGAGCAAAAGGGACTTTCTATTCAGGACATGGATTTGAGAATAGCGTCGGGGGGAGGGAGGGAGAATAAATTAATTTCAACCTCAGTCTTCCACAAAAAAATGTGACAACTAAGTTTATGTAATTCTGATTTATAGGTGGATTACTCTAAGTCTTAGATGTCTAGAGTTGGAACTTTATTATTTTAAGTAATACATATATGTAAAGTATATGGGTTGGAGTACATACATTTCAGATACGGTGAAAATTCACATTTCCTTTTGGGTAAAGTAAACTGATTAATAACTAAAAGGAAGCAGACACTGCAACTTCTAGAAAGCTTCATCTAAAAGAAGTTGCAGTACATGTGTGGCCAAAATATGACTGATCTTGTGTATCATAATACTAGACTTGTTTTTCTTTATGATTCAAGTTACAGTAGCTTTAATCCAAAAGGCGTGACACATATGGCCATCATGCAAACACATCACTTGGAAAAGGGAAATGTTTTTTATTGTGATGTGTTCTCTCGTGTCCTTCCCCCACCTCTCCTTCCCTACTCCTCCCCCAAATCCCCTTATGTGCATCCAAAACTAGCTTCAAGTTCTAGATGTGCAGTTTGCAGAAAGGTTTTCAGATGAGAGGCAAGGTTTAAAAATAAACTGTCTACAATTCCCAGATACAGTAAAAGGACATATTTAAAAATACACAGGACTATAGTCCTGTAGTCACAGCTCACTCACATTCTCTTCTAAGTTCTTATAACTAAACTAAATGTACATTTGGTGGTACATACTATATTTTATATTATCCTAATACAGAGCAGCTAAGTATACAGTCTAAGTTAGTATGTTTGTTTATCTTGAATTCTGAGGAATTAGATGTTGTGTAATGCTACAAAAATGTAACCTTTATGGAAGAACATCCTTAGGGTTTTCGCGGCTTGCATTCCTTTAGGAATTGAGCAAGACAGGACTGTTAGGATCTTTCCACAGTCTTCCTCCCTCATGTTAAGTATTATTCCTCTAAAGGTGTAAACACATAACATTTTATCTACAGTGCAGTGAAATTTAAAATGTCAAAAGGATTATGACACTATCATTACCAGTTATTTCCCAGTTCGACAAATGGACCGGACATTGGTCAAAATTATGCAATAAATTCATATAATTGGAAAACAGCATCTCCGGTCAAAATTAAGATGATCAGCTTTTCTAGTGCTCCAAGAATATGCTGAGTTTGCTGTGTCCCTCAAACAGTGCTATCATGGTCATAATGGTTGCTGCACCTCTGACCCCTTTTTTGGCCTTCGAGTGTACTCGGTATGTGCAAGGCCACAAGCCCTCAGCTTCTCTGCGGTGGAGTCTCACAGGTCTCTTGTTCTTAAATGGAGTCCTGGGCTATGGTACCCTGTTCATCAATGGACTATGGTACCTGCAGTCCACCCACACCTCTTTGGGACCTTACAACTAGTGGGTGAATGCAGTGACCCAAACAACCGTCTTAAAATGGAGCATTGTTACTTTAAACTATAGGAACAAAACATAGCGAGAGAAGGATTTAAGGAACAAAAGGTCTGCCTGACAAGTCTCATACCTAGGACTATAACTTGCCTCAGACCCAGGGTTACCAGACGTCCAGCAAAAGGAGGACACGTCCTCCTTTTTACCTTCACATCCTCCGTCCGGCAGGCATTTAAAAAATATGGGATTTTGTCCGGCTTTTTACTTATGATTAAAATTTCAGTTTTTTATATGAAGCTACTGTATATGCTTGCATAGAAGCCGAGAATTTTAGGGATCAAAATATGCCTGAAAAGCTGGGTTCGGCTAATCCGCGGATCACAGCCAAAACCGGAGTGGAATGCTGCATTCCGGTGCGTTCTGCTCAGGAGCCCAGCAAAGCGGCAGACTCAGGTAGAACGCTTGTTCCGCCCTGTCCTGCTGCAGCCAGGCTGGGGAGTTTCAAACCTCCTGCTCTGGACATGCTCAAACAGTGTGTGCTCAGGGCGGAAGGGGCCTGGCTCAGGAATGGGAAAGGGGTGGGGGATGGGCACACAGAGGAGCTGGGAAGGGGCCATGGGGATGGGCAGAGGACCGTGGAAGGGGCCACGGGTGGGTAGATATTAATACTATTAATACTACATTTTCTCCATGTCCTCCTTTTCGTACTTCCCTGTCCTCCTTTCCATGTTTTGGTCGCCCTACTCAGACCCCTAAATTCTGGGTATCATTCTGTTCCCTTACAGTTTTTTTTTGTTCTGTTCTCAATGGACTGACTCTTTTAATTTATCCAAAGTCTTTTTTTTTTTTTTTTCCCCTTTCAGTTCATGAGCTTTGACCTGGTGTCCAACACCAGTTTGAATTCCCAACCAGTTAGGCCAGAGTATCAAAGTGTGTAGGGTCTTGCATTGTCCAGTAAGTATTTGCAGAGAAAGGAGTATCAGGAGTCCCTCCCTTCTAATGACGGTGCATTTCCTGACGAGTCTGGTTTTGATTTAACTTCGTAGATGCATACAGTAAACACAACAATGACAAAATCAGGATAAACTATTTGATTAGTCCAGAGGGGTCCTAAATTCTTCCCTGTATTCTAGAAATAACACAACAGTACTCAAAAAGTCCAATCGCCTGCCTTTCCCCATGCTAAAGTTTTAAACCTCTGTCAAAATTATTCTGACAGTCATCAGGCACCCCTATCAGTACTTTAGGGCTGTTTTTATATTACCCATTTCCCTTTTGAAGGTTCCCCTCCTATATTGTGTTATGCAGTGAGCATTTTTAATATAACATTGCTATCCCAGTACAAGCAGGGACGGTCTTAGTAATTCTGGAGCCTGGAGCAAAAGTCAAGAATGGGGCCCCATCCTTGACATATCCCTCCCCCCAACCCCTGGCTGGACCCTGGACCCTCCCTGCCGGGCTCCCCAGTCCCCTGCTGGTGTCGTGGGGCCCTTGGCCCCTCTGCCACTGGGCTCCCTGGCCCCCTGCGGGCCCCCACCAGGCTCCCGACTGGAGCAACACAGGGCCCCTTCCCCCCACAGGGCCCAGGGCAGCTGCCCGTGCTTACCCACCCATTAAGACCGCCTGTGTGTATAAGACTATGAAGCCTGTGCTCCTAAAGGACCTTCTTTCTAAAACTTTGGGGAGAGTTAGGTTGGGTGGGTTATTGCTGGAGGTTTGCTGTACAGTCTGATTATGGCTGGAAACTCTTAGCTTTTGCATAGGTGTTTTTTAATTAATTCTCTGATGGATAAGGGCCCCTCCTGGTGTTTTTGGGTAATAGCTCAAGTGAACGCCCCAACCTGCGTCCTGTGCCTTGTCACTTTTTTCAATGTTCCCTGGTGACCACTCTTCATCAGGATCCACCACATCTACTTCTGGTCTTGGCCCTCTGACCGAGCCACAACCAGTCGTCTCTCCCCCGCCTTCTCCCCAGCCGTCTTCTGGGGGATTCAGCATTCCTGACTCTGTCACTTATCCCAGTGGCTGTTGCAGCCTACCACCACTCTACTAGCAGTCTGGGAGAGGTGGGGAGGAACCCGGCTTGCCCACTTCTCTGGGCCCTGGCTCCTGAGCCCTATCTGCAATGACTTTGCACCACCTCTTCCCCTAGCTCCTTAAGTCTTCCCTGGGCTGCTTCCCACAGCTCAAGTATATCTGCCCCTGTGTCAGGGCATTGGCTCTGTTCAGTTCCAGCAGCCAACTACTGCTCTATCCAGGGTCCTGACCTTCTGCCCCTTTTGGGCTCCTTGGAGTAACTGACTCTACTCTGTTTACTGCTCCCTTTTATATCAGGCTTCTGAGCCCTGATTGGCTGCTTTATTGTTAGTGCTCCTAGGGCCTTTTAACCCCTTCCTAACCAATATAGGGCAGACTCCCCATCTCATACCTAAAGAACCGAAAACTAGTTATTAGTCATCGGTGTCTGCTCAATACTTGTGAGGTGTTTGTCAGGGAGTGAGAAGATTATAAAGATAACTTGATTTTATTCCCTGAAGTAAAACTAAGAAACATATGGGGATAATTGCCTAAGCCACCCTAGACTAATACCAATGTTGTCGATAGCTTAAGTGTATAGTGGTGATGCAAGTTAGACACAGTAATTGGAAGCTTTTGGGAAAGGTTCAGGAGACTAGTAATGGAATATAGCAGCTTGGCATGTATCATTAGTCACTGAAAACGTTTGCCGTTTGCATGCCTGTATAATGATTTAATGGTCTTGGCAAATGGTAATGACTCTTCTTGATAGTCTTCCTGAGGCTCAAGCACTGACTGCACACACAGTGAAATATCTTCACCCTCCTAGAGGGGTCTTCCCAAAAAAACTCTAGTAGGGCAGTGTGGGAAGGCTGTGCATGCAGATGTGACTTATTTGTTAACGTTGTTGGGCTGAAACATGGTTTCCTTTTTTCGAAGCTGGTGATAATATAGTAGCATTAACACTAGTTACCACACGTTTTGACTTTCATTTTCCATTGTGATATTGTGGTGTTACTTAACATGTGCCCAAGTGTGCTGTGTGTCTAGCTAGACTTCCTTATACTCTGTAAGGATGGGGAAGTGTGATTGTAAATACTGGAACTAAAATTGCAAAAAGAAAATTCCTTTATTTAGTATTGATACTGAAATACTTCATTGTATAAATCAGCATTTTTAACAGTTCAGTAGCATCCCTCAAGCCTTTTTCAGTGAAACAGTAATTTCACTGTTGATGTGAATAATATCCCTAAATATCTTGGCAGACTCAGTGAGGGCACTGGAAAGTGAAACTGATGCTTTCCTTGCTTGGACTTGGCTGGCTCTCAGTAGTGCACAGTGCTCATAATCTCATCATTTCTTGACGTGTGGCATGAATGTGAAATTATGCAACAAATATTTTAGGCTATAGGAACTAGATAAATCTTTCTCAGCAAAATATTGCTAATTTCTCAGTAGTTGCACTGAAAATGAACTCCTCCCCATTCCTTCTTGTTGCTTAGGTTTTCATGAACAGAATATTTTTTCAGATACTGGCACTTAGAAAAGTTAGCAGCAAAAATGACAAGAGTCCCGTGGCACCTTAAAGACTAACAAATAGTCTTTAAGATGCCACTGGTAACTTGATTAATCAAGTTTAATGTTATGATTAAGACAGGCCTCGACGTGCAGCACAGCTAGATGCTAACACAAAAGCTGGGGTGCCAAGGTGTGCGGCATGTTAACTGCCCTCCCCCCCCCCCCGCATCGCTGAAATGCCGTCACAACGTTTAGCGGTGGAGAGGGAGGGGGGTGAAGAGGCCCTGACATAAAGGTTTTATACAGAGGTAATTAGAAAATTGGAGACAATGAAAAAGGGAACAAAACCAACTGGTCCAGTTTGATCGCTTATTTCTTCCTGTGGCTCCATCCATAGGGATAAAATACATGTATAATTTTGTCCTTTGCCTTATACAGATTCCCTTTGTATAAAAGGTTTCTTGTGCTCAGCATAAGAACAGTCTCTCTATGTGATGTTAGGAGCTCAGAACGTGAGCGGAAAAATTAGGAGTTGCTGGGATGTGGAATAGGGGAAACGATAGCTATTTTTGATGGAACATCATAGCCCACTCGCATTCTACACTCCAACATTTTTCACTTGTCCTATGGTTGAAAGCATCCCATAAATCAGTTACTGCTATCAAAAGCTAGGATTGTTGGAGTCATGGCCATAACGTTTAAGATGGTTGAAAAATGCTTTAAGGGTTTCTTTTACATACTGTTTAATTGCAATAATCCAGAACAACATGGCTAGAGAAGAGCATTCATTAAAGCTGAGATCTGGGATGTATTTGATTTTTGAACTTTTAGTGTATTAATACAAGTAACAAAAATAAGAACAAAGGAGAGTTCCATCTCTTTTTCTCTGGTGCGGGATGCTGAGTTTGAATGTGAAGTGGACACAGGTGGATCCTGAGAATACTATACTGCTGGCTCCTTTTTTGCTTAATGTTTTCCACTTGATCTAATTCAGGAGAATTCTCACAAACAGTGCTTCTCTCATTCTGCAAGGGAGAGCATGGAGAACAAGAGTCTCTACTGGCATGCTTCCCAAGCAGGCCCTACAGGGCAGACCGAAATGTAATTTTATGGAGGAGCCATTGCTGAAGTGTATTTGAACAGAATCTCAGCTGGGACAATGACCTGGACATAATTATAATCTAAATATCCATTAAGTAGGTTTTGGTAGTAACTTCTACTTCTAAGCTTGCCCGATATTGCCCATTATAAGATCTTGCTTATAACTTTACCAAACTTGGGTTGAAATTTTCCATTCAGGATGTCTGCCTGAGCATGAATTATTTTGGAAATCTTCATCCCAAATGGTTCAGCCATTTCTACAAACAAGGCTAGAGATGTTAAAAGAACCTGTGGCCTTTTTTTGAGACGCTCTAGCACCTGCATGCTTTGGAGCAGGGATTCAGAATTTAGCAGGAGGTGATCATAGAATCACAGAAACTGGAAGGGACCATGAGAGGCCATCAAATCCAGTCCCCTGGACTCATGGCAGGACCAAGTACGCTCTTAAACCATCCCTGACAGGTGCTTGTCTAACCTACTCTTAAAAACTTCTAGTGATTAGACGTTCCACAACCTGCCTAGGCAACTTATTCCAGTGGTTAATTACCCTGATAGTTAGGAATTTTTTCCTAATGTCCAACCTAAACCTCCCTTGCCATAATTTAAGCCCATTGCTTCCTCTCCTCTCATCGGTGGGTGCTGAATGGGGTTCTCTGCTTGGTGTCCCCCTCTGATTCCCTTCTTTTGTACCTCTGACATCCCCTCCTGCCCCCTTCCTGTATTTTTTTTTTAATTATTTGTCCTATGAAATTAGTTGATCCTTGGGCTGAGGGAGGGTTTTTAGCAGTGGGTCGGCTTGCACCCACCCACTATCCAGGGTTTCAAATAGTAGCAAAGTGCTTATTCTCCTCTGGTGCTAGTCCATGAAGCGGATGACAACATACAATTATTGTCAGTTACTCCATAGCACAAATGGAAGAGTTCTTTTCATGAATCAAAGAGGTCTAATCTGGCTGATGACCCACGTGTGTCTCATTATAATGCCACATGATGGAATTGGCTTTTTTCAATTTGCTTTTCAAAAACTTCAGAAATTACATGAAAAAGGCCTGTGTTTAACAGAACACTTAAGGTTGTATAGTCAAGCCCGCTCAAGGTTGGAAATTCCAGAGTTAAGGTTGTACAGTCTTAATTCAGCCCTGTTGTGCATAGTCATTATGATATGATCTTTAATTATGTGGCTGCGTACTCTTTGTCCACAGGACTTCTGCTTCATTCTGCCATAGGACTTCTGCCTAGAATAGATGGTGCTCAATTAATAAGCACTTATTCAATATTTTGTTTTCCTCCTTTGGGTTCAACATGTGGCCCCCATGCTCTGAGGAGAGAACTATTAATTTCCTTATGGGCTTCACTCTGACTCTCATCACTGAGAGCTTAACAAATATAGATAAATGTATCTTCTCAGTGATGCAGTTTTACTGATGTTGAACTCAGGCATTGAACTTAAGGTCAAAAGTATCTATTAATTTTTGTGTCCAATGTGAGATACCTAGGACATGAATGTTTTGAGTATATAATAATATGTAGCACTTCATTTATTAAAGTCACAGCTCCCATTAACTTTATTTGCATTATTGAGTTGTGGTCAATTCCGCAAATCAAACCCCACAGTCTCAAGTCAGGGACCCAGAAAATGAAGAATACACAATTAATGAGCCCTTGTGACTTAGAGTTGTTTGGTTTAAGTGATTTACCATCACATAGGAACTCTTCGGCAGAGGCAGAGATAGAATTCACTTCTCTGACAGTATTCTATATGCCTTAACCATGAGATCTTTCTTTTCTTTCACTATCCTACACAGCTTCCAGATTCTGCAACAAATGAGGCAGGAATCCTACTGACAACTGCCTTTTTCACTATTCATTTCCAGAGCAAGTCCATCCCATACATTGAAAGAAGCAGGGGAAGATATAGGTTGTAATGACTAAAACTATATTATAGTGCATACACTCAAAGGACAACCTTAATTTTGGTATTTCCTAAATTTTGAGTGCTTGACTTTATAACCTGAATAATGTGGTTTCACCCTTTTTCGCATGTGTAATATTTAATACAAACTGATCCAGTATGTAAGATTGTGCCAATAAAACAGTATGATTCACTGCTCGTACTGTACAAGAGCTATGTATGTATGCATAATTTAAATTAATAATTCAAAATATCTGTATGATAAAATTAGACCTTGCAGATTCTTTGAACAGATATGTGCAACTGCATCACCCTCAAATGTGGAAGACCTACACTTCTCTAGTTCAAGTGATTAAGTGTAAAGAATGTTTAATTTTTCATTCAACTGCTCCGGTCCAGTGATATTTAATTAAACAAATATGCCTTCAGTTGGCCCTGTGGTTTGGCTGCCCTACAGTAGCTGTAAAGGGAATGATTTTGGAGATGTGCAGTTATAGCAGCAGTAACACATTAAGGCTTGTGAGAGAGGAATTGTTGGAAGGATGGGTTTGAAGAGGATCACTCCGTAAGTGCTCTTCACAATCTTTTGGAGTGTAAGTAACAGCAAGATAGCAATATATGGTTCAATTCTGCACCTATTTTAAGGCAATGGAAAAACGCTACAGGGTATAATCAAATTATTTAGTATCAGTGTGTGGTTACAAAGAACATTGTTTTAACCCAATATTACTCTTGTTAGCTTTGCACAAAACTAAATACTTGCCTATACACAGTAATTGTAACTATATTGGGTTGAAACTGAAATAGGGAAATTATTACAGTTTCTAGCGTAGGCCGTGATACTGGTATATCACCTCTGAGGTTTATATTGCTAGCCCCTGTGGTTTGGAGCCAGTAAACAGCAATGTTGTATATCCATGTTCTGGTGACTAGATTACTTTGGTGAAAAATTCCCCCTCTCATCATACCCACAGAAAAATCACAATAGTCTTGTGTTTTGCGGGGGAAACTTTCCAAGTCAGATAGGTGTTCATCTCTCATAGAAAAGTCAGTAGGACTCCTAACTGCGCTTTGTGCCTTTTGATAGTCTCCTCTGTACTTCAAGTTGTAGACATCTTTCAATGTCTTGTAATAAGACACATTTTATAAAGAACCTAAGCAGAATTGGTCTGCTCAGCAGACCTCCGAAGAGAACGTTTAATCGACAATATTTGCTTTTTAACTGTCAATATTTTTACTGTCAATATTTTATCTCCCCCCAGTCCATTAGTATAGAATAAATTGAAGTATAAAATCTCTCACTGGCCCAAATTCTGCCCTCTTGAAAGCAAGACCAATTCACATAAAATCTGAAGTGTGCACATATCTGAATTTGGCCTACTATCTGGAAAGGTAGGTTTTAATTTACTCAACTCCTCTTTTTCGTCTTGCTTTCCAGTATTTACAGAATCCATTAATCGTTGTGGTCATTTCTTGGTTTCCTTTGGCTCAATGAGTAAGCTCTCTTGCACTGGAGTTGACATTTTGTGTCTGGTATCGGTCATTATTGCATTTGCTGGCCAAAACAGAGTTCTGTGCAAGAGAAAAGGAAGAAAGGAAACTTTTCCCAGAGTATTTTCATTAGCCTTAAAATTTCTCTTCATTTTTTTTATTAATTACAGAAAGTTTACAGGTGATTGGCAGCACAGCAATGAGCACATAGTGGTTTTTTATATCTTTTGAAAATATGCTTGTAAGTGAAATATTTTTGCTAGTGAACGTTACAGATATCAAACCCATTTCACTATGGTCTAGGCTACTCTAATATGTGAATGAAATTAACTGGATTTTTAAAAAAAAGGTTTTTTTTTATCCTCTGTTCTGGAACCAGCAGCACTAGAAATGATGCTGGTTCAATTTTCATCTGTTAGGAAAGGGAGAAGTTGAGTCTCCTTCACCCCTTCTTTCACCAAACATACAGTCTCTGGATATCCACAGTATAGCAACATTTTGGTTGACTGGTATGTAGCTGCTGGTAAAACGGAAATTTCAAGTCCGCATACGAAGTAATACAGCTATTGAATTTCAACCCTCGCAGTAAACACCTCTCTTGGTATTGTATCAGTTAGGCACTTTATTGACTACTTTTAACTCCTGAATTTATTACCACCTCACCTTTGTGCTCTGGTTGGCTCAGTTCTTCAGGGCAGGTGTGCCCCGTCAGTCGTCTTTCCCGCAATGAAACATTTCTATATAGCTTCAGAAACAGCTACTAAGCATGTGCATTAAACTCAACACCTTCCTGACTATATCTTGGCTCTTCCAGTTGAGTTGACATGGCCTGTGCACAGAATACCAACATACTAAAGTCCATGTGTCCTTCCCAGTGCTTCTCTTCCTTTTCTGTGCTAAAAATAATTAAGTGTTGCAGTGTGCAACATGTAGGTTACATGCATTACCGCATATATAGCATGAGAGCTTGCGTTCTGAGTTGTATCCCCATTGGGTTGGCTGGCAGAGAACTGAAATTGCAATGTTTTAGTTTCAATAGCTCAGAGAACCGCACTGCTGCATTTATATCTTCCTCTTTCATCCCCTCACTGCTTCCCTCTTTCTTCTCCTGCCAGACTTAAGGAAAATGAAGCTTGACAGTTGGCTGCTCTTTTTATTTACAGGGTAGGGTATGCTAAAGGTAAGCTGTCAAATTTCACAGCTGTTTGCTATCAGCACTGGGTTTTGTTCTGGTAGCTGTTATAAGATTTAAGCCTTGGATTGTGAAGGCATATAAAGACAAGAACATCTAGAAATAAAAGAGGGTTCTGACATAGCACCTACTTGTGAGGAAATGAAATGAAAAAGTAAGTAAAAATAGTTATACAGATGAATGAAGTTATCCCTATTGCTGGGAAATATATGCTTTGGTACAATACATGATGGCCCTGGCTAGACTAAATGGGTGGAAGGGCAGAAGGTGGAGAATATCTGTATCCTATTATGAATTGGAGGAAATTACCATCTGTATTCTGTATGCTGGTGGGCTCAGAATATGCTGCTGGCAGTCTGGTTAGTACTGCAGGGCAGAGAACAAAAAGCAGAGAAATGTCAGTTCTTGTTGTTTTAAATTAACGCTAGCAGGGCTCAGAAAAAATTTCAAAAATATGTTTGAGAGTATAAACTGAATTTCTTTAATTAACTGAAAATTCTTGGTTTTCTTTCAGGAGTGTTTTTTCTCTGAAACTATTGCTGCTACAGGGCTCCAAACAGGAGAAATAAATCCAGTCTGCTTGTCAAGTCCCTGGCTCAGCGTGAAAGTGCTTTCATGAGGTAACATTGGGCCAAAGTCAACCTTTTTCTCCTTTCTGAATCTGCAGCCAAGAAATGGGCCAGAAAATCTCAGGGAGCATAAAGTCTGTGGATGTGAGGGAGCCCCCTTATAGACCTGTTAAAAGAGAGCTGAGGGGCCCAGATTTTTGCAAGCCTGCTCGATTGGACATGCTGCTGGATATGCCCCCTGCCCAACTGGAGGTCCAGTATAAACATGCTTGGAACAATGAAGATCGATCTTTAAACATATTTGTAAAGGAAGATGACAAACTAACTTTTCATAGGCACCCAGTTGCCCAAAGCACAGATTGCATCCGGGGCAAAGTTGGCTACACAAGAGGCCTGCATGTCTGGCAAATTCACTGGCCCACGAGGCAACGAGGAACACATGCTGTGGTGGGTGTATCAACAGCAGAAGCTCCGTTGCATTCTGTAGGATACACGTCGTTGGTTGGTAGCAATAGTGAATCGTGGGGCTGGGATTTGGGACGTAACAAACTTTATCACAATTGTAAAAACCAGCCCGGGGTAACGTATCCTGTTTTTTTGGAACCAGATGAGTCTTTTGTACTCCCAGACTCCTTATTGGTAGTTTTGGATATGGATGAAGGAACACTTAGCTTCATAGTTGACGGACAGTATCTTGGTGTGGCCTTCCGAGGACTGAAAGGGAAAAAACTTTACCCTGTAGTCAGTGCAGTTTGGGGGCACTGTGAAATTACAATGAGATACATCAATGGACTTGATCGTAAGTGTTCTCTAACATATGCATTATAATACCTTAACTTCCTTCAAATTATGTCTTTTCATTTAACTTCCTTCTTAACCACTTCTCATGTTGTAAATGGAAGAGGCTGGAGGACTCCAGGCTGCTGTTAGTAAATATCACCTGTAAAACTACCTTATCTGATAAAACTTCTTCCCATTATCTCCTGTATCATAGGTGGCGGCGTGTGCCTGTGGATTGTGTCAAAATATCAACCCAGGCCTAAGCTTTCTTTTGAACCCCGTAGCACAAATTACTGTCTCTTTAATTGGTTCTTGGTCTTTTGGCAGAGAGTGTGTCTGGAAATCTCAGTCTTCTGCTGAAATAAGTGTCATTCTATTTCAGTTAAATGAGCAAGATGGGAAAATATCCAGGGAACTTTTAATAGTAAAGTTTTGATTTTTTTGAAATTAAGATACTGAAATGTAAATGATTTTGAAAGTGAGCCCTTTCTCTTAATTTATTGACTGATTATGGCAGAAGATAATACCCTTTCTGAAAATAGGGTTTAATATGTTTTCTTGGGCTCTGTTGATTTTGATGGCCTGTTCATGAATTAATGAACTATCCTGAGCAAGAGACATCATGATATTGTAGACATCTTCCCAGGCAGTGCAAGAGAGATTGGCTTGTGAGTCACCAATCTTTCTCCAGGTTTCCTTGCTGCTCTGGGGGCAGAATAAGCTCTGCCAGGTCTATACCTAGTTCAGCAAACATCTAGTGATGTGTTGGCACAGCTCTGCTGCTTGGACTCTTGGTGGGAGGAGAGTGCATGGGGTTTAGAGAGGAGCTGCTTGCCTGAAGCTCCTGCTTCATCCTGTTCTGTATGAGTTGCTACAGATAGGCCACATGAGGCACCTTGTTTGTTCTCACTGCTTGGCAAGGCTGGGCTGCAATCCCACATCCCTTTAGATTTATTTCTTCTTTTAGCTTTTAATGTGATTGTTTAATGTGATTGTTTAAATTCTCTCCACCAAAAGTAATTCTCTGCTCATTAGCCTTATATGTGATGTGTTAGCTGCTGAAAAATTGTAAAGCATCTGACCCTGTTTAAGGTTACCTGTTAATATATGTATATAGCAGTCTCATGGAGAAAAAATTATCTGCCAAACTGTTGCAAGTATAGTCTATCTAAAAGTCAAATTAAACTTTCTAGTTCCTTTAAAAGGAGGATGATTAAATGATCAAAACTTCAGTAGCCATTTGAAACCTGGAAAGAGTTCTTTTTGACATGTGCTGGAACAATTTGGCTTTCTTCTTTTATTTTTGGAAATTGAATAAATACAAGTTCAGTACAAATAGTCAAGTGAAAACATATACAACAACTTGTTTTGCATGCTGGGGATGTCATGTATCTAAGCAAAAGGTAAGTGTCTGTTCTGTTAGTCAGTTATATACCACTGTGCGCCTTTTAGCTGTTTTGTGGGTTGCTCAAGTGAGTACCAGATGTTAAAGAGGAGGCTGTCCATGAGGAGACAAGGGGGGGGGGGAGTTAAAAAGTGGATAAGTAGCAGGGTAGAGGTAATACCGGTATACTATGCTAGATGATAATTGAGGCCTAATTAAAATGAGAGAAGAGAAAATCCTCCATCCATTTTCTTGAAAGATAACCTGCTTGACTTCCATTCGCTTAAAGAGAGAAGATTTGTTCTTTCAAGTGTCATGGAAGAGCTCTGTTAGACTTTGATTCTGCACTCATGGAACTCAGTGGGTGGATTTTCAGGCTTTAACGTGGGTCAGTGTCATTAAGGCTACAATGGACTGTGGGCTAGTCTAGTCTGAAGGCGGCGAATTCGCCACTGTCAGATCAGACTTCTGAGTTTGATTCAGCAGGTCTGTGAACACCTTAATTGACCGGGGTGTCGATATATTAACTCCAGCCCCTGAACTGGAATAGCATCAGTTGAAGGAATGGCATTTCCCTTCAACCCAGCACAGTGGACCTGCTGGACATTAGGAAGTCAAAAGGAGATAAGTAAGTTACTTAAAATAACTTGCATATCTCCCTTCTACTGCCACTGAAAATGGCGGGCAGTGTAGTCTAGGGCTACACTATTCGAATTATCTGTGTGAAGCTTAGAGCTGCTCTGCTGAATGACTAGGTGTTGACTAATTCAGGGTGTTTCTGATCACAAGCTCATAGTTTCATCCCTCTGGGAAGAGCTGGATCTTGCATATTTTAATAACTTTTCCTATTTTCAGGATTTAAATAGGTAGATCTCCTGGGTGTGATGACGTGCACCCATAAGATACACAAATCAAAACACTTGAAGGTGAATCTCATTTTTACACTTTTATTTTAACTTCTGAGGTGCCCGTTCATACAGCTGTCATGTTGCTGGATGTAGTGGAAATGGTGGCATTATTCTCAAATCATGCCATCTAACGATCAGCTGTAACTTGTCAGCTAATTATTGCTCTGCTGGTCAAGAATGTACACTGCAGCTCCTTAGAGTGGTTTTTGTAGTGTCTTCCAAATTATTTGGAGACCTTGCCTGTTAGTGTCTCTAGTGCTCTGAATACTTATTGCTAAGATGATAATTTTTTAATCCTCCCGTGCCCATATAACACTGTTGCCTAGCAAAGAGGGAAAGAAATAAGTTGAAGGTTTATGTGATGGACTTGCACATTTGTGATAAACATGTGTTCATGTCACAATGGCACAAATTTGATACCGGCCTCGGACTTTACATATAATTTATTCTGATAGTGATGTGTCATACAGAAATAAGACAATGCGCTGCTCTGTGGATCTTTGTGACCTGAATTAACAGTGTTCTCTCTGATTGTAGTGTTTATCTTTCTATCATATTTGGCTATAGAACACAATACTCTAGTTCTAAAGCATAGCTCTTTTCTTGTCGCTGTCTGATACCTATAGTACTTCATTGCTAAAAATAATGGACAATATGTTCTGCTTCTGTACCCCTCTGGCAGCAAAAGGGAATGAAATCTGGCCTTCTTTTTCTCTGCTGGGGAGTGCCAGCAAGTCTTGAATACTTAGCCCACCCTACCCTATGTTGAGAGAAATGAGAAGAGTGGCTGGAGCATGCTATATTTTGGCCATGTTTACTAAAGGATAGTTGCCAACTAATGCTTGTTGTCAGTTGGTGCATATTGGGACAGCCACTATGTGGCAGAGAAGAGACTCTGAGAACCATAACACCTTCCTGATTTGCTAGCCCCTCCTGTCACTGCACAGAGTGGAATCTCAGTGCAATGTCAGGTCTTGGACGCAATGATCTCTTCTCCCCACTTCATTAATCACAGCTGTTTTATTAGACATGCAGACATACAACACACACCTCAGTTTTCAGATGTTACAATATTGCTTACTAGCAAAGTCACTATGTGATGTGTTGACCAACTCTTCTGAGTAGGGCTTTATAAATATCGTTTTTTCTTCATCTACTTTTCTTCAAGGGAGTTTGTAGTTAAAACTTTGTAATAGCTTAACTGCAAATAGCTTTAAGAGATGAAAAAGCTAAAGGTGGCCTCCATAAAGGTTTTAAATGGCTCTGGCTTTAACTGTTTTAAAAAAATATTTTCCTGAAACACTGTCGGGGTGACCCCTAGATTTTTGTGTATTACTATTTACACTGACTAGTTCAGTCTCAAATTTTGATATTTGGGTTTGATAAGCCCTTTGAGGTGGCTAGATGCTAGGGCATAAGTTAACTAAGATTTGTGTCATTGAAGGTGAACAGTTTGTGTCTGTCTCTCTCTGTAATATATGACAAATGTGGGGTGTAAAGTAAAGGAACCTCAGGATTCTAAACAAAGTCCAGCTAAATAAGACCTTTAATTGGCAAATAATGTAAAAATTAAATAGATTTTCCAATTTTCCTCCTATATTGTAGAGACAAATTGTTTTTTATTAACTGGCAAGAAGAAGTTACAGTGCTTTCTGGACAATATTTTATCCCAGCAAGAATACATCCCTCTTATTTCCACATTCAGTGCAGTGAACTTTACTTTAATTGAGTATCAAGTAGAGGTGGGCGATTCATTAGGGAAAATATTTGGTTTGGTTCCAAAAATATTCAAAATTTGCAGAGAGATTGGAAAACTGTTTCAGGCCAGCAAACCCTGCTCCATGCAGAAGAGGGTTTTGAATCCACATCTCCTTCCATTCCAATGAGTGGCTCAATCACCAGGCTACAGTGTCATTTTCTTTCTTTCTTACTTGTGCATAATGAATATATTTAAGTATCATACAAAGTAGAACATCTTAAACAGGAAAGATTGAGAGCGGCCTACGCCAGCCACAAACCTGAGTCAGCTGGCATAGGCCAGCCATGGGTTTTTAATTGCAGTGTAGACATGCCCTAATCGGCCTCCTCTGAGAGATGAAGCTGTCCACAGTTAATGGTTCAAGCACATATAAATACCACCTTGCTCTAGACCTCAGACTGCTAAAAATGCATTTACTTCCACAGCAGTGGGGCAAATAGACTCTGCTATTGCTCAGTGTGTCTCCCAGCAGGCAAATCTTCAGGCAAGCGGACTGCATAAAAGCTATGGTAGCCAGGGGAATGCTAACTGAGCTGGAAGATCTTTAGCATGCTGACAAGGAGAGGAGCAAGCGCAAGTTTATATGCAGTGAAATGTGTGCTGACAACCAACTCCTATAGTCGACTCATCCCTGAATGAGTTCTTTTAAAGAATCCCCATATATGATTTATTTGTTCTTCCTGCATCTCTTAAACCTTCTAGAGACTTACTCAACTTAGTACAATCCTTTATAGAAACCTGCTTGCAGCATGCAGCTGACAAACTGGGAAGTAAAGGATTGTCTAAGTGAATTAAATCAGCTTGTTATAGAGCAACAGCATCTAGAAATGGTAAAATCAGTAGCTGATTTTAATAAAAGCACGTTAAGCATCTATACAGAATTTCTCCAGAGTGATTTTACACTTACATTTTGACAAATTTAAGTTAGATAAATGTTTTGTAGTATAGGCTCATGTTTTTTCTTGTATTTAATTTTAAGTTTTAGCTTTAGCTTTGGTACAAAAACTGTGCAAACTATGTATGCTTTTTTTTTTTTTTTTTTTTTTTTTTAAGTTAATGTGTGGTGGCATATCATAAGCATTACTCAGTATTGCACCCCACTGCCTATACATTTTGGTCTTGGGGATTCTGGTTCAGCTTTGTTCAATCTTTAGTTAAAGGCCCTCTGTCAGACAATTGATTTATAGTGGACCTTGAATCACAGGTCAAGGCAAATTTTCCTGTATTTTGAAGTGGACAGAACAATGACTTCTATGTAACTAGGAGGAATTAATTTCAGACCTCATGTAGGTGTGCATTGTGTGCAGTTGCTCTGGAAAAACATATTTTTCACTGATATGGATGAAATATTTGAATGGCTACAACTATTGTAGAAAATCAGTTGAGCACTATAAGGTGCTAGGAAGGAATTCTGGAGTGAGAGAGGCCCTTGAGAACTGTGCAGAAGGTGGTTTGCCACCTTATCACAGTACGTAGCTAGGTAGAGAGGAGGTGCATTATCACCTATAACTATAGACCCAATGGACACCAATATTGATCTAGAATGAACGAGGCGTCGAAGGCTGAGGAAGCTATCTGCTACTGAGGCTTGTTGTCATGTCATTGGGGGAGGAGGCGATGGCTCTGTCACAGAGAGGGTGCTAGTTACTTCGGGTAGCAGGTGGTGCTGGTATAGTTTACCTTGTTCAGCTATAACTGAGAGCTCTTATTCGGCTATCTTTGTCCTCCCACAGCCAAGCAAGCAACCAGGAAAAGACAGAGCGTTTAGCTCACCCTACAGCTGTTTCCAAGTTTGGAGGCGAACCTATGTGAGGCAGGTTGGGAGCCAGTGTGCACTTCTACCTCTGTTTTATGAGGGCAGATTCATATATTTCAGATTTAAAATTCTATCTCGAGGATAAAACCTTCAGTTCCTAATCAAATACAGATTTTCCTTTACACGTTTGCCCTAAAGAACACTAATCGAGCAAGAATTTATTATGATTTCAATGGGGATGTTCTTATCTTTTAGCTTTTTATATTTAGTTTATTTTGACTGAAAAAACACTAATCTGTTGGATTATGCAGCATGAATATTAAATATAGAATATTATAAAGGAATCAAAGCCAAAATGCTGCATTGTCAATGGACGGAAAGAATTATGAGAGGGTTTTCAGTTACTGGAATTTTTTTTCCTTCTAAAGGATGCTCTGAATTTTTTATATAGATGTGCTCTTTGTTAAAATAAACCTGTTTTTTGTGATTTTTCTAATATAGTATTCTGACATGTATAAGAGAAACTTAAAAAACCTACATTGAATATAATCCCATTTTGTTAGCTTTTTCTTAGCAAAGTCACTCCTCAAAGGCATGAAGCTGGAGAATTAAATGGAAGCAGTTAGTTAGAACTGTGAAAAAGTGGTCTCCAGTTTTTGGATAAACTTTTTAAAAAAATGGCATTTGCACTTCCGGTTTTAGGAATTATACAACTAATTGGAATTTTTCTCCAGCAAATCCCTATTTTGTTTGCAACTTCTAATTTTCTCAACAACCTGAAGCCATATTTTGCATTATCATTAAAATTACACCACTCTCTACCAGTGTGGGGCAAAGAGCCAATCACCTTCTGCCTCTCCCCATTACAGTTCCTTCACTGACAGCTTCACACTCCCACCATCCAAGGTACCTCTTCTTTCTCCCTTTTGTTTCCTCTTTTGTCTCTTTATTTCAATCCTTCCCTGTCAGCGCTTCCATCTTCTATTGTCCTATTTACTAATGCATCCTCTTCTGCCTTCCCCTTCCTAACCTACATAATATATTTAAAAACAAGAAACTACATTAAAAGACCATTATGGGCATTTCAGAGGCAAGCTCTTAAAAGTTTGGTCACCTGTGTGGCCTTAATATGCCCCCTTCCTCCTTCGTACGTATGCATTATGATATAATTTTTAATACATGATCACATTCAGTTTTGTCCAGAACTGCATCCTCATTCAGTGTGCATGAGCTCTCTTCTGGAAATGAGTCAAGGCGGTATAGTGAATGAGACTGTTAAGATGCCTGCCTTGTCTGTAGCAAAAGTTGAAAGGTGTGTAGTAAATGAGGCAAGGGATTGTAGAAAGAGAAGGGATGGTGTCATGGTCAAGGTAGTTAAATGCTGCCTAGGAGAATTGGATTCTCTCACTTCCATCATTAAAAATGTCCTTTGTAATGCTGGGTAAATCACTGAAATAGACCTTTTCATATGTTGTCGTGTTACTAATTTTGGGTACCTGACATGAGACCTTAGGGTCTGATTTGCAGAAGTGCTGAGCAAAGCACTGCTCCTACTAAATTCAGTAGCAGCATCGAGTGAAAACATAAATTGCTATAGAATGAGATGAATGATGAAGAATCTGGTCCTAGATCTCTCAAATGGGGCACTTCAAACATTTGATCGTAATGTCTGTGTGTGTGTGTGTCTCCCATCCATAAAATGGGAAGCGGGGGTGTCCTCATACCACTTGTAAATTGTGGCCTGATGGAGTAGTTCCCCATTGAGTTGTGAGCTCAACTGTGGAAAGTGAAATAAAGTTTATAAAACATTGCAATTACTTGCAACAAATGTTGATAGAAATAAGTACTTGAGGGAGACAACATATTGGCCTAGTCCAGATAAAAAGGCCTAGTACTGATCTAATTCACAGACTGTTGAAATAATGTCTGGTAAGCCAGAGGACTCTGGGACCAGAAATCCTAAATTGGTGTGTTGGAAATCTAGGCCTAACTGATGGTCAAAATGATTGTCTATTCTGCCCATCACTCTTTTGGGGTCCTTTTAAAAAGAGACTTCAGCTGGAGGAAGAAAACGCAGACTGGAAAATGGAAGAACTGGAAGGAGCCAGTTTTACTCCTACCATTTCTTGGGATCCCAGGATCTACCATGACACTGTTACACCTTAATTGTCCTTATCCGGAGAGACGCCTTATCTGGAGTGGGCCAGAGAGAGGAAGCCAAATGGCATTGCCAGCTCTACCAGCATTTGGCTAGAACTGAATCTCACCTGAAATGGGAGACCTTGGTCCCTGCTGTCACCTTCCCACCTCTTCTTGTGTCCTTTTCCTTCCCTTTCCTTGTTCTCATTCTTTTCCCTTTTTAGTAGGAGTCTGGCTTTGCTGGCCAAGTTTCTGTGATTAGAGAGGCAGCTAACAGCCTACCACTGGTACAGATTTGGTGGATCTTCAAGTAGTTGACAGGATTATGTGGTATGTCTGTATTTCCCCAGAAGCGAGGTTGCAAGCGTTACCCCAGAGATGGAAACTGCATACTCAGTTTGCTGTATCTTGGTCCCTTTTGTGTGTGCTTGTTTTGTTTTTTCTTAAAGGAAGCAGAACTGAATGTTTTCATAATAAAAACAAAAGTTGTATG
>ML685789.1:12984653-13119017 GCA_007922175.1 Pelusios castaneus
GCACCTTTTTTTCACAGCAATGTGGCCTGGCTCTTGCGACTGCTGCTGGTGGCCTGGCCGAGTATCAGCACCTGTGTGTGCATGTGTAACAGTTTACTGAAGTTCAGGTTGACTGCCTCTTTGAAGGCTAAATTAATTATTTGGCCTTTCTTTTAATTTCATTTAGTCACTTTTCCTATATACAGTTTTCTGATTGGCTAGTGCATAAGACTTCTCATAGTGACTCACTGGCATGGCTAGACCACAAAAGTAGTAGAGCAGGCTTCTTTAAAATGACAAAATATGTTGGCTTAAAAAACAATTTGTATCAAAGCCAGCTGTTAGATCGTGTTTCTGGAATGTCTTGTATTAGATTGCGTTTTGGTTTCTAAACCTCTTCCTCTTTTCAAAAGGGTCATGTCATCTGTTCACAATCTGCTGTGGCTCAGTTTTAGAAGCAAATTTACCTCTGATAAGAGATTCTGATTAAAAAGCACCTTTGGATTTGCTTTTATCTGGGTTTTGAGAGAGGATGCATCACAACTTTTATCAAAAAGTATGATCTCTCACACTGTTAGATCAAAGTGGAATTTGTAAGTTTACCCTTTTGCATTCTCATTAAAATCTGAACCTTTTTTTGATAAACAGTATCACTCATTTTCCTTTTGCCAAATACAACAATTATGTAGCTTCATTGAGAACTCCTAATTTCTTGTGTTCTAAAGTGCACCTTGATGGGTCCTCCTTTTTGTGGTGTATTTATCTATGTACTGTGGCTCAGATGCAATGACTGGCTCTCAATGAGTGTGCTGATATTAGGCAGCAAAAAAATTCCATGTCCGCGTTTCTCTGTGTGAAAAGTTTACTGAATTTATAATGTCCATCCCTCCTCCCCTAGTTGATATACATCTCTAAAATGGCTTACAAAAATCCCCAATGTTGAAATCCTTTCACTCGAATCATTTTTTACCCCCTCTTTGTAGTAAAAAGAAAGAGAGCAGCTAATACCAGCAATCCGTAGTCTTGTGCAGTAAAACCAAATCTACTTAAGTCTCTTTGGGCTCACATTATAACTAGCTAACTGACCCAGAGACTTCTTGGTGGCAACTGACAGGGCAAAGGGGGTACATGAGAATTACTTGCCTCTCCTGGGTCTGTAATCTACATAATAGTTCACAAAAGGGGGGCATGTAAGATCTCTGCTGGCACTATAGTCATTGCAAAATGTATGTAAGCAGCTATGTATTTCTACTGAAAATTATGTTTGTAAAGCTTGTGAATGAGTGCTGGTCACCAGAAGGTGATAAATAAGCATCTCCTGCCTGAAAGTAACTTATCTTTTTGTATGGTTATGTGGGATTTCTGTGAGTGTCCAATGGGTAAGGGGCTGAAACTGAGTTCTTGGGGACTGGAATGTGCCTCTTACTAATCTGCAGAGTGACTGCAGACCC
This sequence comes from Pelusios castaneus, assembly GCA_007922175.1. Taxonomy (NCBI): domain Eukaryota; kingdom Metazoa; phylum Chordata; order Testudines; family Pelomedusidae; genus Pelusios; species Pelusios castaneus. Next base: position 12,986,084 of record ML685789.1, read on the forward strand.
CATGTAGGCTGGAAGGGGAATGTTTGTGTGGCATGTGGTTGATGGAATGAGGGACCTGCCCCCCAGCAGGTACAGCCTAGGCTTCTTGTTGCTAAGGTAGCAAGGTGTGTCCCAATGCTGGGAACCTCGAGGAAGCATCACAACTACAGGGGCCAATATCTTTAATAAGAACCCTCAGGAAACTCCCTCTTCTCAGGATCATATACCACATATATCCTAAGTAATAAGGATCAGTAAACCCAGAAGTGGACCTGTTCAGCCCAATTAGGCTTAAAAAGAGTTGGCCAGTAATTCATGCTGTTCTTTGAATCTTTAACTTGTAAGTTAGCTACTTTGGGGGGGGTTTCCTGTGCCCAAGTTCGCATGAAGTTAGATGAAACATAGAAAGATCAAATAGCCCTGCACAAATGAATTAGAAAATGGCTTGGCTGGGATTTTCAAAATCTTCTGATTTCTCAGGCCTTCATTGGACAAAGCAGTTGGTCTAATCATCATCTTAGAGTCATGCTTAAAGCTTTCATTATCTGTGTCCCTTGGATTTGGTGCTTCCTATCTGTGGGGTTATAATAAAAAGGTAGCTTTATAGTGTGACATACTTATATTTGGTGTTGTCTTAACCTCAGTTCCAGTGGTATTCTGCTGTATTTTGGAAGAGCTTAATGGGAGCGGACAATATGTGCACACACACCATGTTTCTTTATTGTGGAGCCTAAATAACAAAAAATGTGATTCCAGGGTGCTAGGCACTGATAATATGTGCGTGCGCACCATGTTTGTGGATCCTAAATAACCAAGAATGTGGTTCCATGGTGCTAGGCACTGTACAAACACCAGGGGTGGAGTGACACTGCACTGAAGAGATACTGATAGAGGGGAGAGGGTTGGAGCCAATTAACACAGGGCAGAGAATGTCCATTCAAAAGGGCGGGAAAGTTCACTAAATGTCTGGCAGGTCCCTGCTTGGGCTGGTCCTTTCCTGGAGCCTCTGGCTGGGTCCTTGCTGCAATTTTTTGTCAGGCTCATGTGCAAGAGGAAGCACCACTGGGCCATAATGGTGGATGGGTCTTCACCATACAGTTCTGAGTCCAGGGGATGTTGTGGAGAGGGGTGGCTCTGGTGTACTGTATTTTACCTCCCTTTTTCCAGTGCTGTAATCCCTGCTTTGGCTGTTTCTGCAGCTGCTTGTACTGGCTGGAGTCTCTGGCTGGCTCCTTTCTGCAATTTTCCCCCAAAATATAGGTTGGAAAGGAAGAGACCACCACCTGTGTCTTAGTGCTGTTTGAGTAAATTGCCCATGTGTTAAGCCTCCAGTTAATACCCGATTGCTTTTGTGTTTTGTCACACAAACTGGCAGCTGGTAATTAAAACACGTTTACTGAATTTGCTGTGTCTTAAGCACATCGTGCTTAGAGAGCAGCTTCATGAGAGACTAACAGTTACTGTAGCATTACTGGGATCTCAGTGGGTTTCCTTTAATTTATTACACGACAGTCTGTACCCGTACATTCATGCCTTTTACACAGATTCTGATAACTTTGTATAAAATGTAACTTCGTGAGGTACAATTTGAAAACTCATAATTTGCTGTTCATTATTGTCCTGGTAAAATGTGTGGCAACATTGTATATAAAGTTATAGGGTTCCTCTATATGGTATTACTATATGTATTCCAAGTCGAGGCTGGGGGAGGAGCAACCACAAACCAGTTCCCGAAAGACAAAAGGCTAGGTCAGGAGTCGGCCACCCAAAAGATAAGACGAGCCATTTAAAAAAAAATTCTTTCAATAACCAAGTATTTTGAGAGCCACAATGGGTGTAGCCTCCAGGTGCTGGGAGCTGGGCCAGGGCACCTACTACAGTGTCCCCTGGTTGGGGGAGGGAAGCCCAGAACCAGGAGCAGGCCCCCCCGCCGGGTCCCCCGGTAATGGTGAGGGCGGCGGGGGGCCAGAGCCGCAAAGAGCCACATGTGGCTTGAGCCGCAGGTTGCAGACCCCTGGGCTAGGTCATGCCTCAGCCAGGTGTCATCAAAATCAAATGGACCACCATCTGGTTAAGTGGCCATCCTTTGGCAGAAGAGGGGATATGGGCAAAAATTTATATCTTGACAAAGGAACAGCTGCAGATTCCCTTCCACACAGAGTTCCCATCTCCAAAACTTCAGCTGGAGGGGATTCTCAAAGAAATGAAAGGCCTATCAGAAAGGGGAGCAGATGCTCCAAATTATTCCTCCTTTTCTCTCTACCCATGGCATCAACAACACATGATGAACAGAGGAAGAAGCATTGGATTGGTGGAGGAATCCTGACTGAAAGGAATTCAGTTAGTAAGAACACTAGAACATATGGTGAGAGAGACCTGACTTTGAATTCACTTAGCTTGATAAGTTAGGTGTTAGTTATATTTTACTTTCATTTTCTTGTAACTAATTCTGACTTTATGCCTCACGACTTCTATTCACTTCAAAGCTATCTTTTGTAATCAGTAAATTTGTTTCATTGATTTATTTAAATCAGTGCCTTTGGACTGAAGTGTTCGGGGAAGCTTCATTTGAGATAACAGGATTTGTGCATATCATTTTCTGTTAATGAAACTATGGACTTCATATGAACTTGTAGCATTCAGGAGAGAACTGACCAGTACAAGATGTACATTGCCGGGGGAAAGCCTGGGACTGGGAATTTGCTGCTGTTGCTCTGCAGTGTAATTCATGAGTGGCTCACTATAGCATTCATACACTATAACTGGGAGTAACCTACGTGCTGGAGACTGTGAGGAGACCTGGAGGGTAACTGTCACAACCAAGCAGTGTGAAAAGTACCCCAAGTTGGAAAACTGAGTGAACACAGTTGTTCATTGGTCCAGATGGTACCAGGGTAATGTTTATAACATACATTCCATTAAGTGTCAGAAGGTGAACTGCTAATAGTCTGGGTCGCAGAGACTGCCGGACAGCTTGCAGGTGCCCCTGCAGCTTCTCTAATAGAAACGCTGGTGGTTAATTCTGTTAATATTGCCTGTATTTTGAATGTGACTCCTTTATTAAATTCCCTTTTAATTAAGATTGAAAGCAAATCTTTAGAAAAGTAACTTCCATATTAAATCTGTCCTTTTTCAGCAGTGGATTGTGCTGGTAAAAGGGCGCCTATGGAATAAATACATACTGCCAGTACAAACTAACTCTGCATCTAATCATCTGTAAAATGCTGATTTCTTTTTTTCTCCATTTCAGCTCTTGAGGATTCAAAGACAATCATACACATAGCTAAAACACCTGTAGCTTAGTTTTCTATTCAAATATTTTCAAGAACGTAATGAGTAACTAAGTGTCTTTCAACTGTTGGAATTCGGGTTTTTTTTATCAGCGTGCTTTTCCATACATATCCATCCGCAGCGTGCAGAGCTCTGCTCTGAGCATACAAATTGGTACTCTAAATCACTCAGAGCGCAGTGAGAGCTAGAAGAACAGAGGCATTGGGCCCCTGCAGCTCTGTTGACCCATGTCTTGTATGTTAATAAAACAAAGGACCTTTTGTATTAAAGCTGAATCTATTGAAAACCAAACATGTAAGTCCATAAATCATGCTTTATTTAGGGCTACAGAAATATTTTATTCTAGACAACAGGGACAGGAGCAACCATGACAGAGTTGCCACTGCTACTGTCTCAGGGCTTGGCCCTACCCCTCAACACTGATGGGGACTGCATCTTATAGGGAGGACACTTGTTGGCTGTCTGGGACTCAGTGCCAGGAGCATGCGCATACCTTCAGATCTTGTAACGTGGTCCATCTGCCACTCACTGATGACTTTCATCACAACCTCTTCCTACATCATAGCATCTGTTGTCCTTCCCCCTTCATTCTCTATTTCCCTATCCTTGTTCCCTTGAAACCTTTACTGTTCTCACCACCTCTGTCTGCCCCTCTTCCCGCTCCTAGCACAGCACAAATTTTGGATTTTCGTTCTTCACCATACTGAACCCTTCAGCTCATCTCTCGCATTGCCAGGTCCACCCTGCCCCCCCGCCCCCCAATCCTGACTGTCACCTGCATTATCCACTTCTTCCCTTGCTGCTGCAGGGAATCTCTGGAAATCCACAAGGTTCTGACCTTCTTCTCCCCCTTATCTCTTGGGTAACCTCATCTGCAATCACACATTCAGCTACCATCTGCATGCTGCCAACTAGAGTTCACAGTTCAAAACTGTCTCAATGCACTGATTCCCTTGTTGTCCAGCAGAAATAATCTAGTAATCTACCATATCTTCAATACTTGTAGCAACAAGTTGGGAGTCACCAGTAAGAGACCATTCTTCTGTTGTCTTGGACTGAAAAGTCTTTCATCCCTATGCATTTTTTTACATTAAAGGGAGGTTCAACATCAGTCAAGAAAGATGTGAATGGATATCCTTATTGTTTCTTATGTACTATCAGAGAGATTCTGGTCTCTGTGTCAAAGAGGAGCCATTAGAAACAAACATTAGGTAAGCAGTCACGGATACTGCCATTATATCCAGGATATCATTTCTTGTAAATTTTTTCAGAAGGAAACATATTGTAAAAAAATGGGAGTGAAACCATTGTAGCCTCACTTAAATCTTGTTTGGATAGAAAAATTGTCTATTTTAAAATAATAAATTTTCTATTTGAAAAATGCATCAGAGGGGAAACAATACATCCACTAGCAATTATTTAAGGGATAGTCTTATCAGCCGACACAGATACACAATTCCACTAATATCTTTTAGGCTTTTTTTGGCTTCTCTCCTTTTACCCCCCCCCCCCCCGCCCGGATAAAAAATCTGACGTAGGGCAGTTTAGGAAGGAGGTTCCCTTCAGTTTCTAATTTTAAAATCAGACTATCATCATGATGACAAGTTTTAAAGAGAGAGAACTTCATTGCAAATTGAGTGCCACCCAGATCAATCTCTGGCAAGGAACTTAGGGTGATCTGATTCTATATTCTGTTTGTGCATCATTGGCAGTCTTGTCCCACTACTGGAGCCTTTGTCACCCATTTGATTGCCAGCTTTTAAAATGAGATACAATCTCTTAATTTTCTAAACTCCAAACGAATGGAGGAGATGGCCATGTCCAACATTCTTATGGCCACAGCTATGCTGTAACGTTGGCTTAATGAAGAATTACACTGCGATCAGCATCCAGTCTGAGAGTACCCCTGCTGCTATCACAGTAGAAATTTTCTATTCTGCAGGAGGAAAGAATAATGCTGATATAGCATTTTTCTGTATAGTGCTAATTTTGAATCGTTTCCTGCAGAACTTGGAACAGGGAGGATTACAGATAGGCATGTTTTTGTTTGATTTTTAAAATAATTGCCCCAAAATAGCCTTTTGGAAGGAGGGGGAGGAGGGTTGGGTCAAGAAATATGACCATGTGATGATGGGATCAGTTACTGAAACAGTATTTTAATGGGTAGGTGCCAGAATAGTCAAACTCTGACTATTGACTGGCTCTGAGTGATCTTTTCTCCAAACACTAGTGGACCAAGGCTACAGCTTGCTTTTTTTAATTCCCTGATTGCCAATGATGGGATCATATTAAAAATGTAGACATCCAAAGAGGAAGAAACAAATTCATCACCAATTTTCTCCACAAAACATGATCAAAGAGAGTCTAAATGTCAGCTTTAACAAACCATTAATCCCTCTATTGTTCTAACCTGTGAGTCAATCTTATCATTTAATTGAAGCCTATTTTATTCATTAATACACTATAAATAAGACCAGATGCATCTCGATAAATCATAATAAATTACATCTGATTCAATAAGTAAAAGTTATTTTTTCTTGAATGGACAAATGGTACCAAAAACTGCATAAGCGTATCTGTATCATACACTTCATCAGCTCCTTTTTAAACGTCCATTGCTAAATTATGAATGTGAGTTCTGTTCAGGGTAACGAGATGTACTGATTTTTTTAGGGACAGTCCTGATATTTGCCATCTTGCTATCTGGTTTCCATAGTTCTGTTCCACAAATAAATTAATGGGAGGGAGTGAGCATACAATTATAAATAATAACTACATTAGTATCCATATGGGCCACTGGTGGCATTCCAGTTTAAAAGATCTGCTCCAGAGAATCAGGAGGAGACTTATCAAAGTTTGAGAGAGGCTCGTATACAGGAGACAATTTAGCTCTGAATATTGGTCTTCATGCAGGAAGAGTGGAATTAGCAGTATGCACAACTATTTTCCTCTATCATTAACAATTACTTGTAATGACATGTCCTTTTCCATCCTTCTTGTTTCATTCTATGTTTAGTCACTCTTGCTAAATAAGAGAACCTAAGGAAACCCTGTTATAACTCTTTTATAATTTACCTATTATCTTCCTGTGGTGCACCACTGCTTTTGCTGTGTTGATTTTCTCTGAAAGAGAATGTATCTTTATACTAGAGCTTTTAGCTACTATTGACATTTTACAGTTGGTATTTGAAATAACATTTTAAAAAGTCATTTCCTATTAAATATTTATTCTTAAAACTGTGATATTGGCAACTGAATGTTTTTTGTTTTGTTTTTTTTTTCTGTTCAAGAAGCATGTTCAATATAAAACAACACAGTGAATGGTTATACAAATGACATATTTGTTGTCTTCAGTATGTGTGGGTTTTTTCCTAAAGGTATATAAAGTTATGTTTTCCAAGATTTTATGCCAAAAAGGCAGATGCTAAATCCATTTCAAATGCTAATTTGATCATATCATGATCCTCTGTGAAGCAGCCTAACACTAAGTATTTGTCATAAATACCACAGATTATCATTAACAGTAATGTTTCTCCTTATGCAAAAGTGTTCTGTGGAGAATACTAAATGATGTTTTAAACAATGATAGATTAATACCTCCAGCTAAGAAGGCGAGAGAGGGGTATCAAGAACTCAGTTTGTTTAGCATGTCTATACTGAATGTTTTAAAATACTGTTAGCCATGAAAGAAGACAAAATCCAGTGTCGTTGTGACCCAAGAGAAGGGGGCTGTAAAATGTTGTTAGCATTATTTTCCTTTTCCTTAATGTGTAATCAATACTTCCCATATTCCTGTAGGCTTAAAAAATTGACTTTGTCCCTGCTGATTACTTTGCAGGAGCTTATTCAGCATTAAGGAAAAGAAAAGGTTTTATGACAAATCTGTATATGGGATTTGAAGAATTATGGGTAAGCAAATTTAGTGCCTTATGAAAAGTCAGTTATGTAAGATGGAATTGGGCAAAATCTGCTAAAAGGATGAGAGCATATCAAATTGGCATTTTGACACAGTCCCCTAAATAAAATGTGAGACACACACAATTGGAATTTCTCTTAGCCAGGCAGCTTCTTTGATGCCTATTATTTATTGTTAAAAATCAAAGTGAAAAAGGTTGCAGTCAAAAAGCATACTCTTCACCTTGCAGATAAAGAAAATGTCAAATAAAAATCTTTTCGCTTGTCAGAAAATAACTTCTGTGAGCAGTTAGCAGCCAGCATGGATTGTGGGTATCTCACTCCTCTATTTCTCTTTTCAAAGTAGGCAGGTTGCTGTCACTGTCACGGCTTTGAGTGGTGAGGGATGAGCTTCAGGTGTCTCTGTTACATGGATTGGTATATCTTTTAATAATAGTCATACAGTGTGCTCCATTTTCAGAATTCTGTATGACAGTGTTTTCAGTTTTTTGGGTGCTGGTCCCTATCCAGATTCCAGATGTGGGGTATGTGTGTGTGCCATGCGCCAGAACCAGAACATTTTCAAGTAGCGTTGTCGACCCATGTGCACGACTTGCATCATTTACGTGCTACATCCGAGATCTTATGTGGCTGCGTGGGTCAACATCTCCGTTTCGCCTTACCATTGCATGGCCAGAATCAGAACATGCTTATTCTCCTTCAGGACAGCTACATAGCATGCAAAAAAAGAGAGGAAAAAATGCTTAATAGATAATGTGGTTAATGGTTTTATAGTTATAGTTAGTGCATTATGATAGATTCCAATCCTCCCTTCCCTGGGGCGGTCCACCCTATGCAAGGGATTATGCCCAGACAATCCAGCTTCAAGAACTTTGCCACATGCCTGCGGTAGTTCTCAATGATCAATGTCTTTATTGCTCTGATGAGACCCACATCGTTTCGCGCTGTTCTATCTGCTGCTCCTTTTCTTGAGAACCTTTAAGGTGAGAGAACTTAGGCTGAAGAAACACATCATGGAGGAAGCAAAACATGTGCACCCTAAGGTGGCACGTACGGACCCACCAGAATGCCCACCACAATGTGTCCCCAGCCACAGCAAAGCCAGCACCACCCGCCAAGATCTGTTTGCTCATAAGCAACACAGCACAACGGTGGAACTCCAAGAGGACCACCTTGAAGCCCCACGTTCCCTCCTTGAGTCAAGATCAGCCAAGCAAGAAGTCGTGTGGAAACAGCAGCACCTGCTCCCAAGTGAGCACTAAACATCTGGACAGACCCTAGATTTCAGTCACCACTGGCATTTCACCGGACCCCGGCAACCATCAACCCCGCCAGAGCCTGCAGAATTGCTACAGCCACCACCGTATCACTTCCTGTACCCCCAACACCTGACCATTTATCCATTTTCAAAATCAACATAGCCTCTAAAGATCCTAATGCTCGTTGAAAGTCAGTGAGACTTAGGCATCTATCCACGAGAGTCCTGTGGCACCTTATAGACTGACAGATTTTCTTTGGCATAAGCTTTCTTGGGCTATAACCCACTTTGTTGCATCTGACGAAGTGGGTTATAGCCCACGAAAGCTTATGCCAAAGAAAATCTGTTAGTCTATAAGGTGCCACAGGACTCTCGTTTTTGCTGTACACAGACTAACAGGGCTACCCCTCTGGAAATTTTAGGCATCTATGTCACTTCAGCACTTTTGAAAATTTCATCCTAGATCTGGAAAATAGGCTTTTTTCTTCCAGTTCAGAATCATATTGTATGATGATGTTCAGATATGGGGAATTTAATTGGAAGTTCCCTTCCTGAAATTTGTGCATTAATTGTTAAATGACAAGACAGTCATTGTTTTTAGTATTTTAGAAAAACACTTCACAGTAAATTACAACTTACAAGAAACAGAGTGCAGGTATCAGCAGCAAAAAAATAAAAAAAAAATAAAAAATTGAATATCGATTTACTGAACATTAAAATAAATACAGCCCCTGGTTTAGAAATAAGTATATTAAAAATGAAAGTGCCATGATTGCTTTAGAATACTAATAAATGCACAGACACCCAACTCACTTTTAGTCTTCTATAGTGACATGATTCAATGAGTGACAAACTCGTATTTAGTAAAAGGAAAACTATTCCAGAGAACTGCCCACTGAAAGTGCTGATGATGACATACACCAGAGATGAGACAATTTATTTTGTCTGGTCATGAATTTTTAAGACAGTTTAATTCTACTTCATGCATTTATAAGTAAGATTTTTTTTTTTAAAGTGCTTGTATTTATATTTATTTGATGCAAGTCATAAATTGGATTGAAGTCTTCAACTAGATTATATGTGTAAAGTTATTTTTAGAAGACTGAAAAGTTTTAAAAGTTCCACATTTTATGAAACACTCTTATCAGCTTTAAAATGAAAAGTATTTAAAATCTGGTTGTTTCCACATATATCAAATCTGTTTTAAAATCAAATATTTGTTGGTACTTCTAGAAACCGAAACTTTCAGTATGTGTAAACAGATGGCAGCATTCCTCTTGTTAAACTGTAAGGGGGAGTTGAGTCTACTGCTTTCTTTCAGTTGAATATAGACATCTATTCATATTTAGTTCTGATTCCTAAAACTAAAAATCAGATAAAAATACTGTTCTCAGGTGTTCTCATAGCAACTGATTAATCATGCATGCAGGATCATTAATCACTATTGTCTCATCTATAAAAGCACCATCCCTTCTGAGCAGCAACAGTAGTTACTCTGTCTGCTTCTCTTTTCCATAAGAAAATGGATGAAGCTCAAGTCGTAAGAAGAAAAAAATCACTTTAGGAGCTGTTTTTGCAATACCTGATCTGATAATATCTTGCATTCTTGTCAGTGCCATGTCTACATGTTTTTTTTTTTTTTTTTTAAAAAGTGGGTCAGTTGACTCGGGCTCATGGGGCTGGGCTGCAAATAGGAGTGTAGGCATTCGCACTTGGGGTTGGAGCCCGGATTCTGATACCTCGTGATGGGGAAGGGTATCAATGACCAGTGCTTCGCAACTTGTTTTTGAGGTTTGCAAGCTCCCTCATTCAGAAGTTCAGGAGGTCTGAAGGTGATAAGAAAACACAAGTTTGCAAGCAGGAAAATGTCCTCTTCCTCCAAGCTTGCAGGGGTTAATTGGATGGGATCACAGGTAGGGACTCAAGGATGGCACCTGGGTGAACCTGGGGTTGTGGGGAGGGATATGTGTGTGCTTGCATGTGCTCTGGAAGAGTAGATCTGCTATGCAGCAATGTATGTTGAATATAGAGTGATCAGGTAGCAAGTGTGAAAAATCAGGACGGTGGAGAAGGGTAATGGGGGGCAATAAACTCCTGTGTAAGAAAAAGCTCTGAATATCAGGACTGTCCCCATAAAATCTGGGCACCCTAGTAATATAGGCTTAAGTCTTCCATTGTCCCAAGACTAACAAAGGATAGATAAGTCTGAGGGCCTGTTTGTTGCCAATCTGATTAGGGAGGGCATTTATGAAAGATTTAAAGAGAAAAATCTTTTTAACATTTTAATGCAGTAGTTTGTCACTGGCACCAGCTAAATTATTTTTAAAAATTAAAGTAACCACCCAGAAAAATATTTGGAATGTCAGCCATTTAAAAAATAGTCCTTTACTGTGACCAATAAAACGATAATGATAAATCAGCTTTGAAATACTGAGTTGAATGACATGGACTTATGGAACATTAATGGTGCTATTGCTTTACTTCGTAAAGCTGCTTATGACTCTTAATGTGTCAACAATGGAGCAACTTCTCAACTTTTGCTTGAAATCTGTGCTGCTGAGTTTTGGATGGAAATATCTGATTAACTGGTATAGTCAATTCATTTCCATTGAAGTTAGTGCAGCTAAGATGACTTGAGTTAGCCGAGGATCTGGTCCACTCTCTGCAGGCTCTAACTAATCTTTATACATGCTAACATACTGAAAATTCTACCAAAGAAAACATGTAAGGATATGTTAAATCCTGATATTGCTCTTGACCCTCTTTGTTTTCAGTCGATTTGGTTAATGTTCATAAAAGCAAGTCTCATTTTCAGCATAGACGGTAATAGCATTAAAAGACCATCTTTTTTCGATCTAAGTGTATGGACTTCAAAAACAGGAACATTTTATCTAAACCTTATTATTTTTGTACTTAAACACCCTCTTTTTTTTCTGCACTACTTTGTGAGGTGTATTGTGGTTTCTCCTGTGTAGAGTGTTTCTCTTTTTTTAGCTCTGTGTCCTTGATGAAGGTTAGCCACACATTCCTAAAACATTCTGAGCAGGAGGTGGTTTGAAAAGAGGTTACTTACAATCACAGTTATAAGGAAGTCCTCGGTTCCTCTTTCACTCTTCATATCTGTTGGAATGTGTGAGCTCTTCTGATGATCATTTTTGGCTGTTATCCTTCCTAATCAGACACAGAAGACACTGTGAAGTGAAATTTCAAATGTGAAAAAATAATTTTTTTGCAATATCCTATATATTCCAATCCCCACAATCCATTATTTGTTTGCATTTCCCCTGTTTAGCAAGAATAAAAGGGGGAGCTTTTGAATGTTGGTGCAGTTATAGAAGTAAAGCAGTGTTGTGATCACATAATGACTTTGGAATATTTAATAGTCTTTCATGGTAGATCAGAAGGCAAGTTTATTCCTAAGAGGATGGTGCAAACATAAAATCCAAGACAGGGAATTTGTACAGTATTATTTCTCTTTCATGTTTCAAAGGCAGAATATTAAAGAAACTGATATTTTGGCTACCACATATAATGGTCTTGGTGTAGATATCAGCCAAGAGTGACTGAATAGATAAGAAATTTCTTATCTGTAGTGTGTCAGTATTGCACTGTGAAGAAACTTGCCACACTGTTTTTTTTTCTTTTGGGGGGTAAATCAAGAACTCCAGGCTAAAGTACATCATTTTTCATGGGCACTAACTTTGTTTAAAATTAAGGTAAACAAAAAATATTTAAAGCAGGCAAGTTGCCTGTGTAGCAGCCAACTGAACAAAGGTAATCAATTAGTTAACAATACCCTAAAACATTTAATGCTTATTGATTATGTATTGGTTACCAGGACAGGTCGCTCTTATTTAGCTAATGGTTTTAAGAAAGCTTCAGGATAAAGAATATCCTGTGACATACAGTAGCTAATTTGTGCTTTACATTTAAGACTCTTGGGTTTAAAGTGCCTAAATGGCTTGATGGTGTAGTACAGTAGTATTTACCATGTGATGGATTGTGGGCTGAAATCCCAAAGGAAGCCGAACTAAGTTATGTTCAGTCTTCACATATTAGCAAGAATATGGAATGTTGTTTGGGTTTTGGGGGGAGGGTTGGGGGAAAGTCACATGAGCTTTATAGTAGTATGAAACTTAATTTCAGAGTTTAAAAAACATCTTTTTTTCCATTTATAAAATCATGTAGTAGATAAAGGACTTGGTAAAAAAATCTCATCAGATAATTGATATTTAGAAGATATTACTTTTTTTCTTTTTCATTTCTACAACACATTCTACCCCCCGACCCGGTTATTCTCTGTTCTCTCCACCTGGATGCCAACTCCCCCCCCCCCCCACCAAATCCCCTCTGAATTACCGTTTATGTATCAAATTAACTGGCCAGATATTCCTAAAATATTTAACAGGGAAAAATGTGTTTGGGCACCTTTTAAACTAAACTATCTTCAATTGTTGAGATTTCTGTATTGGGTTTTTATTGATCAAAGGGTGCTCAAGGGGCAGCACTATTCCATGGTCTAAACTTCTTTTAGGAATGGAACAAAAACAAACACTTGGAAATTCACTCAATATAAAATTCTGGGAAAAATTTAGTGTCAATTGAAACATTTTGTTTGATACAAATGAATGTTTCATTCGGGATTTTTTTTTTTTTTTTTTAAAAAGAAAAATGATCATCTCAAATTAAATTTTTGAAGCAGTCCATTTGAAAATGAAAAGTCAAACCCGTCCATTCTGAAAATGGCAAAATAGAACATTGGGAGGTTATTGAAAGGTATTCTCTTTTTTCCTAAATGAAAATTGATGTATGTCTGCAAAATCTTTTGCTTTTGATGAACTGGAATTTGTGAGTGGAAAATATTCCATTGGAAAATCCCTTGGTAGCTTTCATCCTGCGCCCACCACTGCTGTAGTCTGTAGTACTCAACACTGCTTACCGAAGAAAGGCTGCTCTACATAATGTAGCTCTGAAAGCCAGACTTTTCCATGTAAGCCACCTACCCAAACCAAACACTGTTCAATAGCAACAAAAATGTTTCTTTAAATAGCAGGTTGAGGCAGTTTGAGCACTGTCTAGGAGGTTTACTTGCATAAAAAGAGATCCACTGATACTAGAGGGCTGTTTAAATTATCAGGCAAAGGCCCGAAAGATCCAGCAATTGGATGGTGAAGATAGAATTTAAGATTTAGCTCTGAGGGTAATTACCCATGAGGCCAGTTTCCCAAAGGATATATTAGGCTAGGTCTACTCTGATGGTGAAATTCGGTGGTAAATAACAGGATTTATGCAAGCTACACAGAGCTAGCTCCCCTTTAGCATGCCATCTTTGCTGAGCTGCTCCGGCAGGAAATGTGTTCCCACTGATGCAGCACTATACCACTGGAGGGGGTGGTTTTATTAAGTTGATTTCCAGATCGACTCAGTGTGTTTTTACTGACTACTCAGTTGATCTGGAAAAAATCGATCTGATGGTGGCACCTGTGCCACCATCAGTGTAAACATAGCCTTAAATTCTATATCACTTGGATTCTTTAATTCAAGGAAGGCTACCTTTCTTAAAGATTTGCTTTGGTTTAATCACAATGGCTATGTCTACACTGGCAAGTTAGTTCGAATTAAGGAAGCTTAATTCGAACTAACTAAAGCCATGGCTACACTAGGCTTTCATTAGTTCGAATTAAGGGCTTCCTTAATTTGAACTAACAACTTCGAATAGGGTATTAGAAGTAGTTCGAATTAACCAATGTGGCTATGTTAGTTCGAACTAATTTCTTAGTTCGAACTAACCAGCCCATTGAAATTGATGGAAATCACTAATTCGAACTAAGCAAGTGCCATGAATGGCACTTGCTTAGATTGAACTAATTTTAGTTAGTTCGAATTAAGTTAATTCGAACTAACTAAAATTAGTTCGAATTAGTTAGTTCGAGCTAACTAATTCGAACTAATTTTAGTAAGTGTAGACATAGCCAATGTGTTCTGCTATATGCAGGAGTTACTAGATGAAATTCCTCTATGGCCATTGTTATGCAGAAGATCAGACTTAAATTATTATGTCCACATCTGGCTGTAAAATATATTTAATCAGAAAATCTAGAACAAGATCCAGAGGGGTAGCTGTGTTAGTCTGCATACAGCAGAAATAACGAGAGTCCTGTGGCACTCTAAAGACTAACAGTTTGGCAATGGGAGTTTTAATGCTGATTTCGGTGGGAGCAGTGTTGGGGCACAACATTCTGTTCTTAAAAACAGGAAATCAGAGCAGGCTGTGATTGTACATGAACTCCTGACACAACCAAACATCTGCTAGGTTTCCTCCCCGCCACCCCCGAATAAGGTATGGAAGTAGAGGGTTTGCAGTAACATATGTAGCATTGTAACCTGAATGCTGAATGATTTTGCATGGTTGACTAGATAATGCACAAAAGAGACAGGCTTTGTGGACCCAAAATCTTCCCTATCAAGTCCTTGAATAATTCATGAATGGCTGACAACTGTTTTAATATTCTGCTTGTCAAGACTATGCCTTCAGCTGTCTGACCAGGCAATGATGGTAGGAAGGGCATTGTCGGATTTTTATTTGTCATTAACTATCCTACATTTCCAAACATCTTTTAGAGGTCAAATAATAGGATTATAGATATTGTATACCATATCCACATCAATAATGCGATGTCAGCCATTTGAAGAATTGATTTCTCCCCCCTCCCCTCCTTCCCCCCTCACTCACCTCCCTCAAAGAGAGAGCAGCTAAATAACCGAATTTAAGTCTTTGGCCACAAGGGATTTGTGCTGATGGATCAAGTTATATGTGGGTTCTAATTGTGACCTTTTCGCAGAAGCAAGAAGGCTAATTAGACTGTTAGTTTTAGTATTGCATAGCTATATCTTGGAGAATAACCCCAAGTGCTTACAAAACCTATCTAAATATATAAGGTTTAAAACTAAGGCTGTCAAATTTCCACAAAGGAAAACAGTGTGGTTTTTATGAAGCTATGCACTAGTATGAGATATACTAACTTACATATACAAGTAGTAAATCTTTTGATTTCTCATCCATTTTGTGCTGGTGTAATTCTTAATGGCTTTGGTGCTATTGGTGTGAGATCAGGTCCAGTATTTTGCTCATTTTTTTCTAATCACTGAAAATGTCAGTGAATCTGCCATTTCAATACTCTTCTGTATCTACAGAGAGAGGAATAGGGCTTGTTGATTGAGGATTTGGACTGGTTTTGAAGGACTTGGAAGCCCTATTTTCTTGTTCACAAAAAATTACACATAGTGTAATGGTTAAATAGAGCCATCTCTTGCCTATTATATTTGGAGGCTTATTCAGCAATAATTTAGACAAGTGGATGAGAAAAGCCTATCATGGGGCTCATATATATTTTGATCTTGAGTGAAATTTCTTGTAGCCTGAGATTTGTGTCCTGATAAA
This sequence comes from Pelusios castaneus, assembly GCA_007922175.1. Classification (NCBI taxonomy): domain Eukaryota; kingdom Metazoa; phylum Chordata; order Testudines; family Pelomedusidae; genus Pelusios; species Pelusios castaneus. The sequence goes on from ML685789.1 coordinate 13,001,968, forward strand.
GTAGGTTATTTGGTTTTACTTTGACTTAAGATGAATGCTTTACCCACCACAAAGTAGGCCCTATAGTTTGTAGTTCGGTCAAGCACATTCTACAAGAAACAAATAATGCCTTATTTTCAAATGTGTGCAAAATTGGATGCTGAAAATAGACCATATTCATTGAATGCTGAGTGCAGAGACCCTAAATCAGGAAAGCAACCCTGTTAGGAAAGGAATTCAGCATGTGCTTAACTCCCATTGAACTTAAGGAAACTTAGGTGTTCCCTTAACATCTGCTTACGACCTTGTTTACACTTGCCTACTGTGTGTGACACATTGAAAAGCAGACTGCCTGCATCCACGTGGCAGTGTGAAGGTACGCGTCACGTGGAAGACTCTGGCAGTGGAAAGACACTGGGGAAAAGGCTGTGGTAGTGGAGGGTCCTGCCACTTTCCGTGGTGCTGGAGCCTTTCACTATGTTATGGAGAGGCTTGGGCGTGAGGAGAGGCTACAATACACTACACGGCTATAAACATCATCATACATGTGGGAGCCCTGGCTTGGACATGCAGAGAGCCATGTCAGGTACATACCTTAGGGTTCGGGCATTTTATTCCCTAAGCCATGCCTCACTGCTCTCCTATTTAGACCTGTGCTATCTGAGTTTCTTAAGGGGAGAACTCACTTTTATAGGCATTTCCATTAAAATTTGGCTTTAAAATTGGTAAATTCTCTGTAATTTACGATTGGCCTTTCACTATTGGCCTTTGACTCTTATTTACAACAATCACTTTCTGATGCTACTTTAAAGGATGGTGCAGTCAAATCTTGTTAAAAGATGGACCCAAAATTGCACTGGAATAAAGACTGATCTCTGGGCTTTCTCTTCCTCAGTAACACGTTACAGTACACATGAACAATGACAAATTGTGAAGGGTTGTATCTAGTATTTCAGACTTATTGTGGCTTCACATTACTCTGTGATTTCAGATGAGGGAAAGAGCATGAATCATCCATCTGCATATTGTAAGACGGTGTAGACAGCTGTAAATATATCCTGTCTGGAGATTTGATTCCAGTAATCAGCATACAATAATTGCAGATGTTACAAAAGATTACACAGAACACTTATCAAATGGGCATGGTGGTGGTGGTGGTGGTGGGGGGGAAGTGCCAGAAAAAGGCTAACTGCTGAAAAAACAACAGGTAATATTGTGCATTTCACTGAAAGTGAATGCATTTTTTCTTACATTTGCTTATGGGTGTCACAATCTACATAGAATACATATTTGAAAATAACTTGTGGTCTGTCACTCCAGGATAGCATTATTTTACCACATTCAATATTTTTATTTTTAATTGAAGGAGCTAATACGGATCAGAAATTTTTCTAACCCTGGACTTACTGGAGTTTTACTGATGACACAGAGAACAACTTAATTGTTCTTCTTTAGCTGTAGAGAAATTTAGGTGTAAACATGAGATGAGGCCTCTAGTTTTTGCATTGGAAAGTGTAGTTATGTGGCTACTGTGTTCATCCTCCTATTGTCTACCTGTGGTGGAAAGGGTTATGATAGATAGATCTACTTTTGGTCGTTGGGTTAGTATGCGAGTGCTGGGGGGTATTGATGGACTGATTCACATGAGGCTAGACTAGATGATTTGCTGATCCCTTCCATAGGGCAGGGGGCAGAAAACAAAATGTTGAAGTTTAGCAAGTCAGCTAATTACTGCTTATAATGAGCGCTTAAAATTATTGATATGGCTAGTACGGTCATGATATTTCTCACCTCTGTTTTTTTTTTTAATAAGAAATCCAAGATTTACCGCTGCTGTTGTCTTGGAGTTGTAATTTGTAGCTTTATATGTATGGGGACATGGATGGACCTCAGCAGTACATTTGAACCAATAGCTATTGGGCCGCTGAGAGCCTTTAAAATAAGAAATAAAAGTTGGTCTTCCGTAAATCTGTGTTCCCTAAGTGTTTTAATTAGTTACTTGGAATGTGTAGACATAATACAGCCACTGAAGCAAAATATCTGGTTTCCAAATACAGATTAGAAGCAACAGCACTATGTAATTCACACAAGCAATCACTTGCATCAGTACAGTCATACAGTAGAGGTATGGTATTGAAAAGCAAAAGGTAGAAAGGCTCTTCCTTGTATTTTCTCAGACTGTACAGTATGTTCGGTGATGATGAGCCTAGGGTGGAAAGGGGAGATTTCACTCTGAAGTAACCTTACATTACAGCTTCAACAAGAAAAAACTGTAACCCAATGTGGAGGTTGTCCTTAGAACAGCAGCTCAGCAGATGGTTGTGGTTATAAATCCTTTTCTTTCTAAAACTGTTAGTGTGGGGGAGGGTTCCCTGCGAAACAAACTTATCTGAAACAGCAATTAAAGTAAGTTGTATTTATTTATTGTTTTCCACTATTACCATATTTGTGAATTGTTAAATATTTCTACTGGGTAAACTAACAATTTGGGGTTTAAAAGGCCAATTTATACATGCATGTAGACTTTTTGCCATAGAGCCTTGGGGAGCCATGTATATTTTGTTTTCAGATCTTTATCAATTAAATCTATAGCTTGAAGGCTTTCAAAGTACAGAATGCTGGAGACAGACTTTCTCTTCTGCTTGGCATATGGAAATGAGTCTTGAGAAATTATGTCTAGTTTTGCTGCTTTGAAGTGGAAATCGGTTGCACAACAAAGATGTTTTCTTTGGGTTTGTGATAGGCCTGTTAGTGCTGCCTTGCAGGAGGAGATGAAATATAAGACAATAAAAGAATAAATGCTTGATGCTGTTTACTTTCAGTTTTCCATCCATTATTAGCTGTATGTGTGTGTGTATTTATTAAGGATTAATATTATTTCACTTAATCTCCCAAATTACACAAAGGAGGTTCTTTCATTCTAATACACTGCATGTTTAAGAACTCTAGGAATAATGTATAGCTTTAAAAACAAAAAAACAACATGGTGAGGAGAGAAGCTTTCCTGTTACAGGGGGCTCTTAGTAAATTTCATATTAGCTATGAAGGGCCTGATCCAAAGTCCATTGAAGAGCCTGGAAAGATTCTTTTTTACTTCAGTGCACTTTGGATCAGGCCCCAAGCGACTCTTGTAATTTAAAGGAAAGCAAATAGTTAGGGAGCCTAGAATGGGTTTCCAAAATACTCAGTACTCTAAAATTAATTAGTGGGTGGATGGGAGATTTAATTATTCCACTTACTACTTTTGCATATTTTCTTCAATAATATTTTCAAAATCTGTAATAATATACATATGCATATATAATTATCCTACTGATGTGCCTTAGTCTACAGGACATGTCATTAGCATGTGTCATTGTTACAAACAGACAGCTGCTACCATGGAACTAAAAATGGGAGCAGTTCTAGAGGAAAAGTACAAATGCCCTCAAACTTCAGAAATCTTTATATTTGATAAGTGTGTAGGGCAAACACGTTGAGCTATAAAAATAGCAGTCTAATTATCTTTAATCATCTCCAGGGACACTGGCTTTCATGGCACTAGCCCTGTACAAAATGTATAAAGAAGAAAAAATGAAGAGTTCACTTTTCTGACTGATACAGTACATCACTGGGTGCTTTAAATACTAAAATATTAAAAATAAGGGCAGGGATATGGTCTGAGGTGATAAATGTATTGATTTAATGAAGACTTAATGTATTGATTTAGAAGACTTAATTGCTGAATTACCCTGTCAAGAAGTTTTGAGCCACTGAAATTTGTTGAACATATCTGAAGATAAGTCAATATACTGGTTTTTGCATGATATAGCACAAATATGGTAATCACTCCTATTATTATTTTGGTTGGTTGCATCTTTTGTGAAATTTTTAAGTTTATAAACAAATGATAGTAATTAGTTTATATTTTTGGAAATAAACTCTGAGAAATGAGTGTTAGTTTTCCATAAGAGTTCTCTATTGCAAAGCTGTATGAAGTTTACTTTCTCTGCAGCTACCTGCATTTTTTCTAAGGACTTGGAAGCTTGCCAGTTTCCCTTCTTATTCAAAACAAATTAACAGTGTTCTTAGTCGCTGATGTGTAGTTATTTGCAGCTTTAATACCTCTTTGCAAGAGTTCCAGAACTGTCCTGATGAAATAATACAGGGCTCCTAGATTAGTCTATGAAACCAAGTGTAGAAAGAAGAATTCCTATAAAGCAACTTGTATTTGTTGCTCATTTTTATTAGAAAAAATGTAGTAATAAAAAGTTACTAATGAACCATTGTCAGTAGGGAGGGAGGGAGTGTTACGTGTACTTTTGTACCAAGAAAACTTCAGACGCGTGTTTGTGTGTGTTAGTTAAAATGTAAGTCTTAATTAGACAAGTCAGGAAGCTATACTATACAATTCATAATAGTGTCTCTGTTTTACAGATCATTAGATGACATTTAAGATTCCAGCCAGCTTCCACAAGTTCTATTGTAGTTCTCTGTAATGATAGCTGGGAAAACTCTGTGGCCTGATATTGCCTGCTCTGAAGGTAATAGAGAATATATCTAAAGTTTCTGAAGAAATATGTCTAATCTTTTGAGGCACAGAAATCATCAAAACTGATCCAGATATGAATTTTTCCCTTTTGTCTCAAGTTTCTTTATCTCCCTCTAGCTCGAAAATGGCTTCCTCTTCAATACTTTTGTCTGTGTGCCAGTTGTATTTGGAAGTGGGGTGTGTGGGGGAGGGTTAAAATTAAGCAAAGTTTTATCTGATTTTTGTCACGGTTAGATTTTTGACCCAATCTTAACTTTCATTGATGTCAGTCCTAGCAAGATTGTGGATGTGATCTAAAGTTCACTGACATAAAGTAAGTTTATTAACACTACTGGGCTTTGCATCACTGTATTGGAGAGTGTGTTGTCATCTTGGCAGCTTCATGTAGATGGGTTTTTTTTCTTTTAGTTTACATATGGGAGACCTGTGTCTTTGGAGCAGTGGGATTCCAGCTTTGTAGGTTTGTTCTCTCTATTATAAAGACGTGACGCAGCCACTGTTGTTAAGACTGCAGCCCTGGATCCATTAGAAGACTTTGTTTGATTTCCCCTTATAACTCAAAAATAAGAATCCACAGCTTAGGGTTACTTGTTTATAACTAGAACGCTTTCTGAAATAAACATTATTTCTTTATACTTTATAAAGATATTCTAGTAACTTGTTATGACACTAGCATAACATTTTCATTGCCCTTAACTGGTCATTTCCTTTCATTTAAGTACCTAAGTTTAATAATTTATGAAATTTTTTTGTTGCTATATGAAATTTCAGGTGGTTTTTTTTAAACAAAGGTGAGTTTTTAAAATTTTTGTTGGCAATGCATACACTGTGTATATACCATGTTGTATGTTACACTCTTAGGCTATGTCTACACTTGTTAATTTAAGTCGATTTAGCTAAGTCGACTTTAAGTCAACTTAGCATGTCTACATGTAAATTTTAAGTCGACTTTGGGGGGACCCTACAAAGTCGACCTAGAGCGTCCACACTGGATGCCTAGGTTGACTTGTAAGGGCTAGGGGGACCTGGGACAGGTCCACGGTGACAGGGGGCACCCCTTGCCAAGTGCCAGGGGGCTCAGCCTTTGCCCCATTGTACGCAGGTACAATGGGGCAAAGGGGGACAGGGACACTGGCAGGGCATAGGGGCAGGGTGGGCTGGGCTCTGCCCTGCCCTGTGGGGGAGCGTGCCACGCTCTCCCTGTGCCCCTCCCCCCCCCCCCGGCAGGGAGGGCAGTGGGGGAGTCCTGGAGGTCCCTAAGTCGACTTAGAGTCGATTTAGGGCTACTCCAGGTCTACAACTGGCTTGTCGACTTCAGAAAGTCGACTTAAAATGAGGTTTAGTAAAGTTGACTTCATTTTCCTTAAGTCGACTTAAACAGCTTGCTTAAGTTGACTTAAGGAAAGTGTAGTGTAGATTCAGAGTAAATTAAGTCGACTTAAGCAAGGTTAAGTCGACTTAATTTACAAGTGTAGACACACCGTTACTCTGCCAACTATTCACTACAGAGTCTTGCTGAAGCAAAAGTGGCTCTGCACAGGTACAGGACTTACCTGTATAAAATAGTTCTCAGAAACTGTATCTAAGGTTATAGCAGAATGTGTCCCTTTCTTTTGGCTACATTTTGTTTTGTGAACATGTCATGATGCTCTCTGGTGAATGATCACGTAGAGAATCCTTTTTGTGTTGCAAAGCTTATGTGCAAGAGAGCAGAATCATCACAACAGCTTTAATTCTGAATGTCCTCAAATTTTCAGTTAAAATCCCAGCTGTCGTATTGCATTAATGTAATTTGGTGAAGTCTATTTTCAGAGAAATTTTAAGAATAAACTTAATTAAAAAGATGGCGAACTGTAGCAGATGAAATAGCAGGTGCAGTCTAGTACATAAAACATTCATGTTTCTACAGAGGTCTTTGTTCCTTGGTGGGCTCTGATCCAGATACTGACTAGGCCCACCCTTGTTTAAATAGAGATCTAAGGAGATAAAAGCCCATTGGCATATAGTTGCAGGCTAGTGAGCTTTTTCCTGAATCCCCAGGAGTGAGAGAATGAAAAGAAATCAAATCCAAGGCTTCCACATACTCTGAAAAACATCCTTTCAGGAAAGGCACCAAATATTGTACAATAAATCTTGTTTTATAAAATGGCACCTGTTGCTTTTAGTGATATCACAGACAAGCAACGATCCTAGAACAGCTGCTTATTAGGCCTGGTAAGATCATCTGCATTCCGTTAGGCTGAGAAGCACTTGCCCCCTCTAAAAGTTGAATTACCTACAGTATTTTTAGGTTCCAGTGGGGTAGCCGTGTTAGTTTAGACAAAGAATCCTGTGATGCTTTTAAAGACAAACAGATTTATTTATCGCATGAGCTTTTGTGAGAGAAATCCCCCTTCGTCAGATGCTTGGAGAGAGAGAATTTATTCATTTACTATTCTTCAGTTTGGCCTGGCAATGCATATGCTTTTCTTTTAAATAAATTATCTTAAAGGATTTTTGTAGTTGTTTATATACTTTTAAAATCAACTAAATTACTTTTGGATTTTTAAATGTACACCCTCTAAAATGTACATTAGATTATTTAATAATGTAGACGTGGTGGTTCTGTTTCCCCTGTAAAACTGCTGTTTATGATTGCTTGTCCTAGCATGGAAGTCTTAGGACAGACCATTCTGAGAAATGTTAGGCTGGACCAGTACTTTTAATCTGAGATACTGGAGAGCTTTGCTCAAGTCTGAGTACTGCACAATTGCAAAAATTGAAAAGGCTTCCTACACTTGCCATTCATGTACGTCTCTCAGATGGATTGAAATGGCACTGACTGAAAGCACCTTCAGGAGATCCTAATTTAGCACCGTGGATTGGAAACCTGGTAGCAATGATAAAACTTCTTTAAACTATTTTTAGATTAAAACCCACAAAAGGCTGGCACCTTGTTCTTCACAGGTCAGACTCTCTCTCCCCTCTTCTCTGAAATGCAAATCTGACTATCACTTTTTATATGCAAAATGATAACAGCAAATAGAATTTTTTTTAAAGATATTAAACTTCCAGTAAGAGATCCAGTTAAGACTGTCATGTATAATCTTGGGAAACACATTGAGGAAATAAATTGCTTTTCGTGTTTCTTTGTTGTCCATTTGTTTTTTATACTATATGAAGATACCTTCTGGGTGTAATTTCTTATAGCAAGTTTTGTGTCCCTTGTCACTAATGCCATGTGTATGAATTTATAGCAGCAATCTCTCATCCTTAGAGGTAGTCCTAAAGAATGAGCAACCCTGCTTCTCTGGCTAGTTAGTCTTCTGTTATCTTATCACAGTGATATCCACAGATCGTTTCCTGCCCTACCATTTCCCTCATATGTACAACGTTTGAAGGTGATTTCAAGTGGGAATCATGAAACTGCAGCCAAACTTTAAGTAGATGCAACCCTTGTATTTCTAAAAAGCTTTTTTCTTCCTATTATGACATTAGCAGCTGTTGTTCGGTTGTGTATTATATGCTAATGCAGTAAATAAAACTGATTCCAGTTAATAGAAGGAAGAGTAAAGAAGAATGTTAAGATATTAATGCTATGCTGCCTGACTATATAAACCAACTTGTTGGAAGAAATCCATACACTTGGGACAATGGTATTTATATAGGGATGTGCTGAATAGTTTAACAGAGGTCTGGTGCCCAGCTGATTGTCTACATGTCATATGCCATAGATACCTATAGAAGTGTTGGGTGAATGAAACTACTTTCTGAACAAAGTGATTTAAAAATTGCCAGTGAAATTGATCAAGTAATTTATGAAATGCTTACAAATAACTGAGAGTATCCAGTGCATCTTACAACTGAATAACAAGTGTTGAAGTGTTCAGCACCAAAGGAATTTTGGATTGCAGAGCAGTCCATGTAGATAGTCTGGGTAAGGTTGTACCTTAATTCACAGACCTTTTGAAATCTACAGGGGCCATGCCACATGATAGGGTGTGCTGACCACTAGACACCAGTGCCCCTAAGGGGCAGACTAATGCACACCTGTCACCTATATATTCTAAAAATTTCTCATGCAAGATAGCACTACTGAACATTTCCCTCCTATGTCTATATGCAGCAATTCCCCATCTATACAAACCTTACTAGGAAGTATGGAGATCCATTAAGAAATTTATATATATAAATAAATATTGCAGACCTCCAAAATCCTTACAGTTCGGTGTCTGTGGAGACTCAACATGAAGACATTACTGTTTGAACTCCATGAGATATGAGGTCTAATCCAGAGTGTCTGTATTTCAGTTTACTTCTGCACTCTTCTAATAGGTGTTGGGTTTAGAAGACTTAAGATTGGTTCAAGTCTGGAGTGTGCACCGTTTCTCTGGGATGTCAGCAGAAAGGTGATGCTCAATTAGTCTCAAAAGATCTGCCCAGCACTGGCACAGCTCATGAGGATGCGGCCATGATTACAAGGATTGTGGCCATTTCCATTATTTGCAGGATCCTGAAACTTGAGATATTTGTTTGAAATGAAGCTAGTACATAGAAAAGGGATTTTTTTTTAACCTCTTATGTTCTCGGCTTCTGTCATGCTTTTCATAATGATGGGCAGGGAGAGGAGGGCTTGGGCAGTGATTTATTTCAAATGTCTTTTGTGTGTTTTGGAACAGGAAAATGTTACTATCTTGTGAAATGACGCAACACATGGACAGTGTATTCACTGAGACACAAATGTGCTTCCAGTGCATTGGACGTATTCTGCTTTTAGCTGCATGTCTTAGATCAATGGTTCTCAACCGTTTGCGGGTCACGACATGCTTGACGGTATGCACAACCCTCCAGGACTCATTAGCCCACCCCTCTTCCCCAGGCCAAATCCAGCCCCTTCCTGGCTCTCCAATACACTTACCGCTGTGTGGCAACACAGTGATTGAGAACCGCTGCCTTAGACTGTAACGGTTGGGGGACGTGTACCTGTATATACCTATATACTTCCTGCTTCTTAAAATGACCAAGCAGTTATGCATACGTCATCTTTTCCCTGCTGAGAAAAAATAAGTCAATACCCTTTCTTCTGGCTCTCTATTATTTTAGATTTTAGCAAATAAACATGAAAAATTCCTTAGCAGATTTAATATTAGACCGCTGTGCAGTGTCTACAGCACAGTTAGCTCCTGGGACCAAACAAACAAGCTTAGCTGAATAGAGTAAAATTGATATGACCTTGGGTTAACTCAGTGGAAGGTAGGTCACCTTTCTGATTTTTGTTAAGGTATTGTATATGAGGATGACATAGAACGTAATTAAGGTATTTACAGGAAGCTAATACACACATTCTATCAATTGAACTGATTGATTATAACTTGCTACAATGTTTATAACAAAGTGACACCATTGTTGCATTGATTTCACTTTGGACTTCATTTGTACTTAAGTGCTTAGAAAGGGAAATATCTATTTAGGCCATGTAATAGTACTGGGTGTGATTTTACAAAGCTGCCTAGGGGATTTCGACACACCATCTTCCATTAATTTTAATGGAAGATATGTGTCAAAGTTCCTGGGTTGCTTTGAGACTCACAGTATAGGTTTTATTCATAGATCTAGCTGGCATGTATCAGATGGAGATGCCAGAAATAGTACAGTAGAAATGTTTTGAAACAGTTGAGAAGTAAATAGCAGCTGTAGGAAGAAAAACATTCTATTTTTTTTTTTAAATGTCAGTTTCCTACAGTTGCATTTATCCTGATCAGTTTTTGACAAGGAGATTTGAAGACACAGACTAGAATGAATTATTCATGATGTTAGATGCTAAGACTGTTATACATGTTGGTGGAATTACTGGCTCTTCCATAATGAATTGTTGGTTTGTATTAGTTGGGGGAGGAAATAGTGCTCTACTGGGGAGGGGAGGAGAGCTGTAAGCTCTTACGTCCCTGACACTTCATAGAACCTCTAACACAAGAGTTAAGTGAATCTAATATTAGAAAAACACTCCAGTCCTACTCCTGACCTTCTTAAGTATACTCTATTGATTGTGGTGTGCTTACATTTCTATCAAAGTTCCTTTTTTTTTTTTTTTTTTTTTTTTTTTTTTTTTTTTGAGGGAAGGGAGGAAGGGATAATGTTAATGTTAAACTGAATTGAAAAGTTCTTGGCGCAGAGACATTAGTTGTGCCTGATCACATTGCATGTACCGAAGTGTCAGAATATTTGTACATTACAGATGTCAATGGGAACTTATTTTTTTCTTTTCTTTCCTCCCCATCCTTCCCTCCCCCCTTGACTATCACAGTGAAGGTCTAATTAAAATCAAACATGGCAACATTGTAGTTAATTGGTATTTTTATAGGTCTTCCTTCATTAGAAGTGTGTATTGCCATATGCCATCATAGAGGGAAAAAGAAACATTTAAAAGCAAACTTTAAGCATGTTAAATGTTGACTGTTCTCTGGTGCATTGAGTCATAATTAGATTAACATTCAAAGAAACTGAAACAGATGATTGCTTTTCTGCAGAGTAAAATGAAATATTTGCTTCCAAACCTGGACAGATTATTGAGAGCCAACCCAGAACATGTTTTAATTGTTTAAACCATTAGCTGGAAGCATAATTGACCCTATCCAAGTTAGAACAAGTCCCATCCTACCCACAAACAGTTGCCAAGTACCACTGGATTTGGAGTAGCTTTCGTTACTAATGTATGTTAAGATGGAAGAGCATTGCTATGCCATCTCCCAGGTGACTTTCTTTAATCCAACGTCTGCGATTCCTCTGAAGCCCAAGCAGAATGCATTTAAGATTCTTTTAATGGTAAATGTAAGGTTTGGAAAGTTTCATCACACATTGGTATAGTTTAGATTAGCCACCACAGTTTGTTAGGAACTTCACCTACTTCTTAGGCAAGTTGTTGCTTTCTTATCTTCTCGGGAAATTTTTCTGGCTCTGTGTTCCTGTAAAGCAGGAAAATGTCTGTACATGGACATGGAATGCTCTGCTCCCTGCAGCTTTGGAGGCAAGAAAAAATCTGTTAATCAAGGGCAGGGGATACATGGCTTCTCTTCCGAGAAGCCCCCAGGTTTCATGTCTTTCCTGCTGCAGAGCACATTTCAAGAGTAAAGGTCAGGGAGAGCATTGGAGAGAAAGAGGCTTAAAACATCTAGGCTGTTGGGCTCTGCCTCTAGTGACAGAGAAGGTTCCTTTTCTCTTCAGTATCTGAGGCTCTCCTTGCCCCGCCCACCCACCTAGTGTGCAGCATGGTAGAGAAGGCTGAGAGAGAAAACCAGACATTCTTTTTCGAATTGATGGTCCCTATGTGTATTCCACACGTGGGCACACCTGCACGCTATGCACCTGAGTCCAGAAGTATTTCTTAGCAGTGTCGATTGACCTGCATGTGCCAAGGGTATAATAGGTAGTGCAGGCGGACGCCTCTTTGGTTCCCACTTATTGCTGCATGACTTGAGTCAGCACCTTTGTTCCTTCATGCTCTTAGTTTTCCTAAGAGAGTGACTGCTCCTGCTTCCATGTGTATAGCTGTATACAATTGTTGCTTATTGATAAGTTAATGTAATTATATCCCATGTGGGTAATGTGCCTTGCTGGGGACTATGCCTCGGATTCTGAGCTTTCACAACTGTGCCTCCTCCCTGTGCTCATTCTGTGTGAGCGATGAGCATGAGTGTGGCCTTTACTGCATCCAAGACTCACATTACAACTCTCTGTTCTATTTGCAAGCTCTTTATGTTCCAAATCCAGAAAGCTCCCCTGTTCACACCACAGGACTGTCGGTTTATGAGGAAAAAGATAGGAAACCAGGCTGCTGCTGCTTCGTTGGATGAGTCACTTAGGTCTCTGTCACTCTTCCCACCAAATGACCACTGTCAGTGCCAGGACTTGCTCCAGGGGGTGGCAACAGACCTGTTGCAAGCATGCTGTTGGAATTGGTCCAGGACACATAGCATCAGTTCCTGGACATTCTCCAGCACCAACGGCCCTCTTGGGCAGCGCTCCCCATTGAAAAGGCCATTCTGCAACTGGCCAGGACTGTCTGGCACACTTGTCTCCTGTGACCCCATACCGAAGTAGTGGGGTTTCATTTTGCCCAGTGCCACACATTTTTCTTGAGAGCAGCATCTGCTGTGCATCTTCCTGATGTGCATCAAGTCTTTTAACAGACTCTTACATGATTTTCAGTGCTCTTCATTCAAACCACTTGTTTAGGCGTGTCCGAACTTTCTGACCACTACAGTAGCCTCATCCTGTTTGGGACCTTTTAGGTGCTACTGAGAAGAATGGTAGTAATGAACCTGACCCTTTCAAACTCATGAGCAAGCAATCCATAAATGTCTCATTCATGAACACAGACTGAAGGACTACAGTACCAAACAGACACCAAAAACACTGTAACACGGAACCTCTTCCAGTTAGGTGATTGTTTTATGTGAGGGACTGACCTTGTTAAAGAAGTGTCCTTGAGCTGTCGGAGCGGACGACTGGGCATACCCTTGATATATGTAGGCTTTTTGTTTAAGCTTTAGTGGGATTTTTCTTTATACTGTGTGGTTTCCAAAAATCCTGTTTTAGGTCCAGTGCAAGTAAACGCTCAGATATTGTGCAGTAGATTAAATTTAAAGCTTGTGTTCCACATAAAATGTTGCTCAACCTCATACAATGAAAACATGGGACCTCCCCTGTTTTGAATTCCTCTTGAAGTTGAATATCTGTGCCTAAAACACATCCTGCATTCCTGGAAATCTATATTTGTTCATATTGAGTCAGACTCTGTAAATTTGATGAAATGCTCTGCTTTGACTACAACAAAGGGTTTGATTTCTCCCCCTACTTATACTGATATTCCATTGTATGGTTTAATCTTACAAAAATACATTATAAATGAAAACCTCAAAAGCCCTTTCAAGTCGGTGAGCCAAGGCATAAATGTATCAATTAATTGCAACAGGCAGCAAGAGTGAAGCTAATTCTGGTAAGCAAGTGAGAATGGAGGCTACTTCAGCCCAGACATGGCTGAGGAACTTTCTGTAGTTCCAGTGTGCATCTGCTTCTGAGGGAAGACTGGGCTTGATCCAGCAATGGATCATCTAGCCTCAGACACATCTGAGTTCTCCTCACCTGTGGACTGCTATCCAGAAAGGTCCTGCAGGACTGAGCTTCCCATTCCTGTACACCTCCCCTGAATTCCACCACACCCTCTTCATTCCAGCCATTCCCTTGTAATAAGGACCTCCATGATCACAGAAATAAGACTGGATTCTTTAAAGAAAAAGCCATGTATAATATGTTGTTTAAAAAATATTACGCATACACAAGGTTTTTTTGGTAGCTCAGTATCTCTTATTATAACATATGGAGCCATCAGAACTCAGTAGGAAATAACACCCAATCCAGGCTTTAGTAAGTGCTCATGGTCACTCCAATATTTTTCACTGAGATGATAAACTATGATTGCATCTGTCTTGTGTGTTGAAGTGTTAGTGTGACCGAGTGGATAGAGCACTAGCCTGGGACTCAGGAGACCTAGGTTTTAATCCCAGCTCAGGCTCTTAGCCAAGTCTTGACAGCTGTTCCTCAATTTCCCTATCTATAAAATTATGCTTCCCTCCTTACCTCCCCTTACCTGCCCTATGGGACCACATTTTCATAGTGGTTTCTAAAGAGTCTCTTTCCCCCTCCGCCCCTGCCCTGCTCATTTTACCTTTTGTTTGTCCTTTTTCCCCACTTTTCCCACTTCCTCTCACCCTAGACACTTGCTGCTCATCCTCTTCTAATAATTTTACAGTATAATCGGAGATGCAAGTGTTTTGTTCCCCACACTGATACAGTTGAATGTTTTGGTACAATGTGCCATGATTATCTTTTAACAACTGTTTGATTAAATATATTAAATAATTTGTTTACAAATAAAATTCTAAATATATTAATACTGACAGTGGATACAGCTGTAATAAGTGGTCAGTCTTAATGTTAGAGAGAAATGCACGTTGCTGAAAATCTTAAAATCCACTAGACTTCCTCTATTACATTGCAACAGTTCAGAACTGCTCAGCACCCCAAGATTACAAATCTCAGTTGTAAGCAGAAAGGGGATGGAGACAGGGAATTTTTGATAAGGGGTTCTCCATTCTGGAACTCTTATTTTTACCAACATATGTGCGTGTCAAAGCCCAAGTTGGTTGACCTTATGCTAAAAATGTTTTTTACCCAGTGGAATTATTGGGAGGATTCCTTTTTTTTTTTTTTTTTTTTTTTTTTTTTTTTCTTTAGGTGGGTGGAGTGTTTGAAGACTTTCATGAGTAATGAGCCAAGTTTAGAGTAGTCATTTGTTGCTAAGATTATTGTGGTTAGCTAATAATTAAATCCAGAATAGTTGAGGGCAACCACGTGATTTGTTGTTTTTATATTCAAGTAATCCACTAGTCTTAAATTAATAGCAATGAACTGTTATTAACGGTCTTTATTATATACACAGCATATAGACACAGCACCTTAACTCGGGTCAATCTGTCAGTCTGACTAAAACAGTCTGCTTCCTCCCACTATCGGCTCCTACGCGCTGATGAGTCTTTGTTCTTTTAAAGCCCGACTACACCACATTGCCTCTCTTTTAGATATATTAGCCCATATTTATTCACATTATATATAGATATATAGATATATATAATCGGAATTATTTTAAAAGTTTTCTCTAAGTCTTTAACTTTGATACAGTGACCATGTGACTTCTATACTTGCTGTGTCACCGAAGTTGCTTGTATTATTTACAGGAATGGTGTCATTTTCATATTCTTGTTGCTGTTCTATATCATTTCTTCTTTCAGCTTTCTTCTAGGTAAATATTGCAAATATGTCTGATTTTGTGCAAAAGATAAATCAGCATTCATTTTTTGAGCTGTCATTAGTAATCTTTTTCTATTTTAACTATATTCAGTTAGCTCATTAGGTTATGGGTAGCCTGGTCTCAATGCAATATGTTTTGAAATTATACACAACAATAAAACTTAAACCCTTGACTATAAATTGATGGTCCATTATCTGTTATTACCATATTTGAAAAAATTGATTTAATTTTTTTAATGACTTGTTTGGCACATGTATTGACTAGGATAGATGTTTCAGGAAAATATGAAAAATTATCAACTCCTATAACATATGCAAGTCCTTTATAGTCAAATAGATCTAAACATACGTTAGACAAGATCTTATGTTTTCTTGCATAAATGTCATAGGTTGCTTAGAATGAGCATTTCTATATTTTTGCCTGTGTCTCATTCTTTTGTATAATCATCGGTTTAATACCAATGACAAAGCCTCTTTTTCTTTTTGAGTATACTGACTTTCCCTTTTCGACACACCTCTAGCAGTATAATCAAGAGGTTTCCATCAATCCACACTGTTTTGTAATAGAATTGCACGTAGGACTTGTTTGGGTGCATCTGAAGACTATTTTGTAAGTCTGCTGTTATCAAATAGTTTTAATACTGCAACTGTTTGTTTTTACTAGTTGTTTAGGCTGCTTAAATCTTGTTGATGTTGATAGCCCCATTTTCACTGATAATTTCTGCAAAATAAAGCCCTTAAATTTATTGTTGTTTTTGCTACATTAAATATGTATTTACTTACAAAATTAATGATTTCCAGAAATTTCTGTAATAACTTCCTATCTTTTGGGGAGAGAAATATCAATGGCTTGTGTTTTCTTTGATCAATTTGTAATTCCTGACTGGTCAGTTCTTCTCCTAGAAACATTAATTCTTGCATTTTAAATTTACATTCTTTTTTGTTAAATATTAATCCTCCTGCCTTTGCTCTAGATAATGCTTTGCTTAATCTTTTATACCATTTTCTTCTGAAGTTCTTTCCCACATTGTTATACCATCTATGTCTGCTTGTGTGCTATCTGTCTTTTCAAAAATCTTTTGCATTCCTCAATGAAAAACCTCTGGAGCTGAATACAATCCAAAAAGTAATCTTTTAAAACAGTAAGATCCAAAAGGTAAGTTAAATGTACACAGCATTTGATTTTCTTGATCCAGTGTATTTGCCAACATCCATTTGAAACATCTAAAGAAAAGCATTTTGCTTCTGACATTTGTCTAAATATTACTTCCCTGGTAGGTATTTTTAAATATTGCCTTTTAACATACTTATTAAGTCTTTTGGATTGTAACAAAAACATAATGATCTATCTTTCTTTTCTAATATTACTATTCAGTGACTCAGCTGGCTCCTCTACACTTCTGGTTTTACCTAAACTAACTCATCTTTCCCATTCCTTTTGTACTCTATTTCTTAAAGCTAAGAATATTTTTCTGGTTGCATGTATAATTGGTTTGTTTCACTGAACTCTGTTATACATTCTGGACAATTTACTAATACCAGGGAATTTCTCTGTAAATTGATACCCGTTATAGGATTTTTTTTTCGCCACTATTAGTAAATTAATTATGCATTTGTTCTCTTATTACAGGTTTTACTTTTAGATATTTCGTAATTTCTTCTGAAATTGTTAGCTTGTGCATCTGTATCTATTCCATGCAAAATAAATCTTACGTTAATAGATAGTGTAACTCTCCAGTCCTCCTTGTACTTCACAGAGTGACTCTGTTTCAAAATACCCAGAAAGATATGTTCTCGTATAATGTCAGCTCTGTATCTATTTGGTATCTTCTCTGAGACTTTGAATTTTGTACTGAATGTATAACTTTTAAGATTTTCAGTCTTCTCTGTTTAGAAACTTCTGTGAAATGATCAGTATTTGCAGATATGACAGATTTTACTATATGCAGGATATTGTCTAACTTGGTGCCTCTTTCCACATCTAGAATATTCTTTCATATGCTCATTTGTTTTAGCTTTACTATTACGCTCTTGTTTTATTTACTTAAGGCTGTATTCACATCAATTTTTCTTTCTAAACAAAAATAATTCGTTGATTTAAATTCACCAGTTTAGCACATTCACTGTTTTTTCCAGATTTAGAACTGGCATTTCTAATTGTCTTTTTCTTGCACAGATATATTTTATACTGATCACAATCTGATCTCTTTTCATTGACTTGGATAAATTCCAGAAATTGCATGCCTGATTTCTTATCTTTAGATCTGTTTAAAAAATGACTCTGCAGTCTCTTCCTCCATTTGATTTCTTGAGTGAAACAGAAAACTTTCAAATGTTTTATTTCTTTTTGGTAAACTATTGCTTTTTTTTTTTTTTTTTTTTTTGTCTTTAAGACAAACTCATAGTCAACTCATTCTCCAACGTTAAGCTCAAATGAATTCTATAATGATATTGACTCAGTACTCACAATATTCTAAAAGGTGGCAATATTTTGTGCCTCTTCCTTATGACTAGATCCTGATGCCTTCAAAATAAATCCAATGTTTTTTAAAATATTTTTGTAGTTTCTGCAGTATTCCTTGACTTTTTTTTTTTTTGACATGAGGGGACTTTTACTGGATCTATCTTATTTCATTGAAACTTGTTTTTCACTTCCGAGTAATTTTTACGTCAGGCCTTTTTGTCTTGGTTTAACTCCTTCCAGTTATTTTAATCACTTCCTTCACTCCTGATACCATGTATTGTTTTATATGCAAATAATCTACTTGTCTTAAGTTACTAGCAATAAATTATTAATAGTCTTTATTAGATATATATTTAATGAATAGACCGAATATATCTGAACTCAGATCAATCCATCACTTTAACCTCGAACCAGCTGCCTCCACCCACTGTCAGCACCCATACCCTGATGAGTCTGTTTATTCTCTTAAAGCTGCAGTAACACCACACACAGTATGTTGAAGCACTGGATTGAGCAGTGGTGATCTATACTGCTATATTACTCTACAGGTGACATGGTCACTGATCTTTCTATTGAAGTGCAATTCGTCCCTCAGCAGGGTGAATGGTGCATGTAGAGATTCCTTAGTGTGAAGTCTGGAAAGCCTTTTTCTGGCTCATAAAACAAGAAACCGAATTTCCTGAGAAATGACTGATATATACTCATGGGAACAGTCATTGAGTTGAGGGAAAAACTGCTAATGAAGAGTCTGTGCTGTTTCTAATGTTTAGATAGAGATGATTTTCCTACTTAAATGAAATGTCATCATGAGAACTAATCTGATTTGCAGGTATTTTAAATAAACTGTTCCATCTAAAGTATTTTGATGGCCTCATACACAGCAGACTCAATCTTTTTGGATCATTTATTAACAAATGAATTTTGTAATTTTGTTTCCTAAAGTGTATTTAATTTATTCTTTTGAACATTTTACAAGGTTTCCAAGCTTTAGAATATTTTTTCATGCATGCTGAATACACATTTTTAATTTTTTTGCTGGATAATATTGCAAACCCCAAGCTGCAAATTGTTTGGTATTGTAGTTTGGAGGTGTATGATAAAGCGGTTGGCTTCATGGATGGCTTATGGAAAACATTACAAAAGATGTATGTTATTTGACTGAGGTAACCTACAGTAATGAGCTCCAAGAAGAGCTTTGTCATAGGATTACAGTGTCTATTCTTTTTGGAGGACAGAAGGAATTTGTGAAAGGAAAGCAAGCCACACAGAAGTATGAAGGAAAGCAAGCCACACAAAAGTATGAAAGCATTTGAAAGGTTTATAGTGGGCCCATAATGAAGCAGTAATTCATCAGTCCGGTCTTCAACAATGACAGCAGAGACATTCCTTAAGGATATTTGTCAAAAATCACTTGGCCCTAATAACCTATGGAAGGCATAGATACATGCAGAGAAATTAAAGTACAGTGAATTAGAAATATAAAAATTGTGCTTGTAAGTTAGTCAACATATTCTTGGAAGCATCAATACATTTTCCCTATTGCTGATATACTTGGGATTCTTAAGTAGGTTTCCCCTTCCCCAGTATTGTGCTGTGCTTGCACGCGCTCTCTCCCCCTTCTGCTGGTTCTGTCCCTTAAAAGATTGGAAGTTCTTTAAAAGGCTTAGACGTGACTTAGTGACTTAAGGGCTGGAAGGTCAAGATCAAATAAAAAAGCAAGGCCATGTATCTGAATGTTTTTGTCTTAAGTTTCTTAACTTTAATGTTGTAATTTGATATAGGATCTAAAAGCCTAGAGCTGGCCTATAGTACAGAGTTTTGTTGACAAAAGTCATCTTTTGGCGACAAAACAATGCCACTGTACAGACTGCAGTGCTCCCCCCACCAACAAAATTCCCTTGCTTTGGCGACAAAATAAAACCACCTCGGTAAGAACTGTAGAGTTTTTTGCCAGTTAGAGCAACAAGGCATCAGTGAACGCACTGTGTGCCATACCTGGACTACAGGAGCTATCCCACAATGCCCATCCTGACTGCTCTGCTCATTTGTCTTGCATTTGCATGTGCCCCACACCTTTCAAAGCCCCAGGAAGTTTTGAAATTTCTCAGGGTGGAGAGCTACTGCCCAGCTGAGCATGCCAGCTCCCAGCATTAATCGCAACCCTGCCTGGACTGCAGGAGGGAGTGGATCATTCTCTTAGGTCACTGTGGAGACAAGGCTGTGAGAGATCACTGAGGGAGTCAATCCTGCTCTCCTATGGCAAGTGGCGAGGGCTGGTGGTGGGGGAGAAGGAGGGATTGACTCCTAATGTGCTGTGTATAGAGTAATGGAAGGAGGTGAGTGGTGGTGTTGTGATGTCCTCCTTTCCTCACTGGTATGAGGAGTCTCATGAGCTGGGGTGGAGGGAACAGAGGGACACCGACTCTCTGTGCACAAGCTTCTGCCTCAGGCTTGGTTGCTTCCAGCAGCTCTCTGAACTTTGAGACAGTTTGTGGACACACTCTTTGTCCCTCATGAAACACTGTCTGACTCGCTCACTGTCTCTTACACACATTTCTATGGACTTCTTGTGTTTGGGTCCAGCCTTGTCAGTTTGGCTGGTTTGCAGCTGCTTGTCAACCGCCCTATATAGTCGGGTGCCGTTAGAAGGATGGGATTCAGAAACCTTCGCCGTATGATGCTATGCCGGCCCCCTGAGGTATTGCAAACCCTTCCCGAAGCACCTTGGGTGCAGTTGCAACGTGAAATAGCTGCCCACAGTGCACTGTTTCCAGCGAGCATCGTGATGACGTGTAAGAGCAGTTTAGTTACAGCCGTGGCATAACTTGTCGACAGAACTCTAGAGTAGACAAGGCCTTCGTCTCCAGGGAGCGCACAGTATTTTGATAGTCGGAGATGTTACACCTCTGTTTAGAAATGCAATGTTGTATTGACTCCGTCGAGGGCCCGGCGGGCACCCTCCCCCAGGCCAGTACCAGAGGCATGGCCCTCCCTGCCACCTCTATTGGTACATTACTGAGGCCGTGCAAGCCTGGCTGGTGGGGCAGTACTGGGTGGTGCAAGGATGGGAGGTTAAAAAGTCTGGGGGGCACTGCCCCCCAAACTCCACCCAGGAGCAGGGGTTTTCTTAGCATGTGTGTGCAGGGGGAGGAAGGGTGAGTGCTCAGTGAACACAAAGCTGGCATACACTTTTATATCACTTATTGCAGTTTCCAGTGCAAGGGGCATATTGTGGGGTGGGAAGGAAGGAGTTTGGCCAGAGCACCACTGGGCAAAAACTCTGGCTGCTGGAGGGCAGAGAGTTATAGGTGGTGTATATTAGAGCATCTCTAATATACATCAAAGCCAGGGCTGGCCCCAGAGTTGGGAGGATGCAACTGACTCTGTGTGGTTTTCCCCCTCCTTCCACTGCTGGGCACAACTTAGATAATGGTCCTAGATCTTGGCCTACAAGCTATCACAGTCAAATTCAGGCTAATATACTACACTGGGAAACTGTTCAGATGCAGAAAGGCGTGTAATGGACATTGAAGATGGAGTGGTAAAAGGCCAATAATTCATCAAAATCAGAGACCACCTATGAAAACGTTGGTCTAAATGTCCATGTGGCTCACTATACTCTTTGATCTGATGCAAGAGAACTTTAACAATTAGATTCACTGTTCACCCAGCCTTGGTTTTAATCGGTAACAGAGTGTAGAAACTTCCATTTTAGTGTCAGCAAATGAATAGAGGGGAAACTGTAATTATAAAGCTGGCTTTTCAACTCTGAAAATCTGAAATTAATGAAAAGCACATTTTAAATGACTGCATTTTTTTTAATATTTTCCGAGTCAAAACCAATGATCCTGCCGACTTTTCTCAGGATTTTTAATCAATGAGCTTTTTTGTCTGAGAAAGACCTGCAGGATCAGCTTCATGTTTTTACAAACTTACAGCTTTAGAGCTTTTCCTGTCATCTTAGCTACTGTCTTTTATGGAATTGGATTACCTACACCGATGGGAAAAGCTCTCTCTTCCGTGTAGTAGCATCTTCACTGTGGTGCTAGAGTGGTGCAGCTGCTGCACTGTACATGAAGACAAGCCCTAAGTTATGAAATGATTGATGTCTAGCTTCACTCTTCCAAATTGAACTGCTTAGTAGTAGAATTAGTGCAGTCACAACATGACAGCTCTGATTTTTGTCTTGCTTACGTGAAGAATCAGACTGACTCTTTTCAGCTTGTCATGATAAGTTTAGCAAACAGGTGATTATTTTTCATATCTATAATGAATCTGACAGGCATTTGTACCGTTACGTTAGCACAAAAATCCTTTGATTTCGTGCTTTTCTACAAGTGATGACAGCATGTAACATTTAATATTGGCAAGTAAGTGATCCTGTCTCTGCTTATCAAGTCCATTCTGGCATCAATTCCTCTTGCTTTCCTCTTAACGTAACTGCTTTTTTTTCCTACCCACAAAAGCCCTTAAAATGCTTCTTCCTTTTATTATTTGTTTTAACTTTTTTCTTTGTTCAATACATTAGATCGCCAATCTCTTTGGGTTGGTGTTTATACATTACCTAGCACAGTTGGGTCCTGATCCATGACTAGAGCTCAGAGGGGCTGAGGGGTACAAATAGTGCTATTTCTCTAAATGTGATTGAGGTAAGCATCAGATGAAGTGATTTTGTCCAACTTTACAGACAAGATTATGTATTTTCAGTTAATATGCAGAAACAATTTAAAATGCTGGAGGCAAGATGAAAATTGTGGTTTAACTCCTTCATACTTTATTTCTAAATTATCTTTGTCTCCTTGGTCTTTAGTGAACGTTTGTCTGTGTAACTCAACCACAACTTCTGTCATGATGGAGACGGTGTTTGTGTGAGGTCCGTTCCCTTGATATTAGACAGAGACAGGGCTGTGGGGAGTGATTAGCAAAATGCCTATGTCTACTGTGTGTGTGGCTTTAAGAAGTATTTTGTCCTCATTTTTGTGAAGAGAGAATTTAGATATTAAAGGGAGGATGAATAGTTTAGGTAGGACTGCACAAAATGGGTTTAAATACTCAAGAACTATCTATTGAGCCTGGGGTGAGTTTTGGAAGGATCCAAGGAACCTTCTCTCATGTCCCCACCACTCCTGCAAGGGCTTTCCACAGTTGAAATCCCAGTGCTCAGGAAAACACAAGAGCTACTGAGGTGGGGAGGCCATATCTCTACTCTGTGCCAGCCTCCTGAGTGGTGATGAAGAGAGCACATTCCAAAGGGCTGGCTCCCTGCATGCCAGGAAGCACCCGCGACCCTTGTGCCTTGTTAGGACAACGTGCTTCTGATTAACCACAATGATAGAGCCCTTTCAGACATTACAGTTCACTTACCCAGAACAACTATAACATATATATTCTATATCCTTGCAAAACAACTTGCATCATAACGTGTTTCATCTTTTATGTCTCAATTTTTTCTTCCTCCTGTAAAAATCAGTGGCCCCATTTTAGTGGAAAAGATCAGGGGAGTACAGGATCCTGATCTTACCCACCCAATGGATTCTGTAGAAGGAATCTGACAAGCACAAACTCTGACTGCTTTTATCTGCTGCAACTGGATTCTTTCTAGATCTCGTCCCTGACTGTTGATTTTTTTTTTTTTTTTTAATGAACAGATTTCATTTTGGAGAAACTTATAAGTGCCTATCCTTTAAAGATTTTCTCACCTTGTGAAAACGACTATAATGGAAACGACTCTAGCATAAAGGTCACCTTTTAATGACTTGCTTTTACTTCACTCAGTAATAGCAACTTTGCAATATGAGAAGCTAAAGGTTTTCAGATGTTGTACTTTAAAATACTGGATTTTAAAAGGAATTGTAAGCGGGGAAGTCAATAATGGTGATAAATGATTGAACTTTGCAACAGAGAATAGATGCTCTTGTGAGTAATTTGTTCTTGTTGTGTAGTATCTTTTATCCCTTATTGCATCACAGCATGACTTTTCAAAATTGTATTGAAGTGGGCAAGTTTTCCATTTTTAGAGTGTAATATTGTGCAGTAAAATACTATTCTAGTAAAAAATGTAAATTCAGGAATATAAAGACCAGTATTGCTCTTATGTAGTGCCTTTTCTCCAAGGACCTCATTGCATTATAACTATTAGTGATTCACAACACTCCTGTGATGAAGAGAAGTATAATTTCCATTCTTCTAACATGGAGATTGAGACACCAAGAAGTTGATTTGCCACTGTCAAACTGATTAGCCTCCAGCTGGTAATAGTTTGGTGTTGCCAACTTCCAAGATGGCAATAGCATCCTATATTTGAACTAGTGTGGTCTTTCATCTGTGTGTCCTGAAGGTACAGGGCAAGCTACCAGGTGTGAAGGTGCCTTTCTCATCTGCACCTCTGGACCCCTACTGATCTTCCCAGGTTTGTATGATGACGTAGTCCCAAGCACTCTGTGCTTTGGGCCTGCCCCACAACCACTAAGCAGCACAGAGGGAATTCTACAGTGGTTAGAGGCTGTATTAGGTGTCTCCCCTGCCCTGGGACTGTGATCTTTTCACCAAAGCTCACTGCTGCTTTCTCAGGGTGACAACTGCTGTCAAAATGCCATCTGCCATGGCTCATGAATTTCATGTGTGCTGAAATGAGTTGCATTAATGTCATCATCTGGAACAGATTATTATCCCAGAGTTGGATCCATGCCTTGCACAGGTGGGAATGGAGATCATGGCCACAGAAGTCTAATGCTGAGATCATGGGCTGAGACCACTCCTGTGCAGGGGTCCAGGCAGGACAGCATGTTTGCCCACAGTACGCTGCAAACAATATAGAGAGCAGTGCAGCTTTAGAGCAGCATTAGGAACCAGGGGATGTGCCCCCAGAAGCCCTAGTATGGAAGTGGCAACTCAGATTTCAGTTCAGGTGTGGGTTTGCAGTATGGACACCCCTTGGGCTTGGCTAAAGTAGAAGGTCAGACCCAGGTTCCCTTTGTAGAGAAGACCTACTCATATGTTAAGTGATTTGCCTAACATCACATAGGAAGTATGTTACAGAGGGAGGAATATATCAGCCATGGTTCTGGAATGCTTTGTATGCACCAGTCCAGTGTCTTCAGAGACCAAGAAACATGAACATATAGACTCCAATTCCTAGGGTTATATTTTATAATGAAGTGTTTGCTGTAACCTTTGTGGCAGCTGGCTAACCAGTTCTGACACGTGGTTATCCTAGCTAACCACAGTCTGAAGTATTTTGCAAGACAAGAAGACAGCTTTATTTTTTATTTGTTTAAAAATCATTTTTTCTCTAATGCTTTATTCCTACTCATAAATAAACAACACTTTGCTTTTAAGAGGCTATCTGGTCACAGTCACAGGTGTCCACAGGCACTTGAAAGGATGGAACCACAGGTGCCTGAACTCAGACAGAACTGCATCTGAATGGTGGTGGATACACAGAGTACTGTAGCCAGGGCCTGGTTGAGTGGGAAAATTTTGAAATTCCACCCCAGGAAAAGTGTCCTTAGGGAGGTTAGAAAGAGGACAAAGGTGCAGCTAATCCTGTAATTATGGTTTGGTTGATAGGAAGTAATGTCTCTTGCATAAGGTTTGTCTATCAAGTTAGAAACAGTATTTGCAGAAGAAGCTTTCAAGGGGACGTATACAGAGGACAGTGCCCTTTCGTGGCAATATTGAAGTGTAAACCAAACCTTTAAAATGTTTTCACAAAAACTGAATTGTCTAAATGTTTGTTCGTTCGTTTGTTTTTAATCAAAACCTGAGCATTTTGATTTGGAAAGTTCTTTTGGGCCCAGGGAATGCATTCTCTCTAGAGCAAAACAAAAAAAGCCCCACATCATTCCCAATGAAGGCTTTGTTGAAATTGATACTTCTCCGTGAAACATTTAGTTGTCTACAAAACAGCAGATTTCAGCAAAATGTCATGCAATAGAAAATGTTCCAACCAGCTGTAGTAGGTCTTTTGCACTGGCATACATGATTGAAGTAAACAAGGAGATCCCTTTGACCTCTATCAATGTTGATTCTGAAATATTTGCATGGTAAATCTTCAGTAAGAAGAGAGACTTTTCTGATTTGAATAAAGAATAGAAAGAGATGGGTATGGGGTTGGGAACGGAAAGAATGTAATGGTTTTACTCTATGTAGCAATTACAAAATGTTTATGGAGTGATCAGCCCAGTAGGTTGATAAACCAGGAAACATTGCACGCAGATAATCTTTGTATGCAATACATTTCAGGGAAAAGTCTTTTCGGAACAATACATTTATTTGGAATATCTCTGTCCTGTGTTTTTGATGGGTTTACGAATGCAGTATATTTTGGCGTTTGTTATGTCCAGTGCAAGGTAATACAATGGGACAACAAATGAGAAAGACAGATGTACTACAATTAGAGTCCTCAAGGGGGCAGTTTCCGTTCTGATGTAGAATCTTCAAATGGCAAGCTTAATTTTCCTTTTTTGAAGTTTGCAGTGGATTGCTTCTAATCAAGTGCTGGAAAACATCTCCAAAGTGTTCTGTTTCAGAGGGGGGAAAAGTTTATATCTTAAATCTAGTTGATGATTATAGGGCAACCTCAAGCATTAACCCTTTAAAAAAAAAGTTATTGGAAAATCAGTTTTAACTGATATCCTCAAACAACTGAAAGGCTTTGATAAATAATGTATAGTCCTGCTTTTGAATGTTGAAAGTACATCAATAAAACAAATTGTATGAAAACATTGACCTTTTTCTAAGGAAGGGCATTTCCTTAGGGATAGTCGAATGAGTAATTCAGCTGCACCAAGATCCTGAAAGCACAAACCCGAGGCAGTAGTAGCTAATACATTGTTAAAATATATATCTCAAAAGTAAGAGATTTCTCAGAGAATACTACTACACTTTACCCTCTGAGGTCATTTATTCTAAGGTGTTTGTGTGCCTATCTTTGATGTCACATATTGAGCTTTTCTTTCAGAATCTTCAGGTTTTTTAATCTGCTTTCATTTTAGTCTCTCTAAACAACTGCCTATATATATGGTAAAAGTGGTATGTTGCCAATCAGCTTCAGAAGTGACTTTGCTAATTGACCTGTCATTATACTTCATAAATGTCCCACTGTTTTGTTTTAGAGGCTGGCTAGCTGTTGATTTATGAGCACACTTAGGGGTTTGCTGTAGAGCTATTGTTTCATCATGGCAATTTTAGTAAAAAATCTGGTAGAAAAAACCCACTACACTATCAATATGTGATTATAACAACAGCCTGGGAGATATGTTAAAAGGAGGGAAGTTTCTTTTGGAGTATGAAAATGAATTTAACATGAATAATGAACATTGTGGAATGTGCATAATTTTGGACACATTGATGCTGCAATTATTGGATTATGTAAGTACCCAGGTTTTTTTGAGACAAACTTCCCTCTTAACATACCTCCCAGGCTGTTGTTATAATAGTTAAGTATAGTGTAGATAGTGCAATGGGTTTTTCTACCAAATCATTATCACCTGCATTTTAGCATGAGCTGGTGAAATGCTGCACAGACCTTGATATTTATGGACCATCAAATAGAAAGTGATGGAACTTTATATTCCTAAATTTGAGAAACTGTATACCAACTGGTATTTATATCACGCTCTTCGAGAAAGAGAACATAACACGGGGAAAGAAAGATGGTGATGAGAGAAGAGAAAAAATTAACATTCTAGAAAATTTAGAAGAAAAAAAATTGGAAAAGATGGACAAAAAGACACTGAGACATAAAACTGTGGAAGTGTCTTTCTCCTTTTGAGCATAGTAATTTTAATCAGTTTTAATATAAAGTTTGGTGCCAAAGGGCAGTATGGGAGTTTGGTGACCAAATCTTACTGAACTCGGTGGGAGGTTTTCACTTAACTCCTTTATCTTCCTTGAAAAATTGCAGTTAACAACAAAATGCAGGACAATACGATTAGAGTGTACTGTTGCCAAAATTTTAAAAAGTAGGAGTAAAAATTTAGGGTACTCGTGTATGGAGGTAGCCCCCTACCCCCAAAACAAACCAACCAACCAACAAACAACTTTTATCAACTTTACTAGGAGCTACAGGGTGCTCAAGTCAGTTATTTCAAAGCCTAAATACAGACGGAAACACTTCCATTTAAGCACCTGGTTTTAAAAATCTTGATCTGTACACAGACTAGTGCCTCAGAGTGTTTTCTCTAGAGCTGAAAAACATTTACTATTGCCTTTAGGGCCTGTGTTTCATATTACACAATACCTAAGGCTACGTCTACACTAGCAATTTAAGTCGACTTAAGGAGGCTTAAGTCGACTTAAATTAAGCCACGTCCACACTAGGCTTTCATTAAGTCATCTTAAGAAATTCCTTAAGTCGACTTAATGACAGCTTAAGTCGACTTAGTTACTACCACTCCTTAAGTCGACTTAAGGACAGTGTGGACGTGGAGTAACTGAGAAGTAGGCTTTATTAAGTCGATTTAAGGTGATTATGTCGACTTAACAAAGTGGACTAAGTCGACTTAAAGCTAAGTCAACTTAGTCCACTTTAAGTCGACTTTAATAAGGTTGACTTTAAGTCGACTTAAAGTTGACCTTATTAAAGTCGACTTAACTTTTGTAGTGTAGATATAGCCTAAGAAAGTAATATGTATTTGAACAAGTTATAAAACAATGGAATGCTGAAAATAAGAATGACTTTCTGCTGCTAATTAAAGCATTTTCCATAGTCAAAGCAGATAGTTTAATTCTTGGAGGTTTTAGCATCCTATCTTTTATCTATTTAATGCATATTGCTCAAACAGAAAAACAGATTATTTTGGATGTTTTGAATTATAGCTCTTTGCACCTTGGGATGGAAACTTTAAAAACAAACAAAAAAAAAATCAGATTTCCCCCCCCCAATATCCTACCCTTTTGATGTTGCATACTATAATCATTTTTCTTTTACAATATTTTAAAAGATAGGAACCCTGCTATCATGATAGTTTGTTTACTTGCTGATTGATGCTCCTTAGCAAAATATGAAAAACATGTTATTTAAAAAAACCTATTCTATTTATTTATTTAGCATATGCAACCTAGAGAACCTAGCCCAGGAAGTTGAGTAATTTTGCAGTCCTCAGCAACGTGTGTTAGGGTTTGTGGCTGTCATCAACCTAGTAGACTGTCTCTACAATGCAGTCGAAATTCTGCTAGAGCAAAAATTCCGTGTCTGGTACAAAACCGGTTCATTGTCTCTGCAATAAATCAAACCCATGTTGAGTGGGGTCCAAGACAAGATAGTCATTTTCTCTGAGGACCATGAAGCTTGTCACATGTCCTCTACCATAAATTCCTCACCCAGTGAATTGAGTACCACGGGCAGTGTGAGGACAGATGACTGTAGTGGATTACATAAGTCTTTTGTTAATGGTAGATGTGGCATATCACAAAGTTTCATCACAAACTTTGCTATAGTTTCCTCTATACAAACACCGGGCGGAGCACTGTTTCGGAGAAATGGTTACCATGGTAAAGGAGTAAACTCTATTAATTTAGTGAATAGTCTCTGATTCTTTCCCCAGTATTCTTAATGCTAGAGACATTTGGATGAAAACAGGCTCTCTTTTGTGGTACTCTGGAAAGTGACTAATCAGATATGATTGTGGGGTTCCCTGTGTGTATTTATGTCTCACTACTTCCAGATCAGATAGAACGTCAATGAAGGGACATAGATTGGTCAAATTTGCTCAATTTACAAGTAATGTAATATCTCACGCTTAATAATGCTTTTCTAATTGCCAGCCCTCCAAACTTACTTTTGGATCTGAAATTAATCTAGATTCTTTCTTGATCATATATCATTGCCAGTAATAGTTTCTGCAGGCCAAATGATGCCTTCATTTACACCTGTGCAACCTCATTTGCCAGCTGGCAGTTGGAATAGAAGTCTTTTGTCTACTGAGCACAATGGATAATAAATCAATAAGACACAATAAAGTCAGACCCCATAGTAGTATTTTAGAATTAAACTGAATTTTAACAGTTCAGCTATACTTGTTTTTCTCTTGATCTTGTTTGACGTCACACCTTTTTCCCTGGAGAAGCAGGTCATAAAATACAGCAATGGCTGGCCAGTAAGAAGGCATAGGGAACTAACCAGCTCAAATGTCCATCCTTACTCTGTCTTTAGAAAAAAGGCTCAGGATAAAAGCCATCAACCCTCTGTTGTTATTAAAGCCTATAATCAGAGGCACGCAGTGTTTAATGAAGTTGCTAGAATGGCTGTAGCTGGCCAAACACATCAAAGGCCAGATTCAGGTTTGCATTCTGGCCCTTTTTTTTGCAGTCTGGGATGTGCAAAGGGGACATAAAACAGCCATATCTGGCCTACTGAAAATTCCCCTGGTGGAGTGAAGGTGTCTCAGCTGGTGCAAATTAGCACACCTAGCCTCTGCACTGCCACCCTATTCAGCCCTGGAACAGAAAGTATGTTGGGTGGGTCGAAGAGGTCATGATGGCCAGGGGCCAGCCCCGCAGCTCATTTACGGCCTGGTTGCTGTAAACAGAACTGCCTCCAGATGCAGGTCCACTCTGGAGAATCAAGGGTCTGTAGATTGGCCCCTGACAGTTCCCCCTCTTCTGTATTGCGCAGAATCAAAGCCTTGCCCAGCCAGACCCAGTCTCCTATATCCAGACGAGCGCTTCTGTCCTCTGCATTTGTCAGGCTGTATCATCCTCCTGGGTTTCTGCAGTGGGAGCTCTGACGGTACAGAGATACAGACTCCTTATTCTTAGTTCTAATGCTCACCCTCAACTCACAGCAACCAGAAGCAGCAGTTGCCGGAAACATCCCGTTCATCCCTTGCAGTCCTGGTTGGCGCATGCTCTTTGCTGATAGCAGCATCTTCAGAGATTTGACCTGCCAAACAGCAACAAGTGTTTGCTTAGTTTAGCATATGTAATCTGAAATGTTTTCAAAGGTTTGCCACCTGGCCAGATAGGGTTGGGTTGGATGGGTGGGGTGAAAAGAAATGGTTCTAAGATTTTCTTTAACATACATAAGCTGAATGCTTTACAAACGTTTTTCATAAGCATCAAGTTATTTTCCAACAACAACAACAAAAACCCTTTAATTTGGCATGAAACTAACTCTCGTGACAAATACTAAATTTCTTGCTAATAAAGATGATGGCATTTAAGAGGGGGGAAAAAGCACTTTGAAGACGTACAAATTCAAATGGTATTTATAATAATTTTGATCCTTTTAGTTATTGTGCCTGTTTATTATGACATTATTTCAGTTTTGTGCCCATGAAACTCATTTGAAATTAGAATGGGAGTAATGAAGTGATGAATCAATCCCATTGTTTACAAACCTCCCCTGGAGAGCATTTGTTTATTTACAAGCATGTTGTAATTTTAAACTTTAGGCTGTTGCCAGTTTATCACTTGGTTTCAGGATATTTGGAGCCTTTCCGGTAATTTAAATTTAAATAATTAAGAAAATGTATAACAATGATACAAGAAAGTCATATTTACCATTCTAAACAGTTCAGTACTATGTATCTAAATTTAATCAGTCATTTTTCTACCAGTCTGGCACTAAAAGGAAAATGGCAGAATATTATAAAACATATTTTAACTACTAAATCTAATTACAAAACAGAGTAAATGACTAAAACACTTGAAATATAATAATGAAAAATTAACACTCATTCAGAAACCTATTATGATGACAGTTTTATGGGGCAGATTACAGCTGAAAACATTTGGGTTGTAAGCAGTAGAGGCTTGAGTGCTTGGGTGAATGTTTACTATTTCTAGTATGGTAGTGCTTAAGAACTTGTGTGAAGAATCAGATTTGTTTTATTGTGGTAGACTCTGTACAGACAAAAATGACCATCCCTGTCCCACGATATTCACAATCTAAATGTCAGACAGAATGTAGCAGCTGGACAACAAAGACCCATGGAATGGAGGCATGGTGGAAGGGTGACCTAATAAAATGAATAGAGTTTAGCTGAAAAATGGAAAATAGTTAAGGTAAACTTTTTTTATTTTTGTAATTTAATGATTGGTTTAACAAAAAAAAGAGAGAAATAGAATTAGCTTTAAAATAACTTTGAAACACTTATAATTTTAACCTGAATTTTCTCATTCCTCTTCTGTCTCATGAGTGGTGGCCCTCTTGTTGAGAAGCATAATGCTGTATTATTAAGAAGGCATCCCTCACTGGCTCCTTTCAAAGAATGGAGATGCTAAAAGATTGATTTCTAAAACCTGTTCCCAAAATTTCTTTAAAAACCAACCAACCAACCTATCCTCCTTTCTTCCCATCTACCTACAATACCACTGGCTGCCTATGTTGTAGCAAATCTTAATAAGATCCTTCTAAAACCAATTAAAAGTTCTAAGTGACGGCATAGTAAAGAGTCAATTCTTCAGTGAACTCCTAATAGTTTTAAAAGTTCTGCTCCAAGGGAGAATTTACAGGATAAGTTACTATAATTTCTGTATTTAGCATTGTGTATCGAACATTTGAGGACACATGAAAGAACCTGACTCTATTCTGTGAGGAGAGTGCTTGACAAAATTGCCCTTTTGGGATGGAAGAGAATTTGTCAGTTAGTTGTTTTGAACTTAAATAGCTCAAAGGAAACTGAAGTTTAATATAAATTTTAATAGTCCTTCATGCCATAAACCACTAGGGCTTCTCTGCTGCTACAGATAAGCACGGCTATGCTGGAAAAGTATACTGCACTCTTCTTTTGGTGGTTATATCTTCAAAAACTCTTTGACAAATAAGTGACTAAACATTCTTTACAAAATAAAATAGAACATCAGAAATGCAAATTCCAATTACTATACAATTCCTGTAAAATTGGTTTATAGTGAATTTCTAGATCATTCATTTAGATTGTGCTTTGTCATAAAATTGCAAACGCTATTTCTGTCCCCCAAAACAAAAATTGTAATATGAGACTCTTCCCACTTGTATTGGTTTATTAGTTTATGTATGTTCTTTAAACCCAGCCTCCTCAAGTTATGAGATTACATAGGGTTTACTCAAACATGATTCACTGGGTCGTCACTTTCTCTGTGTAACTGTTACTTGGAGCTCTTAAAGCTGTAGACTTGGTCTCCATTCCTATTAGCATATCATCTCTTGCTCCCTGTCGCTGGAATAAAGACCAAAGATCTTTCCTAAGCTACTTCCTCAACTTGAGACTGTAAGTGCACATTGCCTGGAAAGCTCTTTACAAAGCCCAGTAAATCTTCATATGCTGTTTCAGTTGCAGTTTGGGAGTGTTAGAACTTACCACTGTTATGTACAGGGGTTGACATAAGTTTTCAGATCAGGTTCTCCAATGAGTACCAGCAGAAATGGTTCGGTACTTGGCTATCATACGTCATATTGCCCCCTCACGCTGCCCACACCTCAGGGGCAGGAGAAGTTCCGGCCCCACCTACCCTTGGGAGGAGGGTCTGTACTTGCAAGGGCAGACATGAGGCTGGGGGGGGATGCAAATCCCCCCTGCAGCAGCCTGGCTCCAGCTGGAACAGGGCAGCCTCACCACCCCTACCATCCCGTGCCTGGGCGTCACTCAGCGTGTCTCTTCCAGCGACTCTGGATTGGGTATTAAATACCTTCCTTGGTCTCAAACGTGGACCGGCTTCAGGGTTTACTCCAGGGCGTTGATGGTGCTGAGCACGGGGGGCATGAGCCCAGAGTGTCCAAGCCAGTGGCCCAAGTCCCGAGCCGGCAACGCAGGTGCAAGAAAGTGCACCAGCTCTTTTAAGTCTCCTGCTCCGCAGCATGTAGCTGAGACGTGGAGCAGAGCAGGAGAAGAGGAGGGAAAGTTAAATTCCTCCTCTCAGGTATGCACCGGCTGCCACAGGTCAGTGTCCACAGTGGCTGGCCCCAACTCAGGTGGGCAGGGGGAGGAGGCTGGTCATAGGATCGGGACCTGGCCAGGGACCAGTGGGGCCAAAGGCAGGAGCCGGCCTGGGGCCACCAAGCAGTGGTGGCAGCAAAGGCCGGAATTCAGATCCAGCCCAGGTCCTGGGCCACCGGCAGCAGGGGCTGAGTGTGTGGTTGGGGGGGGGGGTCTGATGTTGGGCAGGGGGCAGGGTGGGTGAGCAGGATATGCTGGTGAGCCTTTGGGGGAAGTTTTCAGTACACTTTTTGAAAGGTTAAGTGTTCATGAGTACCTGAGTACCACTTTTATGTTAATCCCTGGTTATGTGCTTGCTTGAAAGGGTTAAAACAAGTAGAGTTTCTGATGTGGAGAAAAGCAAAGAAGAATTTTATTGCATTCCTGTTCTCAGGCTTGATAGAGTCAACTTGTGTGCTGTTTGTCCAGTATGACTTCTATCCTAATAGGTATTTATATTGTTTCATCCTTGAACCTGAACTTTCCTTTAACTTCCACATCTATTACTGTATGTTTGTAAATCTGAACAACATTGCCTCTGAACTCTGTCTACTGAAATTCTCATCCAAACTCTAATCTTCTCTCGCATAGATATATTGTAACTCCCTTTGTTATGGCCTGGCAGGATACAGGCTAGATTTAGGGGCATTAAGCATTCCTCTGACAGTAAAATCCATGAGACAAACATTAGAGATGGGCCCAAGCCAAAACTGAATCCCAGCTCCCTTAAATTTTGGAAAAGTTAGAATCTGGAGGCTCCATTATTTGTAGCTTATGTTAATCTCCAATATTTGTGGCTTCATAATTTTCTCTGTCTGGAACCATCCAATTTTGAGGCTTTCTGCAACAAAATATTTAGTACGTCATTGAAATCTTGAATGTCTCGGCTCAAACTGCATATAATGTCCAGTAACACAGTAAGGGCACCAAACACAGGCTTGTGATGATATTCCAAAGTTGTTAATGAGAGAGAGACAACTAAATTAAAACCTTTCAAATAGAAAACAAAACCTTTCCAAGTCTCTCCTCGCTCCCTGTTATCCTCCTGGGATTATATATGTGTACATGATATAGTTTGCTGCTGCTTGTAACTTGCACTGAGAATCCATTTAGTCTTTTGAGGACCGACCTGCTAAAATAATTTGTCTTTTATCTGCTTTCATGTAGATGGTGGCTCTCAATGGCAGATAATCATGTATTGTATCAGCTTGATATTTAATACAATGTGACCCCAAAAATGCAACAGGTCCCTTGGGAAAGCAAATGCATTTACTGTTTGTTTATAATAATTTATTTGAAAAATGATATAGTTCTTCCTTTCCTTCTTTTGTCCTGTATTAAGGAGGGTGATAAATTTTCCTCTTTCACAATTTAGAGTGCAGCAAGGGAGATTTAGTTTAGGTGTTAGAAAAAATTCTCAAGTGTAAAGGTAGCTAAACACTGGAGCAAATTGCCTAGGGAAGTTGTGTCATGGGAGGTTTTTAAGAACAGGTTAGACAAACACCTGTCAAAAATGCTCTAATTAATCCTGACTCTGGTGCAGGGATATTGGACTTGAAGGTTTACCAACACCCCTTCCAGTCTGACACGTCTATGATTAAAGATTTCTAGCAGGTGCCCTAACATGTGAAAGCTAAACTCTTCAGGGTAGCCAGTGCGTGAACATTCAGCTTCTTTGCCTATCTTTAATTTATTCTAATAAGACTGCTATTAAGAGGCCCATCAAGAAATTTTGTTCCTCGCTATTCTGCTTGTTCAGAGGGAGGGGCTCTTCGTGTATATAGATTCAGTGGCATAGAAGGGTGTGTCTACACTTACAAATTAAGTCGACTTAAAATACTCCGCGTCTACACTGTGCTTTCCTTAAGTTGAATTAAGGAAAAGTTAGTTCCAATTAATAACACCTTGTTTTAATTCGAACTAGTGCTTAAGTTGACTTTATTAAGTCGACTTAAGCCAGTGGAGACGGGGATTAGTGCCTTGGTGGAGCTTAAGTCAATTTAAAACATTAAGTTGACTTAATAAGGTCAAAAAGGGGCCACGTGTACACTTGAAAATTTTAGTTGACTTAATAAGGTCCACTTAAAGTCGACCTTATTAAGTAGACTTCATAAAGTCGACCTAACTTTTTAAGTTTCAAGATTGCTTGGGCCTTATGCTAGGACGACGTGGTTTCCATGCTAAAAACACTGACTTCAAAGATTGTACAAGATTGTATACCTATGGGTATATTCCAGGAACCCATAGTACGAACAGTTTAAAATCTCACTATTTTATAAGTTCAGTTAAAGCTGGAACAGATTGTTTTTCTCTCTCTCGTTTTTTTAGTGTATTTTCCCATGTAGCACAGAAAAACCCTAGGTGAGGGATTCTAAAAATATTTTTTTTACTCCATTTCCCATGCCAGTTGCTTGTATACCCAGCATTTGTCAAAACTGATCAGTAGTTTGTCACATGAAAACATTAGCAGTTCATCACTTGCCTCATTGTGCATCAGCTATGAACCATTTCAGAATGCAATAGAATGCCAGAATTATTTTTCTTCCCACATCTTTCAGCTCTGCCTATTTTGTAGTTACAGTACCTAATTTTTGAGGCCTGGTTTCGGGTTACATCCGCTAGTACACTGAATATCCTGCCGCTCAGTTTGATATCTAATTTTTTTTCCTTTTCTGTTTGAGATTGCAAGAAATTGGAGTTAGCATCTGGTAGAGAACTAGTAGATTATCTCCTAACCCATGCTAATAAACTCTTGTTTAATCTTAAAACTTCCCTGTTTTCAGGGGAGGAGAGGAGAGCCTTTTGGTTAAGGCACAGATCTAGGGGGCAAGAAACATGAGTTATTTTCTAGAACAGGGATTCTCATACGTTTTCATGGTGTGGACCACAACTCAAAACTGAGATTCTTTCATGGCTCAGGCACGCCTCCTGTTCATGATCACATGGCATCTTTAGGGCAATTACAGTAATTGCTTAAACAACAAGAATCCTGTGGCACCTTAAAGGCTAACAAATTTCTTTGAGCCTAAGCTTTCGTAGGCTCCAACACACTGCAGCCCAGAAAAGCTTATGCCTTTAAGGTATCACAGGACTCTTGTTGTTTTTGCTGTATACATACTAACATGGCTACTACCCCCCAATAATTGCTTATATGATAGTAATAATAGGATGTGATAAAGTAATAATAGGAAAGTATTCATACAGTTATAGCTGTCTACTGTAATATGTTTTGCCCATTGCCTGGAGGAAGTTTATCATACTGTTTCCTTTGGCTCTTAATTTAATTTCCTCAATCCTATCTGTTTGGTTTCTCTTATCTGGCAACAAGAAGAACTTCATCATTAGACTATTCAGTACCCTATGGATGACCAGCAAGTCCTATTTCTATCAGTGTGACAAGTTCCAGAGGGGTAGCCATGTTAGTCTGTGTACAGCAAAAACAACGAGAGTCCTGTGGCACCTTAAACACCAAAATATTTCTTTGGGCATACGCTTTTGTGGGATCCAACCCAAATTTCTTCAGGCATAAGCTTTTGTGGGCTCCATCCCACTTCGTCCTAATGCATCTGATGAAGTGGGTTAGAGTCCATGAAAGCTTATGCCTGAAAAAATGTGTAAATCTTTAAGGTGCCACAGGACTCTCGTTATTTCTATCACTGGTGGCCCACGAAGCACAATTCAGGAATCTTGGTTTATGGATCTATCTTAGACTTCCTGTGTGACCCTGTGAAAATTACTTAAGCTCTTTTCTCCTCCATTACTTCATCAATAAAATCAATATTACTTCTCTGCAATACAGGCATGTTTAGGTTGATTTAATATTTGTAAAGTCGCTTTAGGTCTTTGGAAGCAAGTTACAGCAATGCATAGTATATTTATATTAGTAAATACAGTATACAACTTTCCTCCAAAATGTAGAGGATTTATTGAATTAAATTACTCTATTAAGGACATATGTCGCATTGCTTTGTCTGATGTGATATATTCCACCTCAGCCTGACAGTCTGGATAACTTTCTTGTGATGGGCATCAGGATGAGAGCAACTGAGATCCTGATACATGAAAGAACACAAGCCTGTGCTTAGGTTCAATGACTTGAAATCTTTAATAATGTGTGTTGAATCCCATTGATAAGCATGTGTTTAAATCTCATTTTAAAGTGCTTTTCTGAACTGGAGTCTAAAATCTTAGTCTATCTGGAGTCTATTCCTAAAACTGCTTTCTCATGTGCGTATGAAACTATTAGTGTGAACAAGGAGGAGATTGTTTCAAACTCTTACTCAGTTTCAAAATGACACATACTTTCTAAAAAGTGCTAATGATATGCAGCTAGCTTTATTTTTTTGCATTTCTTTGTTCTGCATCATTTCTCTTCCTTCCTTTAAAGTAATGCAGATGAGGAATAACGGCTTGACTGTGGAGTCTGTTTTACTGCTGTTTTCTTCAGCTTCGTGTCTCCTTTAAATACTACCTGATTTAAATTTTAAACAGTGATTTAATTATTAATGTTTAATTTTTTCCTCTTGTAAAAGATAAGGTAATTGTATGGTACTATATTAAACTTTATCTGCCCTGGTAGATAAATGCTGAAGACACCAAAGTGCCAATGTAGTTAATAAGAACTCACCATCTGTCACTCATTAGTCTTTTCAGGAAGAGAACACAATCGCTCCCAGCTGCTTGTATGTGAAGAGAGTGGGGTAGGGTGGGGGGGGATGCAAAATATGCGTGTGTGTTCTGAGCAGTAATAGAGTTCACTTCATGTTGCAAGAGTTGAATGATTCAGAGTGCATGGATGTCTGGTGCTTTTGTTTAATTTGCACACATTGATACAGATGAAATTTTCTTTTAAAATGCATACCCAAATTATACTAAGATGTAAAATATATCAGAACATTACAACAACTATGTTAGAATAAGGTAGAATCTTTTACTATGTAGCTTACTGTGATGTCTGCAGAAAAAATATTGGACTGCCTTTGTCCTGGCACACTGCCTAACCATCTGAGTGCTGTTAGTTGGTAGAGTCATATTTTGTTTTTATGACTGATCATAATCTGCATTCTTTAAAAATGTATTTACCATTTCCTGTCTTTAGAGAATATAATGGAGAATCTGTACTGCCTTAATAATGAGGAAAGAATGCTGTGCAGCTCTAATTGTATCCGTGGAGTTGTACCAGTGTAACTGGGAGAAGAATTTGGTGCCATACGGCTGTCAGGAAGTAAAACAATAGTTTAACATGAGAAGGAGGAGTGAGAAGCCACTATCTTGTCTACATCTATATAATGTTAAAATTGAATGGTAGTTAAAATGTGTGTAAACAAAATGTTTGCATAAAGCCAAATCCCAAGTTATATGAATAGGAATAAAGAATGGACCATGCCTTCAGAATGGAGGAAATGTTTCCTGGAAAACAGTTTGAGGGGTGGGGTTTTTGGGGCAGGGGGAGAAAGGGGAGGATAGTCCTAGTGGGCAAGCCACTGAACATGAACTCTCAATGTAGTGCTGTGTTAAGAAGGCTGGGTTGTATAAAAAGGGGAATAGTAAGGAGGAATAGGGAGGTGATTTTATCGTAGTAGTATTAGTGAATTTATTATATTTGTGCATGATATTGGTAATACTGATACTGGAATATAGTGTCCTCGTCTGTTGTCCACACCTGAGAAAGGATTTTGAAAAATTGGGCAGGGTGCAGAAAAGAGCCACAAAAAAGAGTTGAGGACTGAAGACGATTCCTTAGAGAAGAGGCTTAAAGAGCTCAGTCTATCTAAAAAGACTGAGTTGAGTTGACTTGATTACAGTATAGAAAGAAGTGGTTTTATGGAGCAAAAAGACCAATATTAATTGGGATCTTTAATCCAATGGAGAAAGACATAAGAAAAATTGCCATGAAGCATCAGACAGACAAGTTCAAATTAGGAATCAGGCACAAAAGTAACAATGAGGGTGACCATTCACTGTTGGAACAAACTGCTAAGGGAAGTGCTGGATTCTCTTTTGATGTCTTCAAATCAAGATGGGATTCCTTCCTGCAAGATTTGCTTTACTCAAACCCAAGCTATTAGGCTCAATACAGGGGTAACTAGGTACAGTTTAATGGCCTATGATAGACATTAGGACAGACTGCTGATCTAATGTCCCTTTTGGCCTTAAATTTATTTTTAAAGGTGACTTACAAATGTAGTTTAAAATTGAATTTGTACCCCCTTTCTTGTTGCTTTCTGATATATAGAGAAAGTCTGACAACTTTTTGTGTGTGTGAATGGACTGAGGTTGAAACATTTCATGTAAAGGGTTAGATTTTGTCCATATAAAGATTAATCATGGTGGCCTCTGAGGTGTAATGTTTGAAGAGGGAGAAAAGGACGAGGAGAGAAACCAGAGGGATGCTAACAAGGATTTAGCAAAGTTGGAGGGAGGGGAGGAATTAATTACAAGTATCAAATGTTGCAAGCAAGAATTCAGAAATCTGTGTAGAAAAGCTAAGATCTGAACAAGGAAACCAGAACGTTTCCTAGTTTTCCAGATTTTGTACATCAGATTTCCATTAATTTTCCATTGCGATAATTCCTTTTTCCATTTTTGCATTGTTGGTGTTCCTAGGGCTTTCCATTGCCAACTAATGTAATTTTTAGCATAGGCAAGAAGATTATTCAGGAGTTGTTTCTTTTATTAGAGTGTGGTTCAATCATCCAGTGCTATTCTAGGACAGCAAATTTTCAGGTCTAGTGAACGCCATACTTATTTCACAGTCTATATGTTTGTATCTCTGTCCAGTAACTTTGTATTTCATTATTATTAAACTGACTTCTAAGAAAATTGCATAAATCAATTGGAATGGGTTTACAGATAACACAAATCAAATGCCCCTGGATATAGAATACCTTTCTCTCTAACACTTTTCAAGTCAAAAATAGCCATCCTAACTTGAAATCAATCTGTATTTTCAGCAGATCTGTTAAAATTTTTCTAATTTTGATTTTTTAAAATAAAAAGACAGTTTTCACCAAAAAAATGGGGGGAAGAAAAAAACAACCACCTTTTCAGCCAGTTTTAATTTTGTGTCGACCTCTGTAGCCCTGTTCAAAATTGCAGTTTAAAACAAGACTCTCAAGTGGTTACTGTAAAGTCATGCAAGAGTAAACACATTGTGCTATGTAAAAACCATTTCACATTATTATATCTTCCAAAATTCTTCATCAAATGAATCAAGTTCCATTTGGCAAGTGAATTGCACACACTAAACATGGTCTGCTTTTTCAGGTGTCCCCAAAACTTCGGTGAATAGTATTATTTCTTGGTGTCCTATGATGACTCAGGAGCGCTGTCTTCATTCTTAAAGCATGTTTCTTGGCATAAGGAATTCCTATTACTTTGCTAAACAGATAATTGACTATAAATCACCAAGAATAAATAATATCAATCTCCTCTGTGTATATACGTGTGGTTCCCAACCTTTTTGGCTTGAGAGCTACAGATATCATTCTTACAACCCTCAAGGGCCAGCAATTTCATCCAGGAGGCTGCCTCCTTAGTGATCTCCTGTCTCCCTGGCTTCAGCAGGGAAACTGTGCATCCTCTAGCCCTGGGTGCCTGGGTCCGTACAGAGGCAGTGGTTCCCTTCAGCAGCCAAGGGGACAGAAAATCAGTCCCCTTCCTCTGACCAGTGGGGGTCGCTGGTGCTGGGCACACGATGCACAGGCCCAACCCTGGCCAGGGCCGGGCCACCAGCTGGCAGCGGTGGCAGGAGCCCGATCCAGGCCCCAGCTGGGGATCTGGGTCTGAATTGGGCCCGGGAGCACAGCCAGCATGGCAGGGGGTGTGGCCCAGGGGTGGGGCCAGCATGGCAGGGGGTGGGGCTTGTGCCCTGAACCTATTTTGGGGGCACTGATGCCCCTACCTCTGGCTTGGGCAGGGACCCAGCACCTATAGACCCAAGCAGAGGATTTTGTTGTGCTACCTGCTAAGGTCAGGGGAAGATGAGCATTGGTCTCCCGTTCCCTTGACTGCAGCAAGGAGCCTGCACCAGTCATTTACCCTCATGCAACATACCTGCATCTTTAGGCGGCGACTCCCTCCTGCAGCCAGGAGAAGGGGAGCCATGGGCCAATTTGAAAGTTCCCGAGGGCCACTTTTTGCCCCCGGGAAGCATTGGTATATACGTGTGATAAGAACAGTTATTAAGTAGGCATATGGATAGCATTGTACCTGTTTTCACATCACACGTTAAATTGCAATTAACCAAGGCTGATGTCTTCCACACCAGCTTGTACAAGTATAGGGCACTGATGAGTGGCATAACCATTACTTTTTCCTGTGTGTGTGTCATATGTTAGTTGACGTACAGTAGTCTAGAAGGAGATGGTTGAAGGACAGGCTTATAAACAGACTTGTAGGTTTTAGTGCCTATGGAGACTGTGTTTTAGATACAATTACTATTTTGGAGGAAGAGTGAAAGGAATAGCTTATTTTTATTTATTTTTTTACTTCATGCCATCATTAGACTAGCCTCCTTTTTGAGTGCTGTTGAAAAACTGAGGCTGTCTAATTTGAGTTGTGACATGGAACTGAGAGGACAGAAAGAAAAAGGAAAAGGAAAGACCTGTCTTACTGGGAAAATAGTTTTCCCTCATCTGGCAGCTGCTGAAATGATGCCTTTTGGGTGTAGCGCTTTTGAAACAAACCTCAATATGAAGAGGAGAGGCCTGCAAACACATTCAGAAACATGACAGGATTTTGGAAGCAGGCTCACAGGTAGAGCCCTGCAGATTCACGAGTATCCGCTTCAGATCCGAGGGTAACCACATCCGCGGGTGCAGATATCCGCAGCCCCGTTATTGTGGATTGGCTGTGGCTGTGGATTCTATTTTTATGAACTGTCACTGCTGCTGCTGCTACAATCTTCATTGTCAGCAGCACACAGGGGAACAAGGAAGCGCTCCAGCCAATCCCAGTTGAGCTCTGATTGGTGGTCTGCCAACAAATCAGAGTCTCAGTCACAAGCTGGGGCCTCACTGTCAATCAGTTAGCAGGCTGGCCTTTGATTGGCTCATTCCCCAGGCCTTCCCCGCCCTCTTCTTCATTTTCTTGTTTGTGGTTTGTATGCCATGCTGTCAATCAGAAATTTCATTGGCGGCCAAGGAAATCTGATTGACAGCACAGCATGCAAATCGCAAACAAGAAGAGGAAAAAATGAGTGGGACCCATGTGGCGAATGAGCCAATCAAATGCTAAAATGCTGACTGTGAGCCCAAGCTCAGTTGCGGATGCGGTTCTGGATCCACATAAAACATGGCATACCGATCGCAGATCGGATAAACACTGATGTTGGGCCGGTGCGGTGAGGTTCCAGAAGGAAACTTTTGGTTTCCTGTGAAAAGTTTGTCACATGGCACTGAGATACCTTGCCATGTATTAAATTCCTAATAAGCCTAAGAAACTGAAAAAGCTATCCTTGTGAATCATGTTTTATTTCCAATTTTATATTTCAGTTTATCAG
Organism: Pelusios castaneus; assembly: GCA_007922175.1. Taxonomy (NCBI): domain Eukaryota; kingdom Metazoa; phylum Chordata; order Testudines; family Pelomedusidae; genus Pelusios; species Pelusios castaneus. The sequence goes on from ML685789.1 coordinate 13,045,191, forward strand.
TTTATGATAGGACATTACTAGAGTTCATAAACCTTCCATATAACTCTAGCCCACAGGTGGTTCTTTGAGGGCTTGTATTCTTCCAAACTCACTACTGTAGTTGGCCACTTCAAATGCAGAAAATACCCAAAGAAGGTATAAACGCAAATGAAAAATTAATGAATAGGTGGTAGGCGGAATATAAATATTCTAGGTACCACAGCACTCTAATTAATGTACTTGAAGCTGTACAGTTCATTTCTATCCTCAGAGTAACACTCTTGTTTTCTCAGGGACAAATTCTGAAAGTTTTAGAAGTAAAAACTTATTTTTAAAATATTGAATATTAGTGTCTTAAATATTTGGGTGTGGAAGGTCTTGGTTATTTTATAGATGGAGCACAGAGCAACACACAGTTAAGGGTAGACACTATGTTGCTTTCGGGTACAAATTATTGTGTTCATTCCTTGCCCACTGGTGACTTTAAAAAAAAGTAAATGTCTTTTTTTAAAAAAAACAACAAAAAACCCTGTAGTAATTTCTTGAATATGAGAAGAATGTGGGGTAAGGTGGTGTTGGAGGCAATTCTTTTGTTATTAACAGTTAGTGGCAATTGTTTAGAAAAGCCCTAGTACCGCAAGACTCAAGTCCCTTCCCCAATGACAATATAGGAGGCATGTGTGCAGGAAAAATGCCAGAAATGGCACTTTCTTATGCCTTGCAAGACCCTGGCTGTCCTGTTGGCTTCTTTGGGATATTGGCAGCTGGTGTATGTTAGAGCTGCCCAAGGGCTGCTCTGCTTCACAGATGGAAATTGGGATCTGAATCATGGGTATGCAAAGATAAGCTATATGCTGCCTTTTATATATCAAGGTTGTACCATATGTTGCTCAGCCAGACCATATGTTGCTCAGCTGCTGCAAACATTTGGGGCATACAGGCCCTGCCCCCCAACGGCGTTCCTTCCCCTCCCCCCGGTGTTTCCACCCCTTCCGATAGCAGTCCCGGGCCTGATCCGGCTGCTCTGCCGGTGCCCTGAGCTGAGCCAGATCAGGATGAGCTGGACCACCAGCGAGCTGGACTGGACCCAGCCCCGGGCCATGCCGCTGGCTGATCCCCAGGCCGCGCCACCCCTGGTCCCAAGCCAATCCGGTTCGCACCGAGCTGGGCTGGCCCCCGAGCCGGGCCGCGCAGAGCCCCGAGCCCAGCCCCGATCTGGGCCAAGCTGCACCACCAGTCCCCCCCCCCCCTCCTGCCTAACTCCCAAGGCTCCCCCCACAGCACTTACCTTGCTGTAGAGTGTCGGGGACTGGAGCTGGAGACAGGGCAGAGGTGGAGCCAGCAGTTGTGTACATTTCCTGCCCAGCTCCACCCTAGGCTATGTGCCTGGGAGTGGAGCAGGGCGGGGAATTTAAAATGGCCCTGCCAGCTCTGGCTCTTCACCAGGAGTCGGGGCACACTGCTGGACACATTCAGGCACGTGCCCTATAGCAGCGACGCCATTGCTCCAGAATCTGGATGACAGTCCTTAATTGCATGATTGTATGCTATTATTTTTCCAAAAGATGCCTGAATCATTCCGTGTGAAGTCTGGACAATAAATGAGGCAGAAATCTAGTGAATGAGACAGTTCTTGTCTTCTAATATGAAATGCGTGCATATAATAGAATCTGAGTTATGAACATCTTGGGTATGGAGATTGTTCAGAGCTCTGAGCTAAATGTTGGGTTTTTTTTCCTTCAAAGGTTTACTACTGAACATTGACTTAATACAGCTCTGGTGTTCGTAACTGTGAAGTTTAACTGTATATTTAAATCTAGCTATCATCCTTTCAGCCATCTGATATTTCAGATTTTTAATCGGTGACTTTTTTTTTTTACCATCATTTTAGTTTGGCATGTTTTTATGCTTACCATATTTTAAAATGTTTCAAAAGCTCTAAATAATTTTTGTAATTTTATAAGTTAGGGCAATTGCACAGCTGGACAATTATTTTCATGTAACTGTTTATATTTTTTCTTTAAATTGCTCTAAAGCCAAAACCTCCCAAACTTTTAAAACATTTTAGACCTAATCTGCTCTGATATTATTGTAAGTTTCAGAACTGCTGTAGCACCGAAGGGAGAAGATGACAAATATTTGATTTCAATATATAAACATGTTTAATACATGATGTTTAGCAGCTGCCATGAACAGTTAAGGGCATTTTTAGTTACTGTTTGGTAATTGAAGTTTTAGAGATTATGTAAAAGAGGAGATATGTATTTATCATGTGAAGCTGGAGAAATGTTTTAAACTGCCTTTTATATAAAATATTTTATCTATATTATAAAGTTTTTTATTAATTCCATGACTGGCTGAATACTTGCATAGGTTTGTAGATTTTGGCAGTAAAATAGTGAAGTTTTACCGTCATATGGTCATTCAAGATCTTGTAACATCATTGGGCTTTAGCCATTATTGGCTTTTTTTAAAGTGAAATCAAAGATACCTGGAAGATTTAGAGCAAACTACTGCAGAGGATGTAATGTCTGGTGTGTCTACTCTGTTGTTCTTCAGATCCAGTAATCCATGAGCTATCTGTGTTTCCCCCATTTCATAATCACTAAACCTTGTCAATGAATTAAACAGCTCCCTCCACTGGGATATAAGTTGTTAGCTCTATGTAAAATAAGCTTGAGATATCACTGATTTGCAGAAGTTTTACCTGCCTTGTTGATTCTCTGTAGTACTTTCCACCTTATAATAACCACCAGTCATATGAAGGTGGCTAAGATGATGGTAGGGATGAAAGAATTTAAATCTTTGAATAGTGTTTCCTGAGAATGTTTCAAAAAGTTTCACCATTGGACACCCTAGAGAAAGATTTGATTAATCATTTGACTTTATGGGCTATATGCTCTGCTGATCTAAATGAGTGAAACTCCAGGATGTCAATGGAGCTTCATCAGCGTACACTAACAGAGAACTTAACCTATTGAGTGTATAAAAGTAATTTTTAAAACTTGTTTCTCTTTTGCTTTGTAATTACATTTTTTTTCTGAATGTAAGTAACTTTTCCATGCCGTGCAACAGTTCAAAGGTTTAAATCAGTGTTTCTCAATGACTGGTCTGTGTACTGGTCCCGGTCCCAGAAATCTCCTTGATAAAGTTTAGAAAGGCAGCAAGCCAGTCCCTGGTATCAAAAAAGGTTGAGAAACACTGGTGTAAATAGTATATTACACACACAAAATCCTCACTCAAACTAATACTTTGACATTATATAGTAACAGATGTTTGTAGGGTAAATCAGGCTTTGACAATCCTCTCTCACACCTGGGGGACCAGCCCAAAAACTTAGGCACCTCTAGGTTTAAGAAAGTGAAGGAGCCCCCTGCTGCCGAGAGACCACCGCCACTTCTCGCAGCGCTCCAGTACAGGACCCACCACTCGATCCCTGTGCAGATACAAAAATGTGGATCTGGATCCGATCCACATCTGCTCAATGTCAGTCTCTATCTGATCCGCATGACATGTATTATGTGTATCCGTAACTATATCTCCAACCAAGCTTGGGCTCACAGTCAGCATTTTAGCCTTTGATTGGTTCATTCCCAAAATGGGTCCCACCCACTTCTTCCTTTCCTTTTTTGTGGTTTGCACATTGTGCTGTCAATCAGATTTCCTTGGCCACCAGTGAAATCTCTGATTGACAGCAAGGCATTGCGAACTGCAAACAAGAAAAAGAAGTGGATGTGGACGGTATGGAGAATGAGCCAATCAAAGGCCAGCATGCTGACTGACTGACAGTGAGCAGTGGTCTCCAAGTCCCAGTCTGCTGTGACTAAGACTCTGATTGGCTGGCAGACCACCAATCAGAGCTCAGCTGGCATTGACTGGAGTGCTTCTTTGTTCCCCTGTGTGCTGCTGACGCAGGTCATAGCAGCAGCTGCAGGGATCGATCATAAAAATAGAATCTGTAGCCGCGGCTAATCCGGAACAATGGGGCTGCGGATATCCGCATCCGCGGATCTGAAGCGGATACACGTGGATCTGCAGGGCTCTGCTCCCCACCACCAGAAAGCTGCCATGGCTGCTGACAGTTTCAGCAGCGTTCTCAATCCAGTTCCTATCAGATAAATATACAGAAGTGCTATCATAATAGGTATTCGTGTTGGCAGAGGTTGTTAATAATTTCAATGGATATGGAGGCTGAATTATGTATTTGTATATCCATGTGATTATTGCAGATCAGAGTAATGTGTGCTGACGAAGTAGCTTGGGGAGCTTGTATATCAGTGCTCTTGGATTTGCAGTGCTGCCAAAGAGTCAGTCTGGCACTTTCCATAAGCACATAATTCAGATTTAGCGAAATAAAATCAGACGCTTCCAGACAGGCATTTTTTATAAGAACCCGTCAACTGAAAGCAACTTGTTTATTCATGGAAAAAATAATAAATAAAAATAATGAAATTCTTGTTTCTACTTTCAGTATCCCCTAGAAAGAAAGGCTAGGCACAATTTCTAGGGCCAATTTATTCTCGCTGAGAAGTGCATTTAGCCTGAAGACCCTTTCCCGCTTCTAAAACAGGAAGAGAGCTGCTGGTATTTAAAAGCCAGGAACTATTAATTTAATTGTGAAAAATGTGGTGTTAACAGATTATAAAATCTTGTATTATTATTGGAAATCCTGAATACTTTCATAATAACTCCCCCTCCCCCATACACTGTGCTACAACTTCAGAAATATTGGAAATAGTGCTGGATTACAGGCTCATTGTTTATAAATACAAATACTGAGTTGAAAACAATATGCTTGCTTAACTAAATAAAATGTGATAAAATGATGACTTTACTGCTCAGTATCATTTATATATGATTTTTCAAGTTTGTCAAATTTTTACCAGAAACTTTCACCTTTACCAGCCACCATCTTTTTTTTACCCTGAGAATGTTAAGGTACATTTTCTTCTTTAAGAATAAATAATATGTGGAATTAGACATTAATCCGATATTTTTTCTTCTATTTTTCAGCGGAACCCCTGCCTTTAATGGATTTGTGCCGAAGATCAATTCGCTTTGCTCTTGGCAGAGATCGGCTGCATGATATAGAATCTCTACCTTTGCCTCAGTCTTTGAAAAATTATTTACAGTATCAATAAGATCTTAGAAGCCTTCTGGCCTCACATTGGACTAAATCAATGCAAATGGCAGAAAGTATTGTTTACATCAAAATAGAAATCTTTGTGGTGGACACTTGAGTGTTATTTAATTTCGAATCTCTATTTTTTTTCTAAATCAACTGAAGCAGAACAATATGGGGAATACTAAGAATGCAAAAACATCAATTTGATCTAATTCATAAATTATCTTTTGCCTATTGGACAGTGTCCAGGGTTCAGTTCCCCCAATCAGATCCTTAGCTGGCGCTTTTCAGCTTAGCTTATTAACTTCTGGTAGATGCTAGCTGAGAATCTGGCCCTCAAGAGTTATCCTTATGCAGAAGAGCATCCTTTGAATAATGTGGTTACTGTGTATTAGTGAAAGAAATCACACTGTGTTAAGTTCACAATAATGTCTGAATCTTAGGACTTGATGTTCAGAGATGCTGAGTAATTACAGTTTATCCGGAGTCTTGAATACTCAGCCCTTAATATGTTAGAGGACAAAAATATAGTGTATAGAATGGTATTGCTTGATTTAAAAGGTACATGAGAAAAATTGCTACTGAAGAGTGGGAAGATCAACTAAATTGGATATGGTAATAAAGACAATGCAGTCCAGTGTTTTCAAGACCAAATCTTGTTCCTCGGAAGTTCTGCATAGTTTATAACAACAAAGCTTTTCATTATCTTGAGATTTTAGGATATTCACATTTTAAGAAGTCTGTCACTTTTTTATTTGAACAAATTTATTATTTTTGTTATATGAACTCTAAATGCCTTGTTCTCTTTTTTAATGTATGTGTGATGTATTGTTTATTTATCTGTTTCACATCTGTGAAGCCCTCTTTTAACCGTTATCCATCTTGGAAGGACTGATTTACATTTGTCCCACCAAGATGTATTCATTTTTCAGGCTCAACCTGTTTTTAAAGATGCTGCTTTCTGTTTGCATTTCTAATATTTCAAGTTATCTGTCTGATCAGTTATCTAGTTTTTAAACTGGAAGTTGTTGTAAAGGCAGGATGTCAACTGTTGAGACTAAACTGCCTTCAGCATATTTTAATGTGAATTTACTGATGAATGAGGAGAAAATTTCTAATAAAGTCTACTGTCCGGAATGAAACTAGTGTCTCCTTTCATTAACTTTATTAGATATACTTAACAGGAGAAATAAATTCAGATTTGAAGTTCAGTTTCTGTAGTACTTACAATGTGGCGTTTCTATGGCAATGCTCTGGGTGGATGGAAGGAGAGAGGGACTCATCTTTCATAGCAGTGCCAATGGCCTGCCCCAGTGACTAGTACAGCACCTAGCACACAGCTATATTCTATGTATATATAATATGATTGCATAGTGGGAGGCTGCAAATTACAAAATCTATTACATCTCTTCTCTTGTTTTTTCCTGCTCCACTCACTTTTTGCTTTGCTCAACCTTTTGCCTAACTATTCCTTTTTTCTGCTCTCCTGCTCTTATCTTAATGCCTTCTTCCATTGCTGTCCACTGTGCTTGAAAAAGTCTCCCAGTTTTGTGCCCCAGTCAGCTCCTCTCTTAAGGCACAAACTTTTCATGAAACCTTCAAATTGTAATTGCCCAAAATGTTGTAGAAATTTGAAAGAATAAAACAGGGGCAGGGACAGGATCCAGGGAGACTTGGACAAATTGGAACACTGGGCCGAAAGAAACCTCATGAGGTTCAACAAAGACAAGTGCAAAGTTCTGCACTTAGGACGGAAAAATCCCATGCACTGCTACAGGCTGGGGACCGATCAGCTAAGTAGCAGTGCTGTAGAAAAGGACCTGGAGGTTATGGTGGACGGGAAGATGAATATGAGCCAACAGTGTGCCCTTGTTGCGAAAAAGGCCAATGGCATATTAGGCTGCATCAGTAGGAATATTGCCAGCAGATCGAGGGATGTGATAATTCCCCTCTATTCGACACTGGTCAGGCCGCATCTGGAATACTGTGTCCAGTTTTGGGCTCCCCACTACAGAAAGGATGTGGACAAATTAGAAAGAGTCCAGCAGAGGGCAACAAAAATGATTAGGGGGCTGGGGCACATGACTTATGAGGAGAGACTGAAGGAACTAGGCTTATTTAGTCTACAGAAGAGAAGACTGAGGGGAGATTTGATAGCAACCTTCAACTACTTGAAGGGTTGCTCTAAAAAGGAGGGAGTTAGGCTGTTCTCAAGGGTAACAGCGGACAGAACAAGGAGCAATGGTTTCAAATTACAGGTCAAGGTTGGATATTAGGAAAAACTTTCTCACTAGGAGGGTAGTGAAGCATTGGAATGGGCTATCTACGGAGGTGGTAGAATCTCCATCTTTGGAGATTTTTAAGGCTGGGTTAGACAAAACCCTGGCTGGGGTGATTTAGGGGGAGTGGTCCTGCTTTTTAGCAGGGCGTTGGACTAGATGATCTCGTGAGGTCCCTTCCAACCCTATTATTCTATGATTCTATTAAAAAATATATCCTGTGTGATGTATACTCCATGAAAAATCATGGTCATCTTATTGGTCACTACAGAATGTCCTCCCTTTCCCACCACCATCCCACCATGTCTTCATGTGATTTTCTTGTATTGTGAAATACTTTAAATTTCACGTACCACAGGACCCCTTTAAAGTGCTGTGTATACTTATGGTGCTATGGAAATAATGTTATCGTTTGAGGATTTGGAGAGGAAGAGAAATAAGAAGAGATAAGAAACCACTCAAAGACCTTGTGCTGGGCAAATCTGTTGTATGTGAGGCAAACCACAATAATTTTACAATAGTGCAGAGCGAGTGGAAGATCTCGTGGAGTACTGAGGAACATCTCAGGTAAGCACTTCAGAACATCAGTGCCTTATTCTTTAGCCCCATTGCTCACATTCCTTTTTATGACTGTGCCAACATGCAACTGTTAAAGTTCAGTTATCTTTCAAAACATTTCACTACCTTGAACCATGCTCTTCTCTTCTTTTGTCAGTGCAAGAGTTAATAGTGTATTTGCAACATACGCTAATGTCCATTGGGGGCAGAACTGAAAACAAATCAGTAGCAAATCTCTCCTTATGCTCTGCCCATTAACCCCATTATTATACAGCTTGGGTTTGGAGTTTCAGTTGGCAAATGTTCAATTACCGTCCTCTCCCCAGATTGCTAAAGGGAAATTGTCAGGTTAATAATTATGGAAGCATTACAACAGAAGAGCAGATTTGGTAATTTTAAAAAATCAGTTTTAATATTTTAAAAGCACATTGGTTTGTGTATAATTTTCTGTGCAGCCTTTTGCCTGGCTAGTTATTGGTTTTCGTTTCTCCTGCTCTTATTCCACCCTGTTGCCACAGGACAAGGGTGCCATCTTCCGAGAAGTTCTCAGGCTGTCTGCAGGAGGTTTGGGTTTGCAGGTGTCTTGTGAGGGCTCTCCAGGAAGAAAAGCCCTGTAGTAGTTTGATGAATGTTCAGTACTTCCACTTGTCATCACACCATAAAAACAGGCTTTTGTCCCCTTCCAGGAAACTTTATAGGGCAACAAGCATAACCCGTTTTTACTTCTGAGATCAATGCTTACAACCTAAGAAGCCAGAAACTCCCACGCATACAAATGTAAAGTAAAGACACAGAAGATGAGCAGTCACCCTGAATGGCATTATTTACACTAACAATGAGTGAAAAATTGAAATTTGGAAAGTTTTCTTTTAAAGTTGTTTTTAAACATCAACATTACCAATAAATTGCAGAAAAGTTACACTCCAACATCTACCAACCTGGATACAGTCCATAGAGCCATCTCTCAGATGGATTAGTTCTTTGAACATGTGCCAGTGCAGATCCTACCTCATGTGCATACACCTTGCTTGTGTGCAAGATTGGAGTTGTTTGCGAAGTGTCATCTGGTGTTGCTATGCATGCATCTGTGCCATCTCCTGCTGCCACATAAGGACATAAAAGGCAGGCCAGCTGCAGCCCTCACTCAGTTTCTTCTTAGATGGCAGTGAGATGGACCCAGGCAAGTGTGTTGACTGGTTGAGTACCATTGATAGAGATTTCTTCCTCCAGGTCCAGGAAATCTTGATACAGAGCAAGAGACCATCTGCTAACGAACATAATCATCTGAATGGAAGAGGTTCTTGATATGGTAGGCCCCATGTGGTCTAGGCACACTCCAGATCTCAATACTGAAGATCCTTGGCTGCTTATTTCACTTGAAACATCCTGGCTTTTCATTTCTCTAGATTAAGGTTCACCTCACAGCAATCTCAGCTTGTCATGCGTCTTGGCTGTAGTTTGGTCTTGTCTCATCTCATAGTGTCAAAGTTTCTCAAAGGGCACTTACCTGCCTATTCCTGGCTGCTTGGGACCTCAACATGGTGGTCCTCAGGTTCATGAAGTCACCATTTGAGCTTCTCTGAGAATACTTCTTATACTACTTCTCTGAAGACAGTCTTCCTAGTGGCAATCATATCAGCAAGGAAGGTGAATGATTTCAGATGCTTATGGCTAAACCAGCTTATATAATATTTCGAAGCCACATGTGGCACTACTAGAAAGGAATTGCTCACACTTGGAGACATCCAGAACTTCGTTTTATTACATTGACAGGGCCAAACCATTGAGACTGTCACGCTGCCCATTTTTAGCCACATTCAGATGTTCTAAAAGTCAGGCCATCGCATCACAAAAAAGGTTGAAAAGGATAACACAGTGTATTTCACTGTTACCAGCTGCCTGATGTGCATCTCCCACAAGCTTTAAGGATCACTCCTCCAGGCTGCAAGCAACATCCTCTGCCTGCTTCAGGAATGTGCCAATATCAGAAATCTGAAAAGGTTACTTACCCTGAAGTAATTGTGGTTCTTCAAGATGATGTAATCTGTGCGGAGCCCATGATCTGCCTCCATCCCCCTTTTTGGAGTTCCCAGGTGCCACAAGATTTGAATTGCCAGAGAGCTGAGGAAAAATCATAGTGACTCTGTGGGACACCCCCATGTACATTTTTTTGATATAGATGTATGTCATTCATGTTCACCTTTACAGTGTAATTGTTTAATGCAAAGTATGTCAACAAGATGTTTTTGGAATGCTCATGGCATATTGAACGTTGTTGTTATAGTAATACGATGGTTGCAATGTCATGTTTATGGTTATGACGCCCCGCTGTGTAATGTTCCCAAATATATGTCTCCCGGCTTGAGACAGATCTCGGCAAAGCTTTTGGAGAACTGAGGAGCAATTTGCACTTCACTAAGGCATGCATAAAACAAATTCAGCTCTTCCAGGAACAGAGGACTAGCCTGAGCATTAGCCAAGGAAACATAAGGGGATGCTCACTGACTCAGGACATGGATGAAGCCATACAAGGACATTGTTTGTCACCTGACCCTGAAAGGGGAGCAAGAACCCAAGGGGGAAAAGGAACATTTTAAGAAAGAGAGACGCTTTGCTGTTTGCTCTCTCTTCCACCTCCTTCTACAACCACCACCAAGCAACTTAAGAACTGACCACAGGAGTAGGGCCTGGCTGAAAGCAGACCAGCCAGTCTGTGGTGAGAATTATCTGCATTTGTAAGGTTGTTGAAAATGTTAAACTTAGTTTAGAATGTAATTTGCCTTTTGTTTTCTCTTGATCAACTCTGACTTGTTGTCCTCCAACTTGTAATCACTTAAAATCCTTCTGTAGTTTAATAAATCTGATTATTTTATCTAAAACAGTACATTTGGTTTCAGGTGTATCAGAGATTCCATTTGAAGTGGCAAGGTTGGTGCATATCAATTTCTTCGGTAAACTGCTGAACACGGGAGCTTGCAGTGTTCAATGGACAGCACTGAACATTGTAAGACAGCGGTTCCTAGGGTTGCATTGGGGACTTGGGGCATTGGCTGCGGACATACCATTGCATAATGTCATGAGTGGCTGGCTAGAGGCACACAATCACTGCAGTGGGGGCAACTTGCTTGCTAGTGGTTGTGCGTCATCTGCCCAGGAGTGAGCGTTCACAAAGCAAAGCAGCGTAAGACAGGATCTAGGAGTGGGCCATTGGGGTGACACAGCAACTCACCAGTCCAGACTGTAGAGGGGAATGTCACACTCTGCCCTTGTAGGGGGGCACAAGAAAGAGCAGGGCATATGCACAGTCCTGGCAGACACTGTGTTCAAAAAGAGGCTAATCTCATAAATGAGGCACATGCACATCTACGGTGAGATCCACATTGACTACAGCATCCAGAAGAACCACAGTTACTACCAAGTAAGTAATCATTCTTCCTTAATACACCTCATGTATTCACTTGGGCTAGCCAATACTCTTACAACTTCCTCTTCCTCCACCGCTGGTCCTGCTGCTTTGGATGTAAGTGCACAAACATTGGCCAACTTACAAATGGAAAACACCAAAGAGGTCATGTTGGCGGTGGCTGTTTGTAACTTTTCATAGCTGAACAAGGAAAATAAGGTAGCAGGTTAAACTTTTGTTTATGCTTAGTATCTGGTTAATCTCACTTTCAGGAAGAGCAGTGGTGTGTAGTGTCAGGGAAGCAAAGAGTGCAGGGAAAAATATTTTTAGATGTTTTGAAAATATTGCTATTGACTTTTAGAGTTTAAAAATGTGGTTTTGCACAGTTTAAATTTGGAACCAAATTTGACCTCGCATTCTTTGAAAACTTCTACAGAATGAGTAAATTAAATGAAGACCTTGATATTAAAATATATTATGCAAATGCAAATCTCAAGGCAACATCTGTGTTCTCCAGTCTGCTTTCATTCAATACATGCCTGTGCATTGCTGTACACTTTGTAAAACTAATGATTGTGCAGGAGCAGTAGCTAATGTTATGTGTTAGGTACAGTAAGATGAGCCCATTCTGAGTGACCAGGAACAACTCCTAGAAGTTTGTCTAAGACTTTCAATTGAGCTTTAGATTCCTCCAGCTTTTTTCTTAGTTGTTTTTTAAAGTGGTTGTTTTCACTATCATATGCACTTCCCTCCCAGGGGAGGGCAAAGTTGAGAACATAATTAATTTGTTTCTGGCTGGCCAAGGTACATAATGCCAAAATTCTGGCATTTTCAGCTAAGCACAACTCAATCAGGATAAAATCTTTAAAGTGTTACCGGAACACTAAAAACTCATCTACTCTATACATAGCGTACTCACAAGATAATATTGCTTTTGTGTGAGTTCTATCTTCATGGAAGAATTAACTCTATCCCAGCATAAGTAGCATCTCATTTTGAGGTCTTTTAAATATTCTATTGAATTTGAGGAAAATGTCAGAGAAAATTTGAACAAATGAGTCATTTGAGCGCTTTTCATAGTTACAAAGTCACAAATGTGTTAAAATTCTTTTCTTATCCCTGTTTAACTGAATATTGCTAAACAATATATGTTCTCGTATCACTCAACTGTAATCTTTAGTCAAATCCAGCAGTTCTTACTCAGTAAAATCCCACTGCAGTTAGTGGGAGGTGTGCCTGGGTCAGAACTGCAGATTTTGGTTCCCATGTAAAGATCTCCAAACATTTCCAAAACACTGATTGGCATGATACATGATATGTAAGTGATGTCAGGCAGATCATTTCAGCAGAAGCTTTTTTAATTTGGCAAAACATGCTGCCACGTTAAGTTAGGTAAAGACCGTGAGAAGCCACAAAATGAGACTCTTTGAGACAGAGTAGTATATAATGGGAGAGTTAGAATGCATGGCTCCTCAATGAGAATTAAAAAAAAAAAAAAATTCTGATGTGTAAACCTTTAGAAACATCATAGAGAATTTTCATTAAAAATATTTGTGAACTTAGATGAATCCAAATGAAGATTCTGTTCCTCTTCATCTCTTGGCAGACAGCCCAGTACTTATGTCAAAATCTTTTTTTTTTTTTTTTTTTAATTAAGTCTGATGTCAGAGGGATGAGGCGGAGATGCAAAGATACCGGTAAGAAGAACTTGTCCCTGTGCAAACTCTTTTCATTTATACACAATGAAGGGAGAGAAATACAGTATATCAATGAGTGAAATAATGAAATAGAGGCCAATTTGAATAAGATTTGGGTGCCTAACTTCTTTAGTGATCTTGCTAGTCTAGGTGAAGATGAATAAAGCAGGGCTTGACAAAAACCTGAGCACGAGGTTGCCTTGGCACCCGGGAATTGTACCCTGGCACCTAGCTGCACTGTACCAGAATGCTCCAGTGCAAAAAAAACCCCAAACAAACAAAAAACGCCAGCACCTTCAGGGCTTTTTTTCTGCGCCCTGGACAATTGCCACAAATGTCTGCGGCAGTGGGGCTTCTTCATTCGGTACTGTGTCTGTGATGGCAATGGTTTTCAGTGGCAGGGGATCCTCTTTGCCTGCGTTGCTGCCGAAATGGTTGCATTTTAGCAGCGGGGAGCCCTCTAAAATGCTGCACATTTAGGTGTCCTAGTTTTGGGGCTTGCGCCTCACTGTGCAAGACATTTGTCGAGACTTGGAATAAAGATATCAGAATCTTGCTATCATTCCTCCATTCTCATCTCTCTGAAGTTCCTATACATCAGGACCGAGATATAGCCTTTCATCTAGTTAAGAGTAAAATTAGATTTAAAAAGATCAGTGATTTAAAAAAAAAAAAAAAAAAATTAAAAATCATAAAGTATGCAATAATGGAGAGTAACAAATCACTTCTGCTCGCAAGGGAAAACTTATTTAGTTTCAATACACTGCCCTCTCTGGCCACAGAATAGGAACAAATTCACAATACTCTAAATTGTAGATGTATCCATGTTTCAAAGAAAAGAATGAGCTGACATTTTTGATGATTCTCATCTCATGTACAGTGAATTCCATTGTTGGTTTCAAATACCTCTTCTGAGCTGTAACCATAGAAGCACTCACATGAGGTCAACATCTGTTCAGTGAGCTGCTTGGATCAAACAGTATCCATGCTTCCCCTCTCCCCCCACCCCATCCTGCTTGGCCCCCAAATAACCCCGAAAATAAATTAAGGGGAAATGGTTTTAAAAATTAAACATTTCACGTTCACCTGAAAATGCACATTCTTTCAGGAAATATAATATTCATGTTACACTGAGGCTTTTATTCAGAGACAAATAACCCTGCTGCACACATACCTGGGAAAACTAACGCATGTTTTTAATGGCAGACAGCTTCAGTCTTTACTCTTCACTAAGAAAATCAATTTGGCAAGTGAATTGCTTCTCGTATAGCAAAATGAGAACAGCTTTAAGGCATGTGGCCAGAATCTCAATAAAAGCATTTGGAATTGACTTTTCAAACACAATAAAAAGGCTTTTATGAGTTGTCCTGAGGGTTGGAATTGATATCTAATTTATAGATGAATTAAAACTGCACATATTTATTGTGAATTAATAGGAGAAGGGTAATCTATCAAGGGCCTACCTATACAAAACAATTTAAAAATACTTCCACAAATTAAACAACCTGTGGAAAGCCTACCATGGCATCTGATATTATAGCTAGCAAAATATTTCATAGAATCTTAGGGCTGGAAGGGACCTCCTGAGGTCATCTAGTCCAACCCCCTGCTAAAAGCAGGACACTCCCACTAGATAGAACCATAGAATCTTAGGGTTGGAAGGGACCTCATGATGTCATTTCCCACAGGCTGTCATCCAATGGCATTCATTGTTCTCCAGTGAAGAAGTCTAATACAAAGAAGTAAGAATAATTTGTCACATAGACTTATTTTCCTGTGTGAAAAGTTTCTCCTCCCTCTCATGTTAAATCCTTGCTCTCTTCCTCCTGGAATCTCCTTTTCTGGTCACCATTACCCACACTCAAACTTGTCAGCTCTATACCTTATATATAATTTTCCTGACCCTTTCTGATTGTTTGTTGGGGTTTTTTTATGTCAATTCACAACATCTCTAACCAGGGGTGATAATATTTTTGACCAATCAATTGTCCATATGCTAATTAGCTTTAGTTTTTTACTTCTAGATTGGAACTGAGTAAATGTACTTTAAATTGTCATTTAATTACTACTTATCAGAAGCCTTAAGCCATATCACTCTTCATGCCTAATTATTATAATTCTGTCACCATCTTTATTTAATTCAGAAAGATAAAAACTTGATGTTTTTATCCCCCTTTCTGCTTGCTTTTCAGCTGTGTGAGTAAATTCTGTCTCTGGTGCTAGTCTCCTTATGTTGACTAGAGCAACTTTTAAAATCTCTTGTATTGCCATGTTCCTGCTGATAGTGAAAATGCCATTGACAGCACTGATTGGTAATAACTTGTTACTGAATCAATCGCCTTACCTTGGTCCGTTGAAAGTTTAACATCAAATATTTTCCCCAGACTGATTTTTCCCAGTTTTTTCCCTGTATTTTTCCCCAGACCCTGGAGCTGCACCAAAATTCTGGTTTTGGCGGTGGCACCCAGTATTTCCCCGCATAATGTGCTCCACTTTCAGCAGCAACAAGGCACTTCTTAAACAGGAAGTTCCTCTGTTAACTAAGTTTCCCACTGCAATGCATCCTGGTACTCTCTGGTAACTCTGAGGAACTCTATAATTACTTCACATCTCCCCTTCTTTATAATAAAGGATTAAAAGCTTAAATTAAAAAAAAATGCATATACACACAACATTCAAAATAAACTTCAAACTTCTTAAAGCTATTTACACTGCTATGTCCCCTTATCAAGTGAATTTAAATAGTCCTGATCCGTATTTTAAAGTACCAATCTTTCAGAGAGTCTGACGAGTCTTCCAGACCATGTTCTTGCTTCTGTTGAGCTGTGCATGGAGTTCCCTGAGAATCTGGCTCGCTTTCTGACAGGGTACTTGCAGACCGCAGAGCCTCTCTTTGTCATGCTGGGATATATTGATGAGGAACCTGATTAATCCAGAACTGGAGTAGTGGTCATCTGGTCTCACTTCAGGCCCATCCACTGCCTCAGTTTCATCTCTCAAGTGGTGAACAGCTTACAGTACTTTTTTGGTCATGTAACTTTCTAGCCTTGTCATAAATGTTCATCCTTTCCTGAGCTAAATCAAAATCCAAAAGGAAACATAAAGCCCAGTTTTCCTCTTGTCAAACATGACATTTTTTGTCAGGGTCTGTCCTCTTCCAAAACAGCCTTTATTATTATCTTCTCTTGGGCTCAGCTTCCAGTCCTTTGGAAGCCATTATTGTTCTATATTGGAGGAAAAAAGGTGGGAAAATACCCATCCAGTTCAAAACTGATACTATTTATTTTTGCCTTTTCTTGATAGGCATGAGTAATAATGGAGTTTGTCTTAATCAGGGATTCTTTCTTATATAATAAATCACTCACATTCTGGCAATGACAGCTTCTTCTCTATTTTTGTATGTAGTGGGAAAACTTTTGTCCAAACCAGTGCGTAATGAATTGGTGCTGACAAGTCCTGTGCTAATAGGCTGTGAATGTTAATTCTTCCAGCAGCCTCCTGAAACTGTCACATAGAGTTTTACCATTCTCATCTCTTGCCTCCATTCCAGATGAATCCCGTAAGTTCATATAAATAACAATGTTTTTACTTTTAAAAATTCTACCCGGCAGATAAAATTGAGGCACGATCTTCTTTAAGGTGCAGCAGTGAGCTCCTTGAGTAAGCAAACGTGGAAGGGAGCAGCTCCAGGTTCCATTGGAAAGGCCATCACATCTATGAGGCCTCTACTGATCCACTTCTAAGGGTGAGGAAAAGTTAAGGGCACACACGTGTGCGGGAATAATCTGTTTTACTATCTTTTTTTATACGGAAGGCTAGTGAACAAAATAGTAAAACATTTGATTGCTATTACTTCCAACCGTAGGGTACTGTGTTACCTCCAGCACCCATAATTTCAATGCTCTTAAGAGCACCCGAAGGGGATATGTGGTTTGCAGTGCAGGGAAGTCTAGAGTTCCCAAAATGCTGGTGGTGATTTTTAAAATAGGTGTCTGCCCAGACTAAAGAATTAGATAAAGAATATTAGAAGAGAATCGTAACTGGCTAGTGTATTTCTTTGTGTTAATTGTAGTGCACACTGAAATTGATAAGGAAAATAACATTGTATATGAACAGTATTTTAATATTGCTCATTTATTACTTCATTTCTCAGCTATTTTATTTAGTTAGAAAGAGCATCCATCCCATTTAGCGACTTGCACATGTAGAGTATGAAACCATACTGGTGATCTCAATGCAAATTAAAATTGCCAATATGATTTTTAAATTGTTGAAAACTTCTGTTTGTTTCATGTTTGGCTAACTCAAATGAAGGTGTATTTTCAGAAAAACTATCTTAAAAATGCTTTACAAAATGGAGAGGCATGAAAAATTTTAGCTTTGAAAGGTAATTTTTTAAAAAGTAAATAAGATATGCTTGTGGTGGGTGGGAAAGGAGGTTCAGAATGGAAGTTCTGTTTCAGACAAATCTACAGACAGATCACAGCAAATCTCTGTAAATAGTCCTGCAATGGAAACTCCAAACTCCTTAATTTTAGTGGGACAAATAGAGCCATATTAATGAGTTATGTTAAGCAACTAATTAAATGTAATGCTGGATCTATAAATCTGCAACTGCTAACAATGTTTTCAAAGGAAGTATTCAAATATTTCAGTGGGAGTGAATGAATCAAAATAAAGATGAAAGGTTTTAATTAATTTCACTTCATTAACATATTGGGAAAGTGACATTTACTGTTTGCCTTACAAACACAAGGTGCATCAGGAGATGAAATAATATACTAAGAGAATGAAACATTTTTTTTAAAAAAGTGGGACAGAATCATAAAGTTGTGAAGTATGCAGCTCTGCCTTATTAGAATTGAAATTTACAGTTAGTGATTGGGTCAAATTTTCAGAGGTATCTAAGTAATTTAGGAGTTTAACTCCAATTTTTCTAAGTGACTTAGGCATGTAAGAGCCTGTGTCACTAAAAGTCAATGGCACTTACGGGCCTAAGTGCTTAAATCATTTTTGAACATGACACTTGGGCTCCCAAGGGGAGATTTTCAGATCCATAAGGGATTTAGGCACCCAAGTGCCATTGAAGGCCAATCGGACATGTGCACTGTAAGTAACCTAAATGTTTTAAAAAATCACTCCTCAAAATTTTGGCCACATTTGTGACATTTCTGTGAAATGTTTGCATCTTACTGCCTTCTCAGGAAAACAAATGCCCCATCTGACATAACTTTAAAAAAAAAAAAAAAAAAGTGCACATTGGTGCACTCTATTTTTAGAACTATTCTGTGATTGAAAAAGTTATTAGATTTTTTTTTAAAAAGTGTTTAAGAACAGCTTCTGATGAGGTGGACATATGCCCAATCCTGCAATCAAGTCCACACAGATTTGCATCTATACATATCTGAGTGCAAGGTTGGGGTCCTTAATGTCTTTGGGATTAATTTTGAAGAATACAAATCAATAAGCCTATGTCTACACTACAAAAAGTTAGGTCGACTTTGTTCAGTCGACCTAATAAAGTGGACTTAAGCGTCCACACTGTGCTTAGGTCGACCTAAGGATTAGGTCGACCTAACCGGCAGTTCTTATTAAGTCAACCTAACCTTTCATTAAGTCGACTTAAGGAATATTTTAAGGCGACTTAACTTGCAAGTTAGGTCAACTTAAGGAATATCTTAAGTTGACTTAATGAAAGCCTGGTGAGGACAGGAACTAAGTTAGGTCAATTTAAGAATCCTTAAGTTGACCTAACTTGCAAGTGTAGACATAGCCTAAGAGTTTTCCCATTGACTTGAATGGGAGCAGGATCAAGCCTTTAATGTCTAATGACTTCCAGTCCAATACTTACTCATGACATAGCTGTACTGAATTTTATGGGCTTCTTCAGTGACTAAGGACTGCATTCTGGGACTGGCACTATAGTTGGTAGGATTTAAAGGCAATCATTCCAAATAATTCATTTAGCACAGGACTGCTTGGAACTAAAAACTTTTTTAACATGATCATCATTGAAATTGTGACATGACAGAGTAATATTTTTATACACTTAAGTATGCATTATATAGTCTACTTGTGCAAATTGTCCAGTATAGGTAATTAGAACAAAAGAAGTTAATCTGCTCTATTTGTCTGCAATGCTTTCATTTCCCTGTATTTCATTGGTTACAGTTATTCACCTCAGGGGTGGAATCAGATGAAGGGTGTGTGTATTTAGATTGACAGTAATTTTTTAATATGTGACAGGAAAGTGTATTACAGTGAATAGAGACAGTCTAAAGGATGTATTTCAGGGGCTTGGAAAAGAGCTGCACTGCTGATTAGTATCTATTTCTTATATTTAAACTTTAATATATTCTAAATAGATTTTTATAATAGTTTTGAAGAAGAAGGGGTGAAAAGGTTGCATGACATTGAGCTCTTGCCTAATATACATGTTCTATCAAGTCTTTTTTAAACTGAAGTTGTGCTGTGAATTGTAGGTTTCTGGTATTCTTGTTTTCAGGGACAAAAGATGGCCTGGTGAGGATGGTGCTAGACTGTGACTTGAGGGAGCTCCCCTCTGCCACAGACTTGCTGAGTGACTTTGGGCAAGTCATTTAGTCTCTTCAGTTCCTCTTCTGTAAAATGGGGACAATAGCACTTCCCTGCCTCACAGAGGTGTTGTGAGGCTCAATAAATACATTAAAGATTGTGAGATCCTCAGATACGATGGTAACAGAGCTATAGAGATACCTCAGACTGATGGATTTAAAATGCTTAGGAGATAAGTAAGTGTGATTGTGAGTAACTAAAAAGAAATCCTCTCATATGAAAGGAGATTTCAATATTAAACAGTCAGGGTCATACTGCTGCTGCAACTGTTTGCATAGCTGTACAATGCTGTTAACAATATTAGCAGAATGACATTTCCCTCAAGTCCAAAAAAAAGCCATCATCGTCACCTTTCTTGCCACTTTTCTATTTGGGGTCTGTGATTCCAGAATCATGATTGTACACCAGGCTGTGTCAATTCTAAGGAAAAGTGTTCTTCATTAACCAGAATTCTTTTCACTGGCCAACGGGTTTAACGTATAAGCCACATAAGTCATTACCTTTTAATATAAGTCACTTCAGAAGTGACACCCAAGAAAGTAGTGACATTTTATCCAAGTTATCAAGTGGACACAGGATATTTTTGTAGCTGAATGAGAGGTGACAGATTTACTCTTGTACTGCTTTCCTGGGTGAATGAACGGATTCAACATGATAGTCCTAATATTACCTAGAGCAAACATTATCCTTGGCATCAAAGAACATTGTAAATCAAACCAAGTACAAACATTAAGAGTTCTTGTGAGCTGGTACAACCCAGTATAACAACATCATGGGGGCCGATCAAGGGAGGAGTTCCTTGGTAACAAAAAATGAATGTTAACATTGAGGCAGGAAATTATTTTTACTGCAGTAGCTAGTTTTTATCGT
The DNA here is from genome assembly GCA_007922175.1 of Pelusios castaneus. Taxonomy (NCBI): domain Eukaryota; kingdom Metazoa; phylum Chordata; order Testudines; family Pelomedusidae; genus Pelusios; species Pelusios castaneus. Next base: position 13,065,696 of record ML685789.1, read on the forward strand.
TTAGGAATATATGAGAGAGAATTAATGGCACAATCCTGCTTGGTACTGACCACTGACAACTTTGGTTGACATCAGTGTGAAAGCAGCAGAAGATAACTTAGCTTCAAGCAGTGATGAATCTGTCCCGGAGAAGAGATTAAGAATAAAAGAGGGAATTAATCAGTGGAAGAAACTGAGGACCTTTAACAGCCTTGAAAGGCTGGGTCCCAAGTAAGTAGAACATAATGGCCATTACTGCTCATATCTTCTTTCTTTCGCATGATATATTTCCCCACTGTTCTTCAGCATTCTAGTCAAACCTTTATCTGAGAGTCATAGACATAAGCAGCTAGAAAAATGTGAACTGCTGTGATCTTAATTTTTCCTTCAAAATTGTGGCATTATTTTGAAGTTCGGGGGAGGCATTTTAGAGGAATGAAACTTGAAAATTAATGGGCTTAATATACATTACTCCAATTATATACTAAAGTTAACTCCAGCGCTGGTGAATCACTTCCAGGGTTTGAAATCCTTTATCATTCAGGCCCCAATTCAGTAAGATACTTAAGCATGTTTCTGTTTAAGCACAATGTTGTACATAAAATTAGTTATAAGCTTAAATATCTTGCTCAGTGGAGGCCTCCAACTTGTTCGCAAGAAATGAATGAAACCTTGTCTATGGGTTTGATTTCTTGTATAAAAGTTAAAACTTAGTTATTGCTCTGTACAAATAATTGAAAATAATTTCTGTACCTCTCCTGACATCATAATATTATCAAGAAGAAAGATTAATCTAGAAGTTGATTAAAAGTTGGTATTTGGTAGCACTAGGTAGTCACCAGTGTCATCCACCCTTCCCTTTCTACCAGCCATCATATTTTTCCTTTCCCTCTCTCTCACTACTAAGCTGCAAGTCTAAAACAATATGAGTCAAATTAGTGTTGTATGTGTTACAGAGTTCAGTTCCTTATGGAGAAAAGGGAATATGCTCCTGTGTAGCAAAGTTTTCCCTCACAAATCCAGTAGCAGAGGAGACTCAGTCATGTTCATGCTGACTCCTATTGCAAGTCAACTTCCTACTGTCTTGACTGCTTTAGCTCCTTATAACATCTGTGAACTCCCACCTCCGTATATCTAAGTCTCCTGCGAGTCATCTCTGCCTAGATGATTCAGCACATTTCTGTGTATTCCAAATACATTTAGCTAACCAGTCATATTCTTGTGTTGTTTACGCAATTTGACTCTACCAGGATGGATGCATTAACTGATATGGTGGACAGTACTATGGCAACATTTTCAGATGACATGCAGTTATTTAGGTTAGAGAGGATTAAAGAGCTCCAGAATGACGTCGTAAAACTAGGTAAATAAGCCCCTCCATGGCAGAAGAAATTCAGTGTTGATGATAACAAGGTAGTAAACGTTGAAAGAAATCATTTGACCTACTCATTGCTGGATTCCAAATGAATTAGAGCAAGCTTGAATAATGACTTGGAGGGAGGGTGTTGTGGGAAGCACTGAGGAAGGCAGACTGAAAATTAAAGTACAGCATCAGTGGGAGAGAAAACAATAGTGATATATTTATGATGCATTATTGAAATCAGTGTTATGCCTTCCCCTAGAATGCTCAGTCTGTGGTTATTTATGCGACAGAGAAGCTAGGGCTAGGATAGTTCTTAAAAGGAGGTTATTTCTGTCATGAAGGTTTCTTGCACCTCTTTCTGACACATCTGGCATTGGCTAATGTCTAAAGCTCATGCGATAAATAAATGTGTTAGTCTTTAAAAGTGCCACAGAACTCCTTGTTTGTTTTGCTGAACTAGATTAACATGGCTATCCCTTTGGAACTTGGACCCCTAGTAATTCTTAGGTTTCCTTATAATCTCTTGTGTAAGATAGACTCTAGCTCCTTTGCTCTCATAATTTTGTCATCAGTGTGTTTAACTAATTCTGGACTGAGCCAAGCCTCTGTGCAGCCAACCAGTATTGTCAGGGTCTTGAAGAAAATCCAAGCAGCAGATGTGGTACAGATCAAACAATGATACACATTTGCTAGGTGTGCCCGCCAACCAAATTCGGCTGTGTACTCTGAAAGCTCCATTTGGCCACTAAGAATGCTAATGCATGGCTCAGTGAATATGCACATGCTAAATAAATACTCTCAGAATATATTGAGGCATAAAGTTAATGCATTCATTCTGCGAAACTGTTCTTTTTGTCTATATTATTAATCAGTTGTGTTTCACTTACAAATCAAAGAAGCAGTTCTGAGATGTTTACATCTTGTCAGAAACAGTTGATTAAATAGCTAGTGGTTTCGTTGAGAAAGGAGTTAATCCTAGAAATAATTGGTTTGCCCTGTGATTTGTGAGATCTGTTACATATTCTGAATAATACAGTCTATTCCTTTAGAGGGGGAAAAATAAAATTCCAATAATAAATAAAAGTGGCTGGTAGGTCTTCTGTGCATCTCAATATGCTGTAACTGTGCATTACACAGTATAAACTGCTGCCTCCCAGGAGCAGTAAGGAATATTTCATTAATATTAATAACCCTCATTCCCATTTTATTTATCTGAAATACACCATTATGTCTTTGTGCAACTCTGCCCACAGACCAGTGTATCCTACCATGACATCACTAATTTTGTGCTGTATTTTCAGTCTGTGCGAGGTTTTAAAAGATCAGCTGTTTGAGAGATGGCAGGCACATTTTGGAAAAGTACAATCCAGCCCTCTGTCTGCAGACAGATTTAAATCCCTGAACTGGAGTCTGCTGCACTCTTAAATGCTGGCCTTCAGAATTCTAATTTAAAAAATAATGCTTCTAGATGCAATACGATACTGGGTAACGTTACTTCTTTAAGTATCTTTTTAGGGGCCGATTGTGTTATGCTTACAAAGGTAAATCTAGCCTAAGCAAAATTCACGGTGGTATAAGTGTAGTTATTTCTTACATGCTTAAATGGCCTGAAAATGGTGCAACAGTGCATACCAGTGTCCTCCTTGGATTGCAAAGAAATGTTCTAGATTACAGTCTAGTGTTCAGATAGCTATACCTATCCCACTAGTGCATATGCTGGCAGGGAAGAGCAGCTCGTATGCCCGGTTTCCTGAGATGCTGCATGGCAAGAAAGCCTGACTAATACAACCTCAGGTTATGATGACCACCACCTTTCCATGTCTGTTACTCCAGGCAGGACTCCTTCATGTGCACAAAGCTGGGCAGCCTGTACAAACCTTGTATGAATCACATTAGCAGTGGATAAGGAGAGCAGTTACGACAGTGTTTCTCAACTGGTGTTCCATGAACATAATGATACGGTTTCCCACAGCATTCTCGTCGGCAAGTTAAAGAAGTATGGGTTGGACGAGTGGACCAGCAGGTAGGAATCAATGGCTCGTTGTCTGGTTGGCAACCGGTAACGAGTGGAGTGCCCCAGGGGTCGGTCCTGGGGCTGGTTCTATTCAACATCTTCATTAATGATCTTGATGATGGAATAGACTGCGTGCTTAGTAAGTTTGTGGATGACACCAAGTAGGGGGGGGAATGGTAGATACTCTGGAGGGCAGGGACAGGAGCCAGGGAGACCTGGACAAATTGGAACACTGGGCCGAAAGAAACCTCATGAGGTTCAACAAAGACAAGTGCAAAGTCCTGCACTGAGGACGGAAAAATCCCATGCACTGCTACAGGCTGGGGACCGATCAGCTAAGTAGCAGTGCTGTAGAAAAGGACCTGGGGGTTATGGTGGACGGGAAGATGAATATGAGCCAACAGTGTGCCCTTGTTGCGAAAAAGGCCAATGGCATATTAGGCTGCATCAGTAGGAGTATTGCCAGCAGATCGAGGGATGTGATAATTCCCCTCTATTCGACACTGGTCAGGCTGCATCTGGAATACTGTGTCCAGTTTTGGGCTCCCCACTACAGAAAGGATGTGGACAAATTAGAAAGAGTCCAGCGGAGGGCAACAAAAATGATTAGGGGGCTGGGGCACATGACTTATGAGGAGAAACTAAAGGAACTAGGCTTATTTAGTTTACAGAAGAGAAGACTGAGGGGAGATTTGATAGCAACCTTCAACTACTTGAAGGGGTGCTCCAAGAGGAGGGAGGTAGGCTGTTCTCGATGGTAACAGAGGACAGAACAAGGAGCAATGGTTTCAAATTACAGCTGGGGAGGTCAAGGTTGGATATTAGGGAAAACTTTCTCACTAGGAAGGTGGTGAAGCATTGGAATGGGCTATCTAGGGAGGTGGTAGAATCTCCATCTTTGGAGATTTTTAAGGCTCGGTTAGACAAAACCCTGGCTGGGGTGATTTAGGGGGAGAGGTCCTGCTTTTTAGCAGGGGGTTGGACTAGATGACCTCGTGAGGTCCCTTCCAACCCTATTATTCTATGATTCTATGATTCTAAGGTGTTCCATGACTGACCCTGACCCTTCCCTGTAGAAGAGGGGGGAAGGAGCAACGCATTATCATCCACCTTCACCTTACTCCTTTGCTGTGGCTGGGGCATCTTAAATTTCCTACCGCTGTTATCACTGGTATTGAAATCACTTGGACATAACTTCTACTGTAAATTTTTTTTTGATGAACCTTACCCCAAAGAATTGATGAACTTTGTTCAAACACGTAGGCCCAGAATTCCCATTAAAAATTGAGTAATATCATTTTCAGTTTTAAGTTGTGTATGTAATCATTATGTATCTATATTTTAGAAATAAATGAATGTTACATTTGTAAAATTGTATTTAATTCAGTTTTCTGAATCACTTTTGCAGGCATGCATAGTGCACAGATATAACAAAAATTACGACTGGTACATATGAGGTTTTTTTGGAGAAAGTTTTAATCAGGCATTTGGCGTAAAGTAATGAATACCCTTAGGTATTCCCTGGTCCACTAATGGTTGAGAAACACTGAGTTAGGCCAGTAGTTTGCAAATCAGGGGTCGGGACTCAGTACTGGGTGACGGTGCCCTCACAACCACCACTGAAAGACTGGAATGCATTGCTCAAAGATGACATTGTTGGGTCGTAGGCATACATGATTTTTTTCAACTGGGTCCCAAGAAAAAAAGTATAAAAAACACTGAGTTAGGCAACCAATCTGATATAATCTCACTTCTACCTGTTTTCAAAGGTCCCTGATGGGTGGGAGTAGCATCTTGCAATCCATGCCAAGTCAGGGGCAGCACATAACTGTCTTGCCCTAGAAGTAGCACAGGACCAAAAGGAAGCTTGTTGTGCAATGTGGGGACAGCTGCTGCTGCTACCAAGATGTAGCCTAACCTGAATAGTTTTGCAATTTGAGTTAAGCCCCTTTGTGCAGCTTTAGGGGGAGACATGACAGAGGTATTCAAATAAGGATTGTATTGGATTGGTTTCTTCTTCTCTTCCAGTCTTATAGGACTCAAGCGTGTGCCCTGTTACTTGCCCAGGCAGGGAGGAAGGGTGTGTAAGAAGCCCCTTCATCCCCCCTCTTTCCCCAATGGGTGAAGTGTGTCAAGACCCTTGAGGAGGGAAGGAGCAGGAAAAGCAGCCACCTCTGGGTTGCTATTTCCCCTCTTGCACAGGCGAGTGAGGGATGGGTGGAGACTTGTTCAGGCCAGCGCAACTCAGTTCTGTGGGTAGGGAAATGATCTCTGCCAGGAAAAGAATTGGTGCCCCTGACTTTTCCCAGTGGAGCCAAAGGGAAGCAAAAACTGAGCTGGACAACTCTTAGGGCAAGTCTTTACTGACGGCAGCAAAGTCATCACCGTCAGCACTATCTTCAGACAACAGAGTCCTGTGGCACTTTTAAAGACTAACAGATTTATTTATCGCATGAGCTTTCGTGGGAGAAAATCCCAGCTCATGCGATAAATAAATCTGTTAGTCTTTAAAAGTGCCACAGGACTCTTTTGTCTTTCTACAATAGACTAACACGGCTCCCCCTTTGGAATAGCACTATCTTCAGTTTGTGACTGAGGCGTCTGTGCAGATGCGCTCAATCGATAACCGAACCGGAGCTGGAACACCAGCTCCATAACCGCACTTACACCACACCGACCAGACGCCATTTCTGGTCGGCTTAGTGTAGTGTGTAGTGAGGGTTTAAGAAGTCAGCGGGAGATACGCAAGGTATTTTACATACCTTGCATATCTCACATCAAGGGCCTAGAATCGCCATTTGGTTCTGTGCTCCTCGTAGGACAGTACAGATATGTGCTGCCCCTTACATGGCATAGATTGCAAGATGCTACTCCCACCCATATTACTCTAACTAGGAAATGATATTGAAGCTGACTAGGTACTTGTTTACAAGGTGTGTACTTGTGGTAGTGAATTCATCCCACAATTAATCAAGTGAAAAAGTGTAGTTGGATTTAAAAGGTGTCTGGATGGAGATGAATAGGTACAGATAAATAGCTGCTCTTGTGTATAGTGATCTGTGAATCCAAATGATGAAGGGGCATGTGAACTTTAAACTCGAAGGAATAATCTGATTACCTGTGAAAGTTCGGAAGTCATGTACATTTGCACAGCTGTTTAACATTGAAATCAAGATGAAGAGGTGGGTGAGTTTTTGAGGGGATTTGTGTCTTTTCTGAAAATTGTTCTCCCAGATTGTAGAGTTTGTATGATTTCCCTGCATTTGAAATCGGCTAATCATCTCTGCCAGAGATGACCAATCCTTGGGGGCTCATAAAAATATTTCTGAAGAGAATATTTATTGCTTTTGAAATATATATGACTAGAGTAGGTACTTTAAAATAATTTTCTTGATCGTCCCAGATGCACATAAAGGGTCTGTTCTCCAGTTACAGTTGGACACACCTTACATTAGTAGTATTCTCACTATGAGTTAAGCCAAGTGTACACTGATGTGGGAAATTTGCAGCTGTCAAATCTAACTTTCCAGATAGACTTGTGGTAAGTTAAGACCCACTAAGTCAATCTGGAGATCAACTTAATAAAACCACTCGCTAAAGTGGCATAGTGCTGTGTTGATGGGAACACATTTCCCATCAGTGTAGCACAGAGAAGACACTGTGCTGAGAGCGGAGTTAGGAAGTTGATGATGGGAGTGACATAGCTTGCATTACTCCACTTGACTGCCCACCGAATTTTGCTGCCAGTGTAGACCTGGTCTTAGATTGTCCTTGGTCTTTATGTAAGCTAGGAGGTGGGGAGGAGACAACAGCTATCTTCCCTCCCAATACCGGTATGGTCTGTTGTACCTACCTCTTTCCACTGCTCCCCCAAGCCCAGCAAGCCACAGTTTAAGTTGTGCTTGAGGGAAACCTGACTTTCATCTCTGTGCACTATGGGATGCAGGATACCCTAGGGATAGCAATGACTCTTCCTTGCTTTGCTTCATACCACATTCTTAGGAACAAGTTGCACCATCCACATGCACCATAGAAGAATTGTTCCTTTCTGAAGCATGCACTTTCTTCTTCTTGTTCTTCATAGGCACCAGCACTCTCCTAGTTAGGCCACTATTATCCTTTTCAAGAGCAAGGCACAAACTTTCCTAGAAAATGCTCTTGCTGTAAGTTTGTTTGCCAAGGGGTTCTGGTTATGAGAAAGCATGTTTATTTAGATGGAAAAATCATATCTACACATTTACGAGTCCCTCATCTCTTCTCTCTGAACACATGCACCATGATATATGGTGAAAGGGCATTTTGTGTGGAAGCCCCGTGTTCTGTTGCTGGCAGCATATCCCCAGGACATGTTAGTGATTACTTGGAATGGAATACCAAGTTAGATGGACATTTGTTTTTGGTCTTTTATGGCAAAAAGGACATTCCTCTAATTAAATATCTTTTCCCATTCACTTATGCTCTAAGGGGGGAGCCCTTCTCAACTATTCTGTCAGTTCTGAGGGGATCACCTCTCCCCTGTATGCTGTTCTTTATTTAACGTTTATGTTCTGCAAAGGCTTCCAGCTGCTGCTGTCATCTGTCCGCTGCCACATGATGCAGTTGATCCCTCTGGAAATGGCAGATGGTCTCAGTGACTGGTAGGCACTGCTGTTGTGAAGATTCAGGACTGCTGGGGACAGATAGATTTTCTCTCCCTGTTGCTGGGCTATTAATAATTGCTTGTCAGGTTGGGTTCAGCATGAGGCCTGTGTGTTTGTCCCCTCAGTCCTGAGTCCGATGGTCTGTATCACATGTTGGCAATTTGCTGTTGAGAAAGCCATGGGCAAGCCATGGGTCCAGATGTTCATTCTGGTGATGATAGGTGTAATGGCAATAAATAATGAGAAGAAAGGGTAAAAATCACAGACTCCTGTCACATTCTCTAGTAGAGGTTTCCTGTTTGAGCTGTACCTTCCCTTGTTCTAAGGGGGCCTCTCTGTCTACAGCATCACATGTTCCAATGGTAGACTCATTCACATCATGCTCAAAGGGCCTCTGGAAAATAGATGCCCTCTGATGACTCCTGGCCCCAAATGACCTCTGCATCTGGCAGGGAATTTAGTTGCATCCTCAGTACCTTTAGAAAGAGAGAGGAAAGCCAATGGTTTAGAAAAAGCAAAATATATTAGATCTAATAGGTTAGTCCCTCATGTTGTTATATACAAAGATAAGCACAGTGTGGCTTTATAGATCAGTGGGGGTCTTTATATGAGTCACAGCTACATTTGTCAAACTGATGAAAACACCAGACTTCCCTGCTTACCTTAGGGGCAGGCCATAGGGTAGGTTATTGAGCAGTTTCTTAAAGACATGTGTGCTTTCATTGTACACTTTAATATAATCCCCTTTGCGGTGGGGGGTGGGGTGGGGTGGTGATCACTGCACAAGATAATGCAATTTCCATAGACGCAATAACATAAAGGGTCACCTTGTGATTCATAACTTTACTTCCCTGGACTTCTATTATCATGTTAGAGCTGTTTACAATGCAGTGTAATAGCCTTGTTGCAGCAATATTTTCTTCAAAATCAATGCATTTTATTTAGTCTTTAAAGAATATCCAGTAAAATAGTGGACTAGCTCCTCTGATAACTCGGGTGATTTTAACTTGTTTGCACCAGTTGATGATTTGGTACAATATGTACCTACTCACAAGATAAAGTTGGGAGAGAAAATTCCCTTTCAAAAAGATGCAAAGCAAATAAACCTGTTTAAAAGAAATTTGGAAAATGATAAGTTTTAGAGCTACTCTTTTGTCAAAACTTGCCCATGTTTTAGGTTTTGCAAAACTATGTTTTAACTGAAACAAAGAATAATAGGAAACACCTATCTCCTCCACTTTCACTAGGAAATAGATTTTTGTAAGCAATATTTGCAGGGGCCCATATGTTGCAGCATTAGATTTGAGAACAAAGTAGTATATAGATTAAAAATCTGACTCTGAGGACAAATAATACTGGCTAGTCCATCTTCATTGTCTAGATCGATAGAAATGTAAATAATGGACACATTGCATAAGAACTTACTCTGCAAGGGTACAACCTGCACAGCCTCACTGACATCAGTCGTGCTCCATGGCGGCGCTAAGCTCGGTATGATTGGATCTGATTGCAGTCAGATACTGCGGGGAAGGGCAGGGTATAAGAATATACATAGAACACAGTAGAATAGAATTGCACAACAGAAGTCTAAATTAACATCCATATGCCACAGTGATTGAATGTTTTATAATAGCCTGATTTAGATAGTCAGGCAAACAGGACATTCGCTCTCTTCCACTTAGATTGCAGACCATGAATCCACCTAGTCCAAAGAGGGGCTTTCCAGTTCTGACTACCTCCTGCCCAAACATGCACACACCCCACCCTACGAGGTGACTAGTCAATCGCTCTATAGGCTTTTAGGGACATGGGAGGGATGATGCCATAATCATAGAATCATACGGTTGGAAGGGACCTCATGAGGTCATCCAGTCCAATCCCCCTGCTTAAAAGCAGGACCACTCCCACTAAATCATCCCAGCCAGGGTTTTGTTTAACCGGGCCTTAAATGTTTCCAAAGATGGAGATTCCACCACCTCCCTAGGTAACCCATTCCAATGCTTCACCACTCTCCTAGTGAGAAAGTTTTTTCTAATGTCCAACCTTGACCTCCCCAGCTGCAACTTGAAACCATTGCTCCTTGTTCTGTCCTCTGTTACTATTGAGAACAGCCTAATACTATTGAGAACAGCCTAACTCCCTAGTCTTTGGAGCACCCCTTCAAGCAGTTGAAGGTTACTATCAAATCTGCCTCCCCACAGCCCTCTAGTCATTTTTGTTGCCCTCCGCTGGACTCTTTCTAATTTGTCAACATCCTTCCTGTAGTAGGGAGTCCAAAACTGGACACAGTATTCCAGATGCAGCCTCACCAGTGCTGAATAGAGGGGAATAATCACATCCCTCGATCTGCTGGCAACATTCCTGCTGATGCAGCCCAATAAGCCATTAGCCTTTTTAGCAACAAGAGCACATTGTTGACCCATATCCAGCTTCCCGTCCATCATAACCCACAGGTCCTTTTCTACAGTGCTGCTACTTAGCCGATCGGTCCCAGCCTGTAGCAGTATATGGTATTTTTCCGTCCTAAGTGCATGACTTTGTACTTGTCCTTGTTGAACCTCATAAGAGTTCTTTTAGCCCAATGCTCCAGTTTGTCTAAGTCTCCCTGAATCCTATCCCTGCCCTCCCGTGTGTCTACCATTCTCCCCAGCTTGGTGTCATCCACGAACTTACTGACTGTGCAATCTATCCCATCATTCAGATAATTAATGAAGATGTTGAACAGAACTAGTCCCAGGACCGACCTCTGGGGCACTCCACTCATTACTGGTTGCAAACTAGACACTGAGCCATTGATTCCTACCTGCTGAGCACGATGGTCTAGCAAATTTTCTCTCTGCCTTATGGTCCATTCATCCAACCCATACCTCCTTAACTTGCTAACAAGAATGCTGTTGGAAACGGTATCAAAAGCTTTGCTAAAGTTGAGGTATATCACATCGACAGCTATTCCCACATCCGCAAATCCAGTCACCTCATCAGAGAAGACAATCAGGTTGGTCAGGCACGATTTGCCCTTGGTGAATCCATGCTGACTGTTCCTGGTCACTCTATTTTATTCCAAGTGTTTCAGAATGGATTCTTTGAGGACCTGCTCCAGGGATTTTTCCAGGGATTGAGGTGAGGCTGATTGGTCTGTAGTTCCCCGGGTCCTCCTTTTTCCCTTTCTTGAAGATAGGTACTATATTTGCCTTTTTCCAATCATCCGGGACCTCCCCCGTGGTCGGTGAGTTTTCAAAGATAATGGCCAGTGGCTCTGTAATCACATCGGCCAACTCCCTCAGCACTCTCGTATGCAGTTCATCCGGCTCCATAGACTTGTGCACATCCAACTTCTTTAAGTAGTCCCTAACCTGACTTTCCATCACCGAGGGCAGCTGTCCTTCTCTCCATTCTGTGTTACCCAGTGTAGTAGCCTGGGAGCTGACCCTGCCTGTGAAGACTGAGGTTAAAAAAGCATTGAGTACTTCAGCCTTTTCCACATCATCTACCATGAGGATACCTGCCCCATTCAGTAAGGGACCTACACCACCCCTGATCCTCTTCTTGTTACTGACATATTTGTAGAACCCCTTCCTGTTATCCTTCACATCACTTGCTAGCTTGCCCTTTGGCCTTTCTGATTTTATCCCTGCAGGCCCGAGCAATATCTTTATAGGCCTCCTAGTCATCTGTCCAAGTTTCCACTTCTTGTAAGCTTCCCTTTTATATTTCAGCTCACCGCAGAGTTCTCTGCTAAGCCACGCTGGGTGCCTTCCATATTTGCTGTTCTTTCTGCACATTGGAATGGTATCTTCCTGTGCCCGTAGCAAGATTTCTTTAAAATATAGCCAGCTCTCTGGGATGCCTTTCCCCTTCATATCAGCCTCCCAAGGGATCCTGCCCATCAGTTCCCTGAGAGAGCCAAAATCTGCTTTTCTGAAATTCTGCTACTTTCCTTTCTTCCTTTGATCAGGATCCTGAACTCTACCATCTCATGGTCACTCCTGCCCAGGTTGCCATTCACTTCTACTTCCATGATCAATTCTTCTCTGTTTGTGAGCAGCAGGACGAGAGGTAGAAGGCCCCTGGTTGGTTCCTCCAACATTTATACCAGGAAGTTGTCCTCAATGCTCTCCAAAACTTCCTGGATTGCCTGTGCACTGCTGTATTGCCCTCCCAGTAGATATCAGGGTAATTGAAGTCTCCCAAGAGAACCAGGGCCTGTGATCTGGAAATTTCTGCTAATTGTTCATAGAATGCCTCATCCACCTCCTCCTTCTGGTCTGGCGATCTATAGCAGACACCCACCATGACATCCCCCTTATTGCACTCTCCCCTAAACTTAACCCAGAGACTTTCAACAAACTTGTCTCCACTTTCATAGTGGAGCTCCGAACAGTCATACAGCTCTTTTACATACCTCTTCTTCCCTGCCTGTCTTTCCTGAACAATTTATGTCCATCCATGGCAGTGCTTCAGTCATGCAAGCTATCCCACCCTGTCTCTGTTATTCCAATTACATCATAGTTCCTTGTCTGTGCCAGTACTACCAAGTCTTCCTGCTTGTTTCCCAAGCTCTTTGCATTTGTGTACAGGCAGCTGCTGCTTTGGCCTTCCATGCTCCCAGTGCTACTTCCACCTCCTCCAGTAGAAATGGAGAACAGCATTGGACCCTTAAAAAAAGTCTCTTTGCTATCTGTATTTTAACACTGAAATGGTCATATTCATATTTCCCATGTTAACAGACCTTCAAGGACTGGAGTCACTGTGGTCCCAGAATGCACCCTGAACTGAATCGCTCTGGTACAGAGACTGAACTTTGTTCACAGACCTCTTATGAAACCATAAAAATTATTTTTAATAAGTCTTTTGATGCTGGAAAACATGCATCTGTGTTGCCCTGGTCTTAGCTGGTAAGAACCGTAGGAAGTGTAGGGCACAGCAACTCCTGAGGAAAATGCTATTCTCTGCTTGGAAGCAAAGAAATACCTTTTGAAGAAAAACTAACCCTCTTCTGTTTTGTTGTTCTTGTCAGATACGCTGAAGAATTTGAGAGAACAGCGCCTCTGGAAAATCATGGTTTCTCACAGACTTCCAAGGTGGGTGGCAAAGATCTAAATTCAGGCTGGCTTTAATAACAGAGATACTGTCCCATGGAGTGCCTTATGTCCCTGTTTTCCATTGGGCTGGAGTTACTGGATGATTACATCTCGCATGATGCACCAGGTAATTAAACTCTCTTGATGCAGTTTGATGATTCAGCCAGAGGGGAGACTGTGGTACTTCATCGCAGGTGTAGTTTGCCCTGTGGCAGAATGGGAATGTGAGGCACCCAAACTACAAATCCCATGAGGCATCTTAGGTTGACACCAATTAGTATCAGACTGACACAAAATGAAAAACTTTTGATTCAATTAGACAAACCACCGTTTTTCAAATTGCATTGACCTGACCTGAAAAGGCATATTTTGTGTGAATTTTCCTGATTGAGAGGGTGGGAGTGGGAGTGAAAGAAGCAATGTAGTTTCTAGGCTTTATTGGAACAGTAAAACTTGATGTTGTGTACAGCAAATGGCTTTATTTGTGCAGCTTTTTACATGGAGCTCCTAACAGAACTTTCTGTTTTACACGGCCCATAAAAGATCCAAGCACAAATTCAGGGAAGAGCATGAACCCTTCCCAGGAACACACAATATCCTGATACTGAAGGGAAGGGAAGAGAAGAGTAGGCAGAGCGGAGCCAATTCTCTCCTCCAGCACTGGCCTGTGGAGTGGGAGGCACATGCAGGACAGAGTACACCACACTCCAAAGCATTAGGAATATGGCCTTGGTATGCTGGGAACCTTAGAAGGCATTCTGGATTTCTCCTGATGCTCCCATTGGGCAGAACTTCTACCACACTGTTCACAATGGAAGGTTGTACTTTAAGGGCACATCACTCCCTTAATCAGCAACTTTCTTTTTTTCATCTAGGAAATGATTTCCAATTCCCAGAAACTCATCCCTCAGTCCTAGAAACTTGCTATGCAAATAGTTCCAATTGGAGATATGATAAGGTGCCACTCAACCTAAGCAAGAGTGACAGAATTAGGGCTTCAGTGATTTCAGTCACCGCTGGTTAGTTCCTGTTGAATGTGTCAGCTTTACAATTACAGTTAAAGATGAAAAGTTCTGTGGGCTTTGGTGCTCTTCAGGAGCGTGCATCTGCATAGGCACAAAACTAGGAAAGAGTTTGGCACCAAGAATTTAGCAATAGTAGCCCATGGTCCACCAGATGTCCACATCACCACCTATGTTTGTATGACATATTTCTGCTCATTATTGCTGGTTGTTCTCAGTTTTGTAGACCTATCTATTAATTTTATTTCACCCGCAGAATTTCTGGTTTATTTAATTTTGTTACATAATATTCACCTCATGTTCAACTCTGAAGTCCAAAGCACTTATATTTAAAATGATCCTCAAATGTATTTCCATATTGCATGTTGTTTTCCTGACCAGCTGGGTGTATTCGGTCATAATAAAGAGAATATTTATCAATCTCATTTAAATTGGCATGCCTATATAGACTGTAAAATTGGTAGAGATGCATAGTGGATTAAAGAAGAGGTTTGCTATAAAACCAGCAGCTCATCAAAAACAGCTTTCTTGTATTTCTTCTGTATTTGCATCATTGTTTTTTCATTGCCCAAATTAATTTAATATTAAGAATACACCATTCAGCTGGAGAGTTGGGGGACACAATGGGTTCAGCAGAAATCCAGATACATTAATTTAAATATAACTGAGAGAATTTCATTTTATTATTTGGTCACAGGATTTCAAGGAGACAGATGACCCTATTTTCTTACTATATGAACCAAAAGTTCACCCACCTTCTCAAAGTCTAAGACTTTAGCATTACTTGGCATGGAGAACAATTGTTTTTCAACATGGAATTAAAATTACATGTAAATGGAATACAATACAATTAGTTTTGCCCATGCAAATCTTATTAATTTTGGAGCTCTTGAGAATCGTATGGTGAAAAAGGTTTAAGTAATCTAATTTTGCCGGCTGCTTACATTTAAATGATTCTCCAGCAAGTTTGTTTTCCCCTGGAAAGAGACAAAATGTTAGGAACTCTGTCATAACTGAGAAACTCATTTTACTTTGTTTCAGATATATCAGCAGGCTCTCCATTTTCAGGAACTTTTGCATGGACTTTTCTGATCAGAGAGCAAAGAGGTATATTGAAGCACCATCTAGTGTTACTCTAGATAATTTGGAGCAAGGTAAAAACAGCAACCTGAGTTGTAGAAAGTTCATATTAAGGATTTCACAGTAAAATGAATGAAATATTTTGAAAGATTAAAAAATACCACCTGGAACAGACACAGTACAAAATAGTGAAGAGGTGAAGATGAATCAATGAGCATTTCCCTCCTCCCGCCCTCCCGCCCTCCCCCCCCCCCCAGCTCCCCCTCAGGTCTTTCAGTGCATGTAAATTCTTGTTTAGTTGTGTTGAAAAGTAGGATTAGTTAGATACGTTGTTTCAATTCTGTCCAAAACTTGTGCTGGGATTTTCAACTAGCTGAGGTATTTAGGCCCCAGATCCCACCAAAAGTCAGTAGAACTTAGGCTCTTGATGTCGTTAGGCATCTTTGGACATCCCAGCCTTCATGTCCAAACAGAGCTCAAATGGAGGAGCAACCTGTGACAGATATGGCAATTTCCTGCAAAATCCTGGACAAACCATACTGAATTAAGTTAAACCATATTGAATTAAGTTTATGCATGATTGAGAACTAGGGATTGTATGTAATTCTATAGGGAAGGGGGACCACAACCCTCCAGAGATTAAGAACAGTGGGAGGTAACAAGGGAAATTCACTCAGGTTCTAATACCTCCCAAGAGGTCCCACCACCTGGAGAGGGTGGCATATGCTGGTTCAGATTGGATTCTCCAGAGGCCGACAGACAAATAAAGGACTTTTGGTAAATAGCTCGAGTTCAAACTGACTCAGGGTCTGCTTTCTCAGCAAATGGACAGGAATGTCTGTCTAAAGGGTTGGAAGGACTCGACATATTCATAGAGGGGCTTGTTCTGAGCTAACAGCTGTTAGGAAATTATAACCACAGAAAAAATCCTTGATGGAGTTTGAAGGACAAATCACCTGCTAGAGCCCTTGCTGGAGATAGGGTGATCTTTGATAAGCTTATTAGCATGTATGTAGGCTTTGAAAAGGGCTTTGTGCGGTAACATAAGTAATAGCTGCTGGGGAGAAGGCAAAGCAGGCCTGCTGAGGCAGTTTGAGTTACTGGGGATTCATAGTATAGGCAGGGAATTGTGCAGCCTGGAAATATTCTGATCAGGGGGAGGGTGGGGTGCAAGACACATGTTTCAGCCCAAGAGAGGTGACAGTTGGAGAGCCAGAAGGCCTCAACTGTGACAAAACCAGAGACCGTTTCCCATTAATAAAAAAAAGCCCCAAGAAATGTGTGGACAAAAGGGTTAATATTACAGTGAATATGATCTTTCAAAACCATGGTTATTCTATTTAAATAAATATGATAATAAGATACCTCTGGATGGTGCTTTAATACAAGTGACCCTGGGCCAGAAAGGGCTAAGCAACTTTGCGTGGCCTAAATCTGACCTTTAAAGATATATTAAAGGAAAGTACAATGGTAGTGAGTGTTGTTCATTACAAATAGACTACAGCTTTGATATGCAAGTGAGTCCTCGGTAGTTAGTTAATGTTGTTTACATCTATCTTGTTAGAGGTTAACAATGTAGATAAACTGCTTTCCTATCTATTACTGTTGTTCTATTGATTAAGAGATCAAAAGGAAATATTAACATCTAGATGGACCTTTGGTGTAATAACATCATTTGCCTATTTTACCCTTTGAGGTTTAAGTAAACTGTCTGTTAAGTATGCTAATGCAGCTAATTGCTGATGTGTGCCTAGGAAATGAAGGTTTTACTTCAAAGGACAATATACATTACTATTCTCCACTTAAGAAAATAGTTATGGACTGTCTTGATAATGTAAATGGCTCTTGCTGACTGTATTGTCTGAAGAATGAGCCATTAAATAAAGATGAAACTGTTCGTTTGCTCTCACCCCTACATGAGGGAGTTACCTGCAAGCACCTACTTTGCTTCAGCTATGAAGGAAGCTTCAGGCCTGATTCTTTTCTCATCCTGATCAAGTCTGTCCAACTTGGTCAGGAAATGTTCGGGTCCCAATTAGCGCCCCAGGTTACAGCAGGGAAGAAGGATAGGTGGGAAAGGTCAGGAGTAATTTAATATCTGATCCAGCAGAGGAGGAGAAGGGGGATCCATAAAGCAAGGCCTCAAACAGAAGAGAGAAGGACTCTGTAGTCAGGAGGCTGCCAGAAGGGCCTTAGGGGGGCCTTGAGGAAGCTTGTCAATAGTGGCTTGAGTAGAAGTCACATGAGGAGGCTGAATTCCAGTGTAGCAGTCACATAAGGAGACCGAACTCTTAAGTCTTGGGATGGACACTGGCAAACAAGGAAAAGGCAGGAGCCACCCAGGGAAGAAATGAAGGATTGTAAGGAGCAGTCCTTAACTGCCTAACACAAAGTCTCTGGGCTGGAACTCAGTGGAGACAGCAGGCTTGGCCTCCCTTCCTTCACTCCTACCTCTGTAAGGCTATGTCTACACTTGTAAATTTAGGTCGACTTTAGCTAAGTCGACTTAGCATGTCTACACCTAAATTTAAAGTCGACTTTGGGGGGAACTTACAAAGTCGACCTAGAGCGTCCACACTAGGGGGACCTAGGGCAGGTCCACGGTGGCAGGGGGAGGCACCCCTTGCCCACTGCCAGGGGGCTCAGCCTTTGCCCCATTGTACATGAGTACAATGGGGCAAAGGGGAATAGGGACTCGGGCAGGGTGGGCAGGGCTCTGCCCTGCCATGGGGGGGGCATGTCAGGCTCTCCCTGTGGCCCCCCCGGCAGGGAGGGCAGTGGTGGAGTCCTGGAGTAGCCCTAAGTCAACTTAGGGCTACTCCATGTCTACACTGGCCTAAGTCGACTTTAAAAAGTCGACTTTAGGATTAAGTCGAAGTAAAAGTAGGTTTAATAAAGTCGACTTAATTTTCATAAAGTCGACTTTATTTTCCTTAAGTCAACTTAAGGAAACTGTAATGTAGACGCAGGGTAAATTAAGTCGACTTAAGCAAGCTTAAGTCGACTTAATTTACAAGTGTAGACGCACCCTAAGAGAGGGATGCAAGTTTCAGGATTAAAAGAGGGGTACACTGATGCGTCTCAGATGGGGGTTGAAGGCCTCACATAAAGGCCATTAGAGGTAAGTGTTTTTCTATTCCCCCTGTAAATGGAGTGACCTGGAAGAATAACCTGGTCAGACTGATTTTCAAAGGTGCTGAGCAGCTGCAGCTTCCATCTCCTTTAGTAGCCGCTATAGTTGCTCAGCATTCTGAACTATCAAGTCCGTTGTCTCAGTTTGGGCATCCCAGCTGAATTATCACTTTGGAGAATAATAGCCTAGAGCCCTAGACAAACAATGCTGAAAATGATGCAAGGTACCTAAAAGCTAAGGAGAGTGTCTCTCAGCCATTTGTGCAGCTCTCTCAGCTGGTCACACATCTGGCTGCTGAGTTTGTGTCCCAATACACCAGTCCTGTATGCTCTTGAGTTTTCTTTGGTTTGAATAGACTGCAGCATTGTCTCTTCCTTTGGCTTCTCTGGCTCACTTCTTGGGAACAGGCTGTATGTCTGTTACCCCTTCGCTGAAATGAGACTTTATGGCCCAGTTGCCCCAGGTCCCAGGATGAGTGCTGACCCCACGCTCCCCTCAGGCTTAAGCACACCCTTTTCCAGGGCTCTAACCTTGAGAGCACTCCATATTTACAGTCCAGCTCTTCAGAGACATGCAATAGTGAAGGCAAACAGGCACACAGATTTCGAAAGGATTCCAAAAACAATCATCCTTTACTTTTGCTAGCACGAGAAATATTCAGATCGAGACAAAATAATAAATGCCTCCATACATTTCTCTGCCTCATTTTTGCGTGCCATTCTCGAGTCTTCTTTGAGCATAGGTCAGAGCTCTCTGGTCCTGGATCCTCCCTGCTCCTGACCGTCCCCACCCGCAACTCATGGTTTCTCTCCTCTTTGCAGCTAGTTTCCTCCTTTCTTGTCTGGTCAACATTTAAAATAGGTACCCACTGCTAAAAGGGCATGCTCCTTTGTTCCTTTCCCTTATCCAAGTTTCCTGTGTTTCTGTGAGTTCCTCTGAGTTCCCGTCAAACTTCTGAATCTCTCTGTGCTGTTCAAGATCCAGTGTTAATGCTAGATTTCTCCTCTGCTTCAGTCAATATTCCATTACTCTAAACTTGAGTCCTGCAGACAAACTTGATCGAACTGGTTTCCCTAGACTTTAACCATCCCATTGTTATAAAGATTTAATGATCTTCCATTGTCCCTGTACTCGGAGATGCACGAGAGCTCTGACAGCATATGTTTGCCTTCCTTTATGCTTATGTATTCAATGATAAAGCAGTTTCATAAGATCAACTAGAATTCATAAATTTTACATTGACAGATTCTCCAACTCATCAAACTAACCAAGTGCCTACAGGTGTGATGCAAAGTTCATAGAAATCGATGTAAAGGCTCTCATTAACTTCTGTGAGCTTGTAAGCAGATTCTTGCCGTTAGAAGGAATAGGCTTGGAAGAAAATGATATAATGCTGAAGGAATCAAAATGCTAAGAAATAAAATAACCAGCCAGTAAATAGAGCAGATTTCACAGCACTCCAGACTGAGTTCAAATATTTGAGAGTTGAGCTTTATTCCAAAGTTTTAGCGTCAGAAAGAGATTTTTTTTTCTTCTTGTACAGCAAGCTTTTGGCTGTGGAGGAAGGTGTCACATGAACTCAGATTTAATGATTGAGGTGCATTGGCACATCACAAAATGAAAGAGCAGAGAGAAAAAGATGAAAGTGAATTTTTGAGGGGCTCAGAGTTGGAGAGTGCAGGGAGAGAATATGAGAATTCAAAGGGCTCCTGTAAACTTGGAAAAACTAACTTTGTACAGAGCTGAGTAACAGACATTTTGGGTCAGTACTTAGTATGATAGAGGGAAGAGTGGTCAGATGGACTGTTCTGCTTGGTAGCTCCCTTTTATACTGGGCTGCTAATTCCACGTATTGATTCTGGCTTGACAGTTGGCTTTACTCTGACTCCAGTTTCACACTTGCTGTGGCTTCTAACTTTGTCCCTGACTGTGAATCTGACATTACTCTGGGCTCTGACCATTAAATAAGACTGCCCATGTATGGGTCTGGCAGTGAGTAGAAGAAAGCAATTGTTAATACACAATGTGTCTTGTTGGCATGGGGGTCTCAGCCTCAGCTCTCCAAGTGATACTTATGTCTTTTCATACAGTGGAAATTAGCTGTACATGAATTCTTTGAGGCTTGAGAAGTTTGATTTAAATTAAATTAGTTCTAACTTACACCTCATGCTGCCAATAGGTGTTTTATTTTTAAATTCTGTATTTAGACTTTTATTAAACTGAGAATTCTTGCCTGTCCCTTAACATTTCTTAGATTGATTTTTCCACTTTCTTTACATGTTAATATATGAAAATGTTTAAATTTACGAAAGGTGAACACCAGATGGCGATGTAAGCACGTTGGAGGAAGTTCCTCTCTAAATTCAGTTCTGTTTGTAAATCTGTGTATGCTTGGGGATGGCAGGAAGGGTAGGCGAAACGGAGGGAAGATGGCCTTTTTTCTTATTGTTTCAGTTTGTTGATGACTAGACATAGATATTGCAGGAAATGAAGCTGCACTGATGGGAGCCTGATATTTGGTGTTTGTTAGGATTGCATGCTCCAGACCAGATCTGCTTAACTCTGATAAAGCCAAAATTAACGTTTTTTCAAGCACATCTCCATTATTATTTTGATAGTTACTATAGGCCCCATCTGAGATCAAGGCTCTGTTGTGCTAGGAACCATACAGATACATAAAGTGAGAGCACATATCCCCAAAAGCTTATGCTTCAAACAGACAAGACTCCTAGGCTATGTCTACAGTTGAAAAGTTAGGTCGACTTTATGAAGTCGACTTAATAAAGTCGACTTTAAGTCGACCTAAAGTGGACCTTATTAAGTTGACTTAACACAAGTCAACTTCACTTTTCAAGTGTAGACGTGGCCCCTTTTTGACCTTATTAAGTGGACTTAACAAGCTCCACCAGAGCGCTAATCCCCATCTCCACTGGCTTAAAGTCCTTAAGCGCTAGATCGAATTAAAACGAGGTGTTATTAATTCTAACTAATTTTTCCTTAATTCGACTTAAGGAGCAGCTTAAGTCAACTTAAGGAAAGCCCAGTGTAGATGCAAAGTATTTAAAGTCGACTTAAGCCTCCTTAAATCAACTTAATTTGTAAGCGTAGATGCACCCCTAGATGGGGAGGGACAATGAAGGGAAGGAAAGGGGAAGTGACTTGCCCATCAGAGTTCACCCTTTAGCCTTTTTCTCTTTTTAAGAAGTGGGAATAGACTGGAACATAGAAAACCAATTGAACCTGGCACGACCAATGTAGCTCAGGCCCTCCTTCCCTTGTTATAATTTTCTCTGACTGTGTACCATAAACTCCAAAATATCATCAAAATAATATCTTCTCCCCCAGTACAAATGTAGCTGCAATAATGGGGTATTCATCAAACTCTTACTTTTCTTCAGCCTAACATTTATGGATAGCTCTGATTTTTTACATAGGTGTCCAGCGTATTGCAAGTTGATTTTGGTGGATATTAAGGAGTAAGAGTGAAACTCTTGCTTCAGTGAAGTCAACAGCGAAGTTCTAATTGACTAATATGGCAGGATTTCACCACCGATTTTCAAAAGTGTTTAGTATCCATTTGCTTTTATTGTGCATGTTCAGATTTTAAAGAATTTGATATTCAGTATGCTCCCCCAGTGGGCTAAGCTTATTTGACAAATCCAGCTACTTGTTTAGGTGGCTAACTGGGTGCTGAGCTATTCTGAAAATCTGGCCCTAAGAACATTGACAACTGAGGCATCAGTTTGTGATATTCCACAATATGTTATTCCGAATGGAAATGCAGTGACGTCAAGGCTGGATTGTCAAAGGGGCTTAAGCCCAGGGCACCATCCAAAAGGGGGCCCCAGGGCTCCAGCCCCTAAAACCCCTATGATAATCCAATGCCCTCCGCCCCACTCAGCGTTGGCAGCACTGTGGGAGCGGGGGGGAGGGGCTCTGGGCCCCTGCGGTGGGGGCCCAGGAGTGGGGGTGGGAGGGTCAGCCTGAGGCCCCCAGGCTGATTAATCTGGCCCTGAGTGACACAACTGTTACAAAGCTGAGATGCAATGATTTTGACACAAAGGACAAAGTTCTGAGAGTGACAGCTCTAATTATGTCAGTTTCCATCCACCAAGCAATCCTTTTTCCACTGTGACACTCAGGCTTAGACTTCATATAGGATGATGTTTGCACAACTGCATCAGAGAAAGTGACAATTGTTGACTTGTTTTGTGAAAGTGGAAAGGAGGTTAACTGTACCACTTTGACTTTGTGTGAATAATTTTTTTTAATCTATAACAATGCAGCTTTGTGAATCACAGCAGCCATCTAAAGTAATTAGATTAATCTCCAGATAGCAAGTTGCTTCTGCTGTGAAAATTCCAAAAAAACCCCAAAGTGCCATTTGCTAAATCACTTTAACCTGGTTGAAATTTTCTTTGTCATTACTTTTCTTTTCACTTTTTTCTCCAAGAGGTACTTCCTGGTTGGAGGTATTTAAAGGAGCTCAAAAAGGCTGACACTCTCATTTAATTGATGTCCCAGCTAAAATGAAAGAATCTCTTTTTCCCAATGAAGATAGCAGGCTGAAAATGAGGAAATGTGAGAGTTTTCAAAATATATTGCTACTTAAATTTTAAATTACATCTGGGGTAAACATTAACCCATTTCACACTACACTTCCCACCCCACCAAAAGGCAATCTAAAGAAAGGGGGAAAAAATGGTTGTGAATCAATCTCTTTCTCTCACGCACACACATGCGTGTGCGCGCACACACACACACAGAGGATTTAGGCATGTAATATTCTGAGTATAGTAATAAAATACCCATCCCACAAATGTGTGTGAGTGAGAAGTTGTGATGCCTGCTACATAATACTTCTCGTCCAGCAAATAGTGACCTATTTAGCCAGGTAGTCTTGGTAGTATGGTGCTCTTAGTAGTGAGTGCTGTGAATAAAAGCTAGTGTTTACTCTTTTCTTCCATAACCAGTGATTGATAGGAAGTGTAGTTATATTCTTGGGCAGATGCTACATGTCACAGAACTGGACGGCAACAAGATTGGAATGAGCGTGGGAGGCTGACTTGATGAATGATCAAGCTCCATGTGGATTTTTTGTTAGGTAGCATAGAGAGGAGTGCAGTTCATAGCAAACATTTCTCTATGTGTGTATGCAGAGATATCTTCTCTGAGTTTTCTGCGGCAACTGTCAGCATAAAATCTAAGCTCTAATCGAGTAAATCAGCTGCACATAAAGGACGATAAGGAGTATACTACTTTTCTCCACACGTTGGTTATTGTAGGCTTTGTTTGGGGTTGGTGGTTTTGTTTTTTGGTTCTGAAAAGTTTGTGCATTAACTGATTATAATATTTAAGGACTGATTTGTGCTAAATTTTAACGAAATGAGTCAGTCCCGCTATCTTCAGTAGGACTGATAATGTGCTTAAGTACATGGCTCTGTTGGAGCATTCATTATTACTAGTAACATATTAATAGCAAACAGAATACTGTGTGCTCTGTAAGATGTAAGTAGTGAAATTGGTGGGTTATAGCAAGTGTAATATGATTTGAAGAGGACAGATCTCGGTACTGTGAAAGGAATCATAAATTTTATTCATAGTAGCATTTAATAACCTTGACTTGGCAGGCAGACGGCAATCTTTAAAAAAAAAACTTGAAAAGTGAAAGCAAACACTTACTAGCTAGTTTGGTTTCCTTCAGGAAGTTGAAAGACCTTGGTAGAGGTTTCAGAGCTAATTTAGTTACAATAAGGATGAGAAGTAAATTCGCTTGGGTACTAGATGGAGGACAATGTTTTCAGCATACCATGTCAGTAATACGAAGCAGCAAGTGACCAGATAAACTCTGAATCCAGACTCTGGAACTAGGGTTCTGTTTATATTTGAGATTCTCTGACCTTCAAAAAATCTCTTCTGGCCTAATTTCAGGATCTAAGGCTTGACATGAATCTTCTTATATTTGTACATCTGTGTAACTCTGCAGAGCTACTCAGGGCTTACAACAGTGTGAGAGGAAAAGGAGAGAGATATTTGACTTATTACACTTTTTCTATTATTGCCAATGTCTACTTTGCCCATCAGTTAGGAACTAAGGAAGCACCAAGACATCTGCTCCTCATTGTGCCATAAAGGAGCTTACATGTTCTGTATGTTGATTCAACAGTTATTTGTAGATTGTGGGAGCTGAGGACAGCAAGATGGAGATGATTTAACTATTTTTAAATCAACTAGCCCTGGTTATTTGTGCATATAAACTATACCCACTTTCATTGTTCCTAGTTTTTCTTTTGACATTCATTTTTCTGGACTGTTCTGGCAGGCAAATTGCATCAACACATACATTGTGCTTCCCATTTACTCACTAATG
The DNA here is from genome assembly GCA_007922175.1 of Pelusios castaneus. NCBI lineage: Eukaryota > Metazoa > Chordata > Testudines > Pelomedusidae > Pelusios > Pelusios castaneus. The sequence continues at coordinate 13,090,378 of ML685789.1, forward strand.
GATTTCACTTTCTTAAATTTGCTTTGTGCCCATGAAGGGGGTGATCAGCAATGTTGTTAAATAAAAAAAAAATTAGCAAGATCAAATCTAATACCTTTTAAATGTCAACAGAAAATCCATTTTGCCACAAAGTAGTAAATATACTTAGAGGTTAGGGTGCGGGGGAGGAGAATAGAATCAGATCTGCTACTCAATTTCACCATTTCCATTTTGATTTATAAAGTCTTTTTCATTATATTTTTTAGTAGCTGAGATGGTAAAGCTGGCCTGAAGATTTATTATTGTCAAATGCTTATTATTTTCTGACCCTGTGGTTATTGGAAACATCTATTATCCTTATGGCATTCTAAGAAATGTATACTATGAATTGTTGGTAATCTTTAGTAAATGTGATAAACTGGCTGCAATTTTAAGGGAGATGGAAATCTTATTATGGGATCATTCCATGGCCACTTTCAATCCTTGAGTAGTTTAAAAGTTGTGCAGATGTTTAGGAAACTTGATTAAATTTTTTAAATACAGAGGCAAACGCTTCCTTCTGCAGAAGAGATTGATTTTTCTCTTCATTTCCACCCAGCAACTTCCTATATTTCAGGCTGTTTGCCTTTTTTAAAATCCTCACACTGTGTAGGTGGTATGGCTGTCCAGGTGATTTTGCAACTAACTTTGCTTGATTTTTATTTTTAATCCAATATTGAGTTCAGTCCTTTGCACATGAAGGGCACAGTTACAGGCAATTATATGGATCTGATGGAGGAATAAGAAAGGCAATAACACATCACATTCATAGAAAATAACAATATTAATGTAATTCATCACAAAAACTAATGAGAAAAAACACAAATAAACACCCATATAAGTAATAGTACATGGATAAACACATTGCTGCTTTCAGCCTCACCTACTCTTTTTATTGCTTTTGTGATCATTAGACTTAGTTTTTATTTGCTAAACATTTATAATCATTGATAAACATTGATAATCTCATTATGATACTTTGAAGTATTTTCTCTTAATCAAAGGCCTCTTTACTCTACTCTGCCAAAGTATTGTAAAGGGCCCTTAAGAATTGTCTACACAGAGAAATGAATTGGCTTCATTATAGTGGAATACTTGTATTGCTTTAACTTTCCGTGCGACTATTCTGTTGAGGAAGAAAAGTTTTGTCACCCCCCCACCCCCAGTGTAACTACTCTGCTTTGGAAGATGAGCCCTTAATGTGAATTAGGATTGGGCTCCTACAGTGCATTTCATCTGGGGATTCAAATGTGCTTCATAAACATTCATTGATTAAACCTTTAACACTCCTGGGAAACAGGTGAGCATTATTCCCATTTTATAGATGTGGGAACTGAGGTTCATGAAGGTTAAGTGACTAGTCTAAGGTTACACAGTCAATCAGCAGTTGCAGAGCTGAGAATAGAAACGGGAACCACAATGTTCAAACTTTTATGACTAAAGTTAGACACCTAAATCCATATTTAGATGCTAATTCATTTAGTCATTTAAATAAATTCCTCACTGTAAGTGCTCCCATTGAAGTCAATAGCCCAGGATTGAAGTTAGCCATATGCTTAATGCTGTAATGAATTAGGCCCTAGGCTCTTGAATTTGTTCTCAGCTGTGATTTGCAGAAAGGCCTCCCAAATCCCCAGCCCATAGTTCTATGGACATGATGTTGTTGTCATGTGTGTGGGAGTTTAGGCAGTTATCTTTCTTTCAGGCCCAAAAGTCAAGACTTTGAGAAGGTGCAAATGCAAATATAATTCTGTGGCTATTGGCTGCTAAAATCTTTTCTCATTTTATAAGAGCTGTCTCCATGGTATGAATGAACCACACTATTCTTAAATCACATTAATGCAAATCTATGTGATCCATACAGCTTCCCAGTAGGCTGAAAATAATGGTTTTCAGTGTGAGATGTTCTTCATGTTGGCTGTTGCTAAGTAAACTTCTATCTAAATGTAAAAGGGCAAAACCTTCTGTAGCATCTGGGGTATTTGCATCACACATGGAAAAAAGAAAGCAAGAGAAGTAACACGTTTATTTTCTTTCCAGTCTCTGAAGACAGCAATGCTGCTGCTGATCCAGTACAAATGAATGATTATTTTGCAGCATTTTTAGGGAATTATGTTCACCTGAACATATGTTTAGGCTTCAAAGCAGATGATGGCAGATTCATATAAGGTGCAAAAATCCTAATTATTTACTCCTGAAGCATAGCACAGTTTACCAGGCAAACAAATGAAAAATATTCCCTTCCCAAGAAGTAGAGGAGGAGAGATAAAGTACCTTCTTGTCACTAGAATGACAGCAGGGACTTCCTCTTCCTAGCAGAGAGGCTGGTGTGGCAACAGAGAACCTCTCTATAAGTGGCTATGTTTGGTTGGGTAAGTGACTGGACCTGATGCGTTCTGCATTCTTCTCTTCATGTTACGTATAGAATCTTCTGGATAGGTGGTGTTGGCAGATCTCCCAAGCACAGTGGATCTTGGAATGAACACCTTCTTGAGATGCATGGGGCAGTTCACATGTCTCAGTTACTGTTTCAAGCTCTCTTTCAAGCACATATTGCTGTTTGGTTAAGCTTGATTTCTCTATTCAAACTCCCCCTCAACCATGAAGGCTGGAAATTTGCTTTAAAAAAGAGAGAGAAAGAGAGAGAGAGAGAGAGAGAGAGAGAGAGAGATCTGTGATTCTGATGTAATCACATAATTGCATGACCTTTGGCCCTAGACTTGGGCCTAAGCTTTAATCTTGCCTTCTTTTTGCCTATAATGGGGGTCTGTAGCCCCATTCAGGACTTAGGCAGGAAGGGGAAGGGAGCGTCTCTTCCCTGAAAACAAACAGAACTGACATGCCCAGGCTCAGATGCAAGATTTGTCAAGCCTGGAGCCAGACAGCCACAGCTGAACCTTGTAAAGGCTGTCAAGCCACAGCATAAAGAAGGTAGAGCAACAAAGGAGGAGGTGGCAGAGGAGCCTAAGATGGTGGAGCATTGACAGACCTGCATCAGGCAATTTCCCCAAGTCTCCAAACAGGACAACCCTGTACTAATACATTGAAGACAACAGCAGCTCCATAGCTATTCCCATAGCTAGCCCCAGAGGCTATCCCCAGAGGTGAAGTGAAACAACAGGACAGCCCAGCTGGAGCCTAACCTAAGCACCAGCAGCAACCTGGGTCAGTGCCCCTTCCCTGAGCCCTTCGGTGCATCTATACAATGTTGGGTAAAATTTTACCAAAGCATCTGTGCTCAGCGACACTCTTGCTTTCTTCTTTTTTCAGGGCATTAGTTACTAACTCATTTGACTTCCTAATATTAAACCTTAAGTACTTTACATGTTTTTATCCAACTCAGTTAAAAATGGAACATATTTAAAATACAGTAGAAAAATTAATGAAATATGCCATTCCTATCCTGAGTGGATCAATGGGGGGAATATAGGGAGATTGCTGATAGATTAGCATTGAGACCTGAGAGCTTTCAGGAGTATATGCTTGTATTTATGAATTGGAATTTCTGTTTATATATATCATCATTGCATTAATGAAAATAATTTACCTAAATCCCCTTGGATCCTTTGAAGGAGTAGAGCTGGACTAATTGCTCTTTCTGAATAGTATTTATTTTTTTGAGAAATCTGACCTTTTTTCTTATGAGTTGATCCTAATTTCTATGAGTTTGTTATTCATAAGTATTTGCCAAATAAGGGATGGAAAGAAATATCAGTGTATGATTCAGTTATGGACTGTTTGCTGTTCATTATTTGTGGAGTGTTATTGGTGCTGTAATTACACGATATTAAATCTGCTTTCTGGAAAGATGTCTGAAACTTTCGAAAGTGAAAAACAATGTAATTTCTCATAACAGATTTCTAAAAGATTAAGTACCTGTGCTAAATTTAATTACATTTTCAGGTTCTGCAAATATTTTTCTGTATACTTGGTAACTGTTCACATTCTTACAAACAATGAGTAATATTAACACAAACAGTGATAAACTGAGCCTATCATATTATTCATTCACAAAAATGTTTGCCAATCACTTTTTTTTTATTTGACAGGCTCTACTGATGGAAGGGGAAAAAATCCCAGAAACGTGTGTGTTTTTTCTGCCATCATCTTTTAAGCGTAGTAGAGAATAAATAAGATTTCCTATTGTAGGTTGCAGCAGCAACTGGAAAGGATGGGGAAAAAAACCCCAGTGCATTAAGAGACCAATATCCAAGATAAAATATCTTGGAGCTAAATTTTCAATGTAAAACCATACTGTACATAAATATAGTGATAGGACATAAGAGTAATACAGGTGCCACAGAAGATTATATTACAATATGCTTTAATTACCATCTGCTTAGTTTTAATTAATTTCCTTAATTGCGGAACAATGCATTTTCTAATTACACATGAAAACACCATCAGCTATTTCAGGGTCTTTATCTATTGCACAAATTCTCTTGGTAGACTCACTCTCTGCCTAATTTATACAGCCCTCATCTCAGTGGACACAGGCTGTTTGGCAGACTCTTGACAATTACTCAAACTAATTATATGTGAAGCAACACTGCAAATTTGTAATTTAGGTACAATAAAACCCTAAATGTGAATAATTCAATTGCACAAATACAAGGCTGAAATTTCAGCCAGAAATGCAATTATAAAACAATATTGATGCAGCTAGAATGAAAATTAAAAGTGAAACATACCATTTAAATAAATACTACGAAGATGATTGGCATGACCACTGAAATGGAAGTTAATTTCCCTACTTTATAGTGAAAAATGTCATAATTTAACATTAATTTACTAGTGGGGTTAATAATAAAATATTTAAGCTATATAATAAAAACATTAATACCCCTGGACCAAATTTACCCTTATGTAGTCCCAATGAGATTCATGCAGTTGAACCCAAAATGAATTTGGCCCAATGAGTTAAACGAAGTTTCTTCCCATGCATGTCACTCCTGTCCTGAGGCTAATGGAATGAATCTATCAATTTATGCCTCTCCTCTGGCTTCATCTTTTCTCAGATGTATTCCATCACAATTCAGCAAATCACCTCTGCCATTCTACACGTTTTTAGCTCACTGCTTGACACTTGAAAGTGACCTAAGTAAAAAAGAAAGGAGGATTGCTTCCTATCTGATTTATAGGATTCCTACGTTCTACAAGATGAATGCCAGTTAGGTTACTCATCTTATTAAAACAGCATCATATTCTGAATTACAACTAGACTATGCCTGAGCAAGGATCAGGGTATGGGTGCAATACTCCAGGTGAAGCATTGTGCTTGCCATGTATACCAGAGAAGCATGTTTCCGGAAGGCTTCCCTATTGCATCTGGAGAAAGTGATTTGCAGTACCCCTTCAGGAAGCGCAGCATATTGCTTCCTGAACATGCAGTCAGCTCCATTGTGGCTCCCAGCCTACTTTCTCTCACAGAGAAGCATTTCTTATGCTTCTCCCAAGCTATAATTTGTCCAGCTGCAAGGAACTTTAATCTGGGAAGACCCAATGTGACCTGTACAAAGAAGGGGCTGGTCTTTACTTCCTTCCAGGCCGTGTGCATGCTGTGCAGAATCTCAGTGACTTCTGAATAAATGTGCTAGCCTGACTCAAAATCCAAGCTGTCAGCATAGACACTTAAAATTCATGTAACTTGGATATGAGATCAAGCTTCTTGAAGGTGCTTTGGTTATCATGCTTGCCCTTTGCCTCCAGCAACATGCAGACTGGACCATTCACAATTTATCTGTAACCCTGGGAAGATGCTTACAGCTATTGTAGTCGTTTAGTGATGCCTCGTATATATTGTAGAGCTTGGCCACGGCAACCTTCTCCTCAGTTGTACATCTGCAACCTGAGGCTCTGGAGCTGCATGCAGCTCTTTGGCTGTCCCCTTGTGGCTCTGGGTTCTGGGTCCGTGTCCCCCACCACCCCCTGCCACCGACAAACCTTGCGGGTGTCCCTCTCCTGACTCCAGGCCCATCCACCACCCAGGGACCTTGCAGGCAGCCCGTGCCAGGCTCCAGGGTCCCCCCCTCCCCACCACCACAGGTGGACCCTGAGCAGCGGCCATTCCTGATTCCAGGCTCTCCCGCCAGGGGACCCTGTGGCAGGTGCCTTGGCCCAACTCCCCACACCCAGAGGCTCCACCCATTGTGGCTGTCAAAACACTTGGTTATTGAAGGAAATTTTTAAAAATGGTTCTTATCTTCTGGGTTGGCTATCTTGTCCCCCTATGTACATCAGTGAAGTCAAAGGAGCTTAGTCAGTTTACACATGCTGATGATCTGATCCTATATTTTACAGTATATTTATTTAGACTTCTACATATTTTGTCCTTTTATAGAACTAAATCAGAGGAAATAGGAAAGAGAGAGGGAGAGGAAAGAGAAAATATCCCTAATAAATAATTAGAAATATAATATACTGCTGGTGTGATAAAATGTGTTGTAGTTTTCTCTCATAGTTCTTGTGCAAGTTTGAATTTCTGCAAGGGTACGTTAATTGTCACATTTTGAGAGCCCTAATAGATTAGTTTTGACAGAAGTTTGATCAAAGCAAAGTGACACCTCAGTTCACCTTTGCCATTATTTTAGATTTGTAGAACATTTCATTATACCCACAGCCTCGCTGTGTTTTCATTTGCCAAAAACACTAATCACAGCTTTTTTTTAAAGGAGCACAATCTGTGCTTTCTGAAGACAAATGTAAAAAAATCAGAACCTCAGGGTGAGGAATGAAACCTATGTTTTAAAAATAAATCAGTAGAGTTATGGAAAATAACTGATTTTCTTTTCTGTTTATCAAGCAACAGTGATATTTTTTAATGCACCATCTGGTCAGAAAATTCTGATATGCCTGCTTGCAATCTTTGAAGAATTTTCATTTATAGCTAGAAAATTGGGTCTATACATATGGCTTATCACCACTGATTTAACCTCAGGGCTTCCTGTGTTAGAAATGTCATGCCACTTGAGGAGAAGGTGTGATTTCTCCAGCTGCTAGCTGTAGCAGACTTGCATCTTTGAAGGATGAGCCACAGAAGGAGGATACATAGCACATGCTGAGAAGAAGGGTCTACATTTTTATTATAAATCCTGGCAGGTAAGAATCCTGGTTCAGTACTATTTTAATAACCATCTTGCTGAAGACCTTGCCAATCAATCACTTTTCATTTATCCATCCTGTCACCATTTAACCATTTAGTCACAATTGGTTAGTGTCTAACAAAATTCAGTGGCAGTGTTCAGGAGTTTTTTAACAAGCCATTTTTTCTCTCAAAAATGCTGATTTGTCAAACTAAAAGTGTCTGTGAAATGTCGTCTGGTTTTCCCAACTCAAAAACAAATTTTGAAATTGTCAAACATCTAATTTTTACATTTCTAACTAAAAAAATTAATTGTTTTGAAATTACTTTTTATTTTAAAATTTAAGCTAATCCTTTGGGGTGAGGGTGAGGAAAAGTTTTTTTTAAAAAAAAAGAAAAATGGCCAATATTAAAGCAATATTTTGTAACTCAAGATAAAAAAAATCTTTGTGTGATGAGTATTTGCACGATTTCTACTTTAAGTCCCTATTCACAATAGGGAAAATTTTTTTAATTATTGAAAATATTCATGGGACAAGAAAAGAATTTGTTGCCTGGTTCTGGTGGTCATTAGGCTTGGGTTCCTTCTCTCCAAGTTATGAAATTCACTTGGAATAAACATCTCCTTCAAGGATATGACGACTGTGAAATTAGGGCTATGAAAAAACTATGTAACAATAACAGATTTCACACTTCAGAGAAGTCATTTGCTAGGTAATTAACGTAAGGTATCTCTTAACCACAGGCCAGTACATCTAATTGCTGTGTTGATTGTACATCTTTAAGTACAAAATTGATCACCAACATGTTTGCAGTTTAATAGCTATGCAATAAAATGTGAATATGTTATCCAGCACTTCCACTTCAGTAAATAGTCTTACCTATCACTTTGTGTTTTTATTTCACAAATTACCTTTTTTTATTTTAAATAAATATTTATTGGAGACTCAGGGCAGGATTCACCACATTTCTCCACTTTTTATGCTGGTGTAAACCTGTGGAAATCAGTGGAGTTGTATTAGCATCAATCTGGAAAGCTGCACTGCACTGTTTTCCATTTTCTGAAATGAAGTTACTCCTGATTTACATTGGAATGAGAATAGAAGCTGGCCTATTAACATTTTCAATTGTTACCAAGACAATATTGCAGGATCATGCTAGGCCTGGGAAAGGAATAACACCAAGAAGTCGGGCGAAATTCAGAGGGAAGATCTTAGGGATGGCATGACTTATACCTGTTCACATGCAGAGTTCACATCACAATCAGATTTCTTTACATTCATTCAGCTAGTGTGTTGATGTAACTTACATACTAAGGAGTTGGACCCGAGTGTAAGTTAAAGTAGGGTTGAAGCTATTTCATTTACACCTTTATACCAATGTGCACACCCTTACTCATTGGTACTGTAGGTGTAAATAAGTACCATGGAGTCCCACTGTGTATAAAGAATTTAAATTCATGCATGGAGTCTCACTTTACATCACTTCTGAGCTCATCCTGCCAGTGTTTTAGCTTGTTACCATGACTGATGTAATAGCTGTTGGGTAATGGAAGATTCTGGAGTACACTGTATGTGATTAGAGAGAAACTGGATTGCAGCAGCAGTCTATAGACCCTTTCAGGCACTAAAAATGAAAGCAGACAAGCATCTAGCAATAGCCACCTCTGTATTTTAAATATTTTAATTGCTTAAATTTTAATTTAAGCAATTAAATATCTGTTTCATTAAATGTCTGCCATAAGTTTGCTTGAAATAAGGACTGTGAGGCAACAATCAGTGAAATAATTCTTCTACACTTTGCATCTCTATAACATCATTTAGGAAATTGTGACTTTTTAAGGGCATAAAATAAGTATGTAAAGATTTCTTTGTGGAACAAGCTTTGCTTTGTGCTCTGATTTTTAAGACATTCTTTGCCTCAGGTGACAATTGTCTTGATAAATTTTAACATGAGCTGCCTTCTTGCCTGTTAAGGATTTATAGAAGGCCATTCATAGTAGTACAGGTGGAACTCAGCAAGGAATTCTGAGTATTTCTGAAAGTCTCTGTCTTTAGCGCTGCAGAACCTCACATTGACCTACTTTTCTGGTGACTCTAATTGAAATAACTATCAACAAATTGGAGTAGCAGTGTTTAGAATCACAGAATACCTTTTATGATTTATGGATTGTAGTTACTGAACTTGCTTGTCAGATGGATCTGCAATACAGCAAAGTCAAGCTGACTTCCAGATAGCAAAAGTGTAAACTTATAGCAGCATTCTGTCCTCTTGATGTGTGCATGCAGCTCCTGTTAGTATTAATAATGCATTGAGGAGTACATAAAGATTCATTCATGGAAGAACTGATCCCCTGAGACCAAAACTGCAAAGAATTACCACTGAATGCCTATGTTTGAATGTAGTATTTCTAAATGATCTTCTAGCAATTTTTCAAGGAAATAGAGGAACATCCTCTATTCCTTTTTCGCCCTGACAGTACCTTAGGTTCTTTCTTTCTTTCTTTCTTTCTAGGTCAACATCTTTCAATGATTTGTTGCCAAGCTATTAAACTTTCTGATTCATTTCTGTCTGAAAGGGCAAAAGATAAAATTCAAGGGTAGTATGCAATATGGCAAAACTTTTGAAAAGGAAAGAGTAATGATGACTGGCCTGCAAAATAGCTCTTGTATCTTCGCAGTCTGTTCGCAGCAATTTCACTCAACCATTTGGAGGTTATTGACAATGACATACCAATGTCAAAGATGAGTAGAGAGGAAATTTTTCTAGCCCTGAGGTTTGTGATATTTCACACCCACAACAGAAGAAAATAGATTGGCATGGTTAGCTTTACTTTTTATCCTGCAAGAGTTTGCCAGAGATGTTAGGAATCTTATTGCTGCCTTGATTTTTTTTTCCCCACCTTGTGAAAAGTGAAAAGGAATACACTTTTTGTGTCACCTTGGGCAGGCTTAACACCTTTTGAAAGTGCTGCTACCCAGCACGTGCATGATAGATAAGACAAGAGCTACATTTCCTGATAACAATAAAGAAACGTGTAGCATATATCTAGCCCCGTCATGTATGGAGTTGATAATTTACTCCAGAGTGTCTGAGGATATGTCTACACAATGATAACTGTGCACAAGGTAGCATATGCAAGCTGAGTCTAGTTAGCTGAGATAACTGTGAAGACTGGGCAATGCGCGGTTCAGTGTTGGTACAAACCTGGCACAGACCCTGGGTATATAATAGGCTCACTAGACAGTTCTGAAACCAGTTCTGTCAGCACTATTATTGTTATATGTGCTACCTGGCTTCAAGCAAGCTATCCCATGCAGGTTTGCCGAGTACCCATACCCTAAGAGGAAGATAGTCAGGCAAAGATAGGAGTTTGGTGCCCAAATGCTACTGAAAATTAGTGGGAGTTGGGCACACAATCTCCCAACCTCTGAAAATGGAGGAAGAGGTAGATTGTACAATATGCAGAAACTTGCCCCTTCATTCATAGCCTTTGTGCATATAAAAGCTTTTCTGTGTAAATGGCAACACTGCGAGATTAGCTTATTAAGTGCTCCTTGTGTGTGTATGGAAACTTACTGTGATAGTCGTATCTTTTTGCATCCAAATTTGAGCAAGAAAATATTACCTTTTTGAACCATGTTCTGTCCTCAGAGGCACATGTGTAACTTCCACTGAAGTAGCTAAGTTGGATGGACCTCTTTACAGGGAGAAAAATTAAAGAGACTTCTCACCCCAAAATATTAAAAGAAGAGATGGTAGAAAATGAGGAATACCATTTTATACAGAATTTCAAAATTGTTTCCATCACACATGATTCCAAACTGAACATATTTTCAGTGAAATTTTCCATTTTAAATTGAAGTATCTGCCAACATGTCTACTAAAATCGTTTTCCAAAAATGTTGTTTACCAAAAGCCAAGTTTTCAGTAATAATTTTGAAAGTTTAGATAAATTGGGTTAAAAGATTTTTGAAAAATTTATGGAAAAATTGAAAGAAGGGTAACATCAATAATATTTTTCTAAGTTTCATTTTTTGACAAAATAATTTTGTATGTGGATGTTCTTTGACTGGCTCTAATTTGAAGGATTGGTATTTTCATTGTGTCAGCATGTGAAGAGGAAAGATTTACCAGGCATGGTGGCTGTGAGAAATGTCTGTTACTGAAATTGAATTCATGCAAAACTAGCCAGGTTTCAGCTTTTGTTATAAACTCAAATTCAGCCCTGGAGTGTTGAAAGGATAAAGCAATTTTGTGATTGATGAAATGTGATTTCATTTGAGTTTCACATAAAGATATGGAATTCCCAAATCCTTCAGACTTAAGGGAAACTTATGGGGTGTGGCCTTACTGGGGGCACATTTTATGAACTCCTATGTAATGAAATTGTTACTTTTCATAAAGTTCTCCTAGTCAAATTTCTTTTCCAGAAGATGGATAATTTACACATTTTATTTAGAATTGAACTAGAACAGTTTGGTCAAATCTGTTTCAAGTATAACAAAGTTTTACAGATCACAAGATAGAGAGGAAGTTGATGTCATATGGTTAATAAATGCATAATACACTTGCATTGCACTTTATTTGAAAAATGTTCTGAAATAGTTAATCCTGTGTGAATGGAATGGCATGGATGCATTACACTGGGAAGCAGTTGAAGCACTAGAGTTTGCTGCACTATGAAAAAAAAGAAAAAGAAAAACTTGTCAGAGATGACATTCCTTATTGAGAATAGATGAAGAAATGAGACATTCATTGAAAAAAAAAAGTTAGTAACAATTTCTAGACCACACTACCTCCCAACCCCCCACTTCTGTTTGTAATTATCATCTTCCCCTTCCTCTGTCTTTTGTTTTTCTTACATCTATTCTTCTTGGTTTGTCCCATATCTTTGCCTTTAGCTAGACCTGATTTAGAATAAGAAGGTCATTTTCATGACATTTTTCAAAACAACATCCCTTTTTTGTTCGAAGCTTTGATTTGAAAAATTATTTTTTTATTGTGACCTTTTTATAGCTGGACAAGGAGGAGGAAGAAATGTTCATCAATGATTTTGACACTTATTTTGATAAAATTGTGAATTTCAAAAAAACTACACAGATACACATCTAGTTTGCCACTAATTTCAATGTAGTCAAATTAAATTTCAATGGGCTGGCTTGCATACAACTCCATTTAATGGTAATGGTTTTTAGGGGTTTTTTTTACTCTTAGTTTGAAATTTTCATGGTGTGAGGGACAATAGAGAGAACACTGGTGTATCTTATGGCAATCCTATTCTTCAGCCAAATCACTTCTACCTGTTATTTTCCAGCTGGACCTAATATATGGCTCTTAGACTCCCCTAAGCTCTGTTGGAAATTACATTGCCATTAGATGGTAATGACTGAGTCTTACTCAAACAGAAAAGTTTCTTTTTCAGAAGCCCTCTGTCTGTTGCCTGTTAACAAAAGTTGCTATAACTATATTATTTTTGTGAGAAAATATGGATTATTAGACAGCACAAAAAGATGTATAGAGGTGGTTTATATAACTGCAATTACAGTTCCCTTTGGCTTTCTGTGTTGGATGCAGGTAAGCACAAAGCACATAAACACTATTCTTTGGAGACCTCTCCAAGATATGTTTAGTTTCTGGGACCTATTTTGAAGAATATGGTTAATTATTTAAAGCATTTATCATTTCTAATTGGAATACCTCCAAAGAGGCTATAATGTGTAGAAAGTCTCTGAGGAGATAAACACCTCTGTTCTGAATAGTATTCCTTTTGCAAAATGCTATCCTTTGGTGTTCCTTCACACAAATTGAAACAGACAGCTCGGCTTTATTTATCCTGCTAACTTTTCTTGTTGTATGGAAGAGTGTTTGCACTTCCGTTATATCAACTATTGATGGCAGTGTTGCATAAATTACTGGAGTTGTTTTTTCACAGGGAAAGTGATGTTTTAGTTAGGCACAATCAAGAGCTTGGGAACAAGTTGTCCACTTTCATTATATGACTTAGTCAGTGACCAGTTCATTGAATTAGCTTATATTATTAATAAACTATAGCTAAATTTATACTGGAAAACATTGATTTATAGTACTTGATGCCTTTTATACACAATATATATTAAACATTAGAGCAATGATCAGCAGGTATTTAATCAAAACAAAGTGTTGCATTCACCAGACTTGAATCTAGTCACTAGATCCTCAGCTAACATACATTGCTATAGCTCTGTTGGCTTAATTGGAACTATCCCAATTTACACTACCTGAGGATCAGGTGCTGTCTTTTGAGGGTTTTCTTTTCAGGATTTGTTCCCCCCCCCCCCCCGTTTTTTTTTTTTTTTTTTTAAAAGTAATTGTGTTATTCTTGCCGAAGTGACTGAATAGGCTTTAGGGAATTAATAGGCAGTCACTCCCTGGCCCAGATTCCCCTACCAGAAACTGAGGAAATGGTGACATCTGGGCAGTGAATGGGAAGACTGCCTGAGCCTAGGTCATTTGAGACTTTGGAACCCCAGAAGGGGGAAACACAGATAATGTCTTGGCTGGAGGGCCAAGTCACAAAGAGGAGACTTCAGAGGTTGCATTAAAAGAGTGGCCACAGAGAGAGGGAGTGAGTAAAAGGAAGTGCCAACTGTGGTGAGTGAACCCTCTGGCAGTCCTCTAGGAATAACCCAGGCAAAACAGCTGGGGATCCTTTGCTTATGTTTAGAAATCTTTGCTGTTCAGAATTCAAGCAGAATAGAGATAGTTCCTTGTCAAGGATTTTCATTTCCTTCCCCTACTAACTATATTCAAACTCCTGAAATGTATCATCCTCCAGAGAATTAGTCCTCTTGTCAAGTCAGTGATCCCTGAAGAACAAGTGGGATTCCCGCCTGAATGTATCTGTTGCAACCATGTTCTGGTCCTCATATTGTGCATCGAGACTAAACTCCAGAGGAAATCTAAGACCAGCATACACAATACACTAAATGAATGTTAAGGTTGCAAAGTCAAGCACTCAGAAGCTAGAAAATGCCATAATTAAGGTTGCCTGTACAACCAGTTTCAACCAACCTCCCAACCAATTCAAACCCATTTTCTGACTACAGAATTATAAATTTCCTCATGGACTTCTCTGTTATCATAATATTTGAATGCATTAATAACTTGCCCAGCATCTCATAGGAATTCTTTGTCAGCGGCAGGGACAGAATCCAATTCTCCAGAGCACTCGTTTGCCTTAACAATCACCCCAGTCTTTCTCTTCCTGCATTCCCATCCTCACTAACTATGCACGTTCCAACTTCTGCTACAAATCAGGCAGAGGTCCTACAGACACTAGCACTTTTCACTGTACAACTCTGATTCATCCCCAAAGCATAGTGCATCTGGGCTCAGTACAGATGGACTCTTCAGAGAACTTAACTGCAAAACCCTTGCGCACATGTGAATTGAGCTTTTTTCGTAGTATTATAAGGTGACCAAGTTTGTTTGTTTCTTTGTTTTTCCTAAGAACAACAAAAGGCACATCCCTAACAAAGAAAGGCAGCCCCTCTGCCGAATTTCAAGGGAAATTGAGAAGCTCTAAAGCATGGATATTTGAGAGATTCTTAATGAAACTATTCATTTTTTTTAACATGAGCAAAACAACACATTTCTTAATTAATCTTTTCCTATCATTTCTTGGAAACATATGAACCATTTTTTTCGAAACATTCAAAAAATATTCAGTCTGAGGCAAAGACGTAGCATGGAAAATTTCAGACTGAAGGTTAAAGTTTGGCAAAATTTATAAAGAACTGAAAATATGGTTTTATCATGGGAAATGTTGAGCAATCATAATTATAGGCAGTGATATCTGTACTGAATATAACGTAACTCTGTGTGTACACATAAGAAAGATAGACTTATTTAAATAGAATATCCATTTTCTATAGATTTCAAATCCTTAAATTTGGGATATTTATGATTCTACCCTCCAAACACAGACAGTCTATGAGTATGTTAATGTTAAAAGAAATCTAATACTGTTCCCTCACTTGTTTATTTCCTCTCTTGCTTCCCAACTTACTCCTCTCTGAAATGCTTGTGAGCTGTGTTAAAGTGATTGATCTACCATGTTAATGTGGCAAAGAAGGAAGCACGTACTCCTTTCTGATTGCCAGGAGTTGCTGAGTGCTGCTCACTGAGTGCTGCTCACTGAGTACGTTGAAGAAAAGGGGGAGGAAGATAAGCAAGCTCATAGGCAGGTTACATATGAATGAAGTTCTGCTGCCCTATAACATCATTTGTGTGTGTATCCCTGCAAAATAGAAGGTGATGCTGTGCTATCTAATTCAGGTGCTGTGTCTGTAAAAATGAGTTGCTGAAAGAACTTGGTAAAGGAACCTGTGTCTAGGAAAGCATCTGATGATTAGATGCAATAATATTTGGGTGGAAGAGCTACACGTAACTATTTTCTTAGACAAAGTCCTTTCTTGATATTGTTTATTACTGTCATTTATTAACGTTATTATGATACAGCCCAGATGTCCCGATTACTCTTATGCGAGATGGTCTACAAACACCTATTAAGACACAGAGCCTTGTTTATACTGCGGCTGCTTTATTCTGCTCTGATATTTTAAAATTACATTTGTACCCATCCGAAGCATGGCTGGGGTGAAGGACTAAATGGATGCAGTTTTATATGTGTTTGCACACTGACAATTTTTACTTTAATTTTTACAGTTACATGCCAGGTATCCCCACCTGCCCTTCAAATCATTATCAATTGGTTGCTTTCATATAGGCATCCTGACAGCAATAAGTCGTGAAGGGATGTGAAGAAAGAAAATCAACTCTGGGAGGCCATTCCATACATAAGATGCAATGGGAGAGGTGGAAGGAGCTGATGAAGCCGCTAACTATGCCCTTTAAAGCTCCAGTCTAAAAGGTGAATTGGGGTTTGGGACTGTACACTGCTTCATTTATTCCTTGAAATTAAAATATGGGGGTGGGGGAGGGGAGGAAAGAATCTATGAACTGCTTGATCTGACTGATTTGTGATGTACTTCAGGACTTTACTTGGGACTGTGGGCTTAACTGTTAATGAGCAAATCCTTCCCTCAGTTACACCTGCTTCATTGAAGCCAGGGGTCTGTTTTGACAGGCAAAGAGAAACAACAGAATGAAGCATTTACAAATAATTGATATAGCTGGGATGCGTCTCTCACAATGTCTGTCCTTTGATTTTAGAAAGTAAGGTCCATTAGCTCCTGCCTGTGTACTGCTAATTCACTGGAGTGGTGCAGTAGAGGCTGCATTCATTCCATTCGCCCTCCCTCACTGAAGTGAACAGTGAATCCCTCAGCTGCAGGCTGAATTCATAATCACAAGTTACAGGCTTTGGAATACATGAAACTGAGCCTGCAGGTATTTTGTGTGTGTTATCTGTACAACGTCTTGTTTCATTTTCATTTCACTCAATACTCTCTCACTGAAATTCACAGTCAGAGAAATCAGAAATGAATACTCTGACGACTTGCATCTTTTAAATAAATAAAAAATCACTGTTTGCATTATTTGCATGATGAGATTTACACAAGACATTATCACAACATATGACTTGTAGAAGTCTAAAATATACTTTGTTTCACTGAGAACCTGATCCTATCTGAGGCCAGAGACCTCAGTGAACTTCACCAGACATTAAACTGCACCCCTGGTGCTGAACGTGAAAATGTGAAAGTAATTTTTTGACTTTGTGACTATTGGGGTTTTGGCTCTGTCATTGAAGAGTAATGCCTAATTGTTACCTCTTTGTTCTGGGCCAGTAAATTAATGCAGATGAAAAAATAGACATTCTATTTTCTCATTTACTGCTGGTAAAGTTCTCCATAAAATGACCTGCAAAAAGTGTTTAGTATTGTAAGAATGTGGGACTGGGCAGTTGAAGAGGCTGATAATAGTGCATGAACCCTTGTATCACAGGTTGCTCATTTGAACTTGGCCCAGATTGGTAGTGGCTGTGAAAGTATTTAATGTTTCTTGGATTCTTGGTGGTTTTGTGCAATACGATTTTGGTGGTTTTAGCCCAATGGTTGATAGACAGCTGTTCACATCATAAAAATCACTATCTACATTTCCATTACTTCTATCGGGGGTGTTTGTGGGGGACCTATGATAGTATCTAGTTGTCCCTTGTCAGTCCCAACCGTGAGTTCTGATCTGAATCAGTCTGAGGACTGCATAGTCTTTCTGTCCCCTGGAGTTATTCCTTCTGGGTCAGGATTGAGGTAGGGCAGCATGTAGTAGCTTCCATTGTTGTTGCCTATCCCTGTTCTCCACATAAGCAGAGGAACTTGGATTTTGATGCTTCGAATCTGGCACTTTTCACAAGCCCTGACTGAGCAAACTTGGCATGTGAGACATGACAAGTGAAAGAAGTTGACTGTATGATACATTTTACATAGACAATATTGAAGTCACTCACTAAGTCAAAGCAATGCATATTTATACAATGCCACTACTGAGTCCAGTTGATCTGATGGGTCCCCTTACCAGAGAATTCCCCAGTAAATCAAATATATTTTCAGTCAAAACCTAGCTTTAAGATAATGAATCAAAGTTGCCAGCAGTTCAATATAGCAAATGATTTCAGGTAATGTAATTTTTTTTTGAGAGAGAGATGTACTTATGTAATGCACTGTCATTTGTGTCACCCTGCCTGGTTCCAGCTGGGACATGGGTCAAGGGAACTCACTTCCCCACAGCAGAACAAGCCTTCTCTGTCCAGTGCTGTGGGTGCTAATCCATGATGGGTCATCACTTTCACTATTGCATTTCCTAACCTGCTCTTCAGTGAGTGACTCTATACCAGTGGGATTGTGGATCTCTTCTAGGATTGCAGTGCTGCTGAAAATCAGCTACTAGAAACTGTATAAGAAAACTATAATATATTTCCTGAGGTTAGCAGTTTTGCTTCCATGACAGCTCCATCCCCTGTAATCTCAGTGTATGAAAGTCTAAGGTTAAGCTTTGAACCCAGACTCTTTTACAAGCTATCCTTGGTGCTATCAAGCTGACCACAGATGTATTTCTATATGGTAGCTATGTTAGAATACTTTTTAGTCTACAGATGCAAAGCTTGGATCAGTTATACCTAAGTATTTCAACTTCATAGATGCAGTAAGCATGCTGTGTAATGTATAATATGAAGAGTTTTCCTGAGTTCTGAAGCCATGAATCCTGTCTCTTAGTTACAGTTTTCTTAAAAAGAACTCACAAGCAAAGAGATTTTTCACAGTATGCACAGAAATATTACAAAGGCATATTCAAAGAAGCAACACCAAAAAAGCATGTTGAGAAGTATGAAAATAAATCACTGTGATTTAAATAGCTGGTCTAAGTCAGATTCCCAGGCCTTGGCATAAAGGAATCTAGACACACTGCGGAGGTGATATAGTCAGGCTCTTGTGGGAAAGATGGAATACATCACTCTTGTATGTTCCCAAGCAGATATCTAAAGGAATTTGGCTCATTTCTCTCAAGTAAAGGGCTTACAAGCTGTGAAAAGCTAAATGAGTGTCACAGACAAACCCATTATAGGATTCTGAATATGCCATTAAAATGTATTATGGTGGTTTGTTCTTGCTGCTATAGTTAAGGTGTTAGCAGGTTCATTAACAATCCGATTCTTTATAACTCAGCCATAAAATGTCTTCTTTGAACTTCCACCTTTCAGCTACTGCTTGCAGTTTTCTTTTTTTTTTTTTTTAACAATTACAAAATTAGTTTGGCTATTTTTCAGCTGAGTTGTGGGTGCCAGATTTTGCCCTTAGCTATAATATTGCTGTTCCCCCAGAATTTGCTTCAAGAAGTGTGAAACAAAAGAGGTGGTTACCTAGGTTTTGAACTCTTTGGCTGGACTGTCTGTCTTTTTAAAAAATGCGTGTACTGTTCATACTATAATGGCCAAGTCCATGACAGGGACCCCCACTTGCTTCTGTAATTTAAAAAATCCATAATAATAAAACTGGTTTGGGAATTTTGTAAAGCCTTCATTATTTTAAAAATATACTCTTTTCCTATTGTAAACTGGTGGAATCCAATCTTTTGAAGATTTTTTGTTGTCCCATGGGGTGAAGAAAAACCATATAGCAAAAATACAGTAGTTCTTAGGTGATCATTTATGAGGCTGTACGGTTTCTGCAACATTTATAATGTTTGACTAAGATGTCCAATATAGGACATTACCAAATAATGTGTGTCAATTTACCACCCGATACCTACCCCACCAGTCCAAGTCATTGTTCCAAGAGGACCCATCTGAACAAGTGTTCTGGAGTCCAATAATTTCTTTCATATAGTCTAATATATTTTACCATTATCTGTTATCAATACATGTGTTTGACTAGCATATGTAGCTCAGTTTAAGGGATTGAAATGAACAAGTAGGATAAGATAGTACAAGTAATGTCCCATACAGCTTTGAGTTTAGATGAGAAGAGGCTGCAAGCTTTAATATTGAAAGAGCTACAGGAGGTGGCTCAAAGGATCTAGACAAGCAGAGAGGCAGACAAGTTAAAATGATAGAAATCTTAGTTATTGGTTGCATCACAAATTAAAACCATCTTGTCAAATTGTAGCTTATAAGTGATCCTGATACCAGTCCTCAGGAAAAACCATTCCTACCAGTTCCCATTCCTACTGATAAAGGGACAGACCCTCACTTTTTATTTTAACATGGTTCTAGAGTAAAGAATCATGGGTTAATCATGGTAAAACAAATGAAGTTACAATATCTTTATTGCAGTACTTAAAAAGCTTAATTCTAAATCAAAGGTTCAAAGAGAAACTATGGAGTTTAGAATTCATATGCAAATTTGATACCTTTAATTTGGATTTGAATAGAGATATGGGCTGGCTTTCTCATTACAAAAAGTGATTTTCACCTCTCTCAGCATCCCTACCTTCTTATATGTTGTTCCACGCTGTTTGAATCTAAAGGACCTGTTTGATTTGCTGAAATAGTCTGACTTGATTCTGTCATTCATACTTCGCTGGATTTTTCCGTTCCATACTGTAAGTTTTCCATTTTCAAATATCTGATGAAGTGGGATTTCTCCCACAGAATCTCACACAATCAATAAATTTGTTAGTCTTTAAAAGTGCCACAGAGCTCTTTTGTTTACCCCTTCCCTAAGACGTTAATGTTTGTTAAATTTGCCTATTTTGCTATCTTTCTATTGTGGGCTTCAATTAGAATTATTTTCTTTTTTATTTCAATAATGATGCTGTATTCCCAATCACTGAAGATAACCTCTTACAATTTCAATTCAACTGTGTATGACTCTTCAACTCCCCTCTTTCTCTTCATGTTGTTTTCATTCTCATTTGTCTTTCATTGTACTATTCTTTTGATCTGATGCTGAGTGCATTGAAGAATAAGATCAACAAAACATTAAGATCCCACTGAACTCATTGGTTGTTGCATAGACAGCATGATTTATTATTTGCCTTAATTACAGCTAAGCACCAAATAGCATATGTAATGAAGACATCTTGTTATGGAGACAGGCCCAGGGACAGATACTAGCCAAATTCTTCTTTCGTTTGCCTTGTAGTCCACTGAAGTTAACTCAGTTTGACTGAGGTTTTCCACCCTCTGTTTATAATATATAAGTGTAATCATTTGCATTTGTATAGTATAGTACAAATATTCTTTAGTAACTTAAGAAAGACGAAAAATGATATGCAAAAAAGTTGCTTGCCAGGATGACACTGAAGGACAGAGGATTAGGGATAAAACTGTGTCCTAATAATCCTGGATCTGTCAATGCCTTGCTGTGAGCTGATTATACTTGTTGCAAACTTTTATGCACAGCACATCTCAATTCATATTTGCAGTGCCTCTGGACTGCTCTCAATCAGACTTGAATCTCCAGAGATGAGAGACTACACCATTGCCTCCTTCTGTGTGTTTATATTTATACGATGTCCTCCTATCACGTGAATGTTATAGTGTTTCTTATTTGCATGTTTTTAATTTAAAATTCTTTGTCCCCTTGATAAGTTATCGAAAAGGTTAGTCAACCTCTTAAAATATTTTTCTGTTGAATTGCAGAGTGTAGAATTTTTGTGCAAAAAAAAAAGCATTGTTTTGACATTTGGGGAGTAGGGTATATATTTGAAATGCAGAGGAAGTACACAAGAAAGGTTCTAAAGTTAAGAGATTTTAAAATTAATTGGGTTTCACTCTCTAGCGAGATTAGTGTATTATAAATCATAGAAGCATATCCCATCAATCTGGAGAGAGGATGCAGTACACTCGATAACTCCAACTCAGCATAAGCTTCTCTTCTATCCTGAACTGCCTGATTCTTGGATTAACTCAAGTGTTTCTCAAAAAGATGCAGTGTAGAAAACAACATTTTTATAAACCTTAACTAAAACACAATTTATTTTGAAGTCATTGGGGAAATTGTGCTAATCTTTTTCAGTATACTGGAAATTAGCTTTTGAAACAACAATGATATGAATATCAATCTTTGCTTTGATGTTCAATGGGCAGTCAACAAATTCTCTCCTCAAATACAGTTAGTATTCCAAAATTATATTATCAGGAACAATGAAGTATTGCAATGGGATTTGCTAGCTGAAATAGGATTTAGTTGTTTTTACCAACCACAAACCAAATTCTGATGTTAATTACTCCCATGTAAACTCATTGATTTCAGCATAGTCAGATACCACAATGAAGAGTTTGTTTAAAGAATCAGGGTAGAAAAATTGAGTAAATTGTGCCAGTTTAGCAAAGATCATAATTCAAGATTTAAGAAAAACATGGAGGCAAAACTTTTTGCTTTCTTTTGGCAAGTTGACAAAAAATAATGGTGTGACAAATGAAAACTTCATAGATCTGAGAAAGAGGGGGAAATTACTACTGGATTAATTTGTCCCATTAATTTGTCCCCATTAATTTGTGGAATGTTCAACAAAGAGGAACATATAAATAACTACAATAGAAATTTATGACACAAAAATGAGCAAAGCATTGTGGTAGCTAGAAGCAGGTTTGTATACACAGGAAGGCTGGCAAATGGGATATTCCAGAGGTTCTATGGAGTAATAGAAAAAAATAAAAGGGTAGAGCTACTGTACCTTGTTTTTCATGCAATTGTTGTGCCCCATATTCACCTTCTTTGGCATTTTTTGCTTATAGGGTCAGAATGGAGCAGATATTTTGTGCCTGATAAAGTTCTGATTAGAACTAGGAAGAAGACCTGGTATTTTTTGTTCCAAATACTAGCATGACTTAAGATCTCTTATCACAAGTGTTTATGATGATGATAAATAAAGATCAGTTACACTTACTCTGTAATAGTTTGGCAGCATTTAGGAAATGGTAAACTGGAGTGACTGGATGTGATATTGGCTTGGAGGGCATCCTCCCAAAGATCTATCAACACCAGTTCTTGATAATGTGCAGCAGGTGATCATTCACATCCCATGTGATTTTTTTATGTTTATATGGGAAGTTGTACTGAGTCTGCCATAATTTCAGATATATTCAAAGCACAGAAGAATAATAGAATCGTTTTCTGATAAATCTCCCTGCGGTCTTCCCACTACCTTCTAATGCTTTCTAATACAGCTGAATCTTGGAAATACAGTCAGGTATCCATTTATACTCAGTTCTTACAGCGATGCCCCAGTTAAATCTCCAAGCCCTGCTGTTGGTGGAAACTTCCTAGCTAAATAAGTTTTATCTATACATTACGGATCATTTTTACTCTTTGATAGGCTTGGGAACTCAGAAAACTTGAGTTTGATTCCCAGATCTTCCAAAGACTTTCTGTGTGATCTTGGCCACATGCTCACACAACATGTGCTTCAGTTTCCTCAAGTGTAAAACAAAAATAATAGTGCTCCATATGGGTGTTGTGGTGCTGAATATATTTGACTGGGATGTGCCCAGATATTATGATTATAGAGACATATAAGCTGTGACCTGTCTGTGCCTAGAGTAGAGCACATGAAAATGCCAGCATCAAGGCAGGCTGCAAAAGGAGAGCACATTCTCCCAGCACTGGTGGGTAACACTTAACCCCAACCAGCCACAAACAATGCTTCTGATCCCCACATTGGTTGCCAAGAAACTAAAAAAAATACACAGCATTACTGCATTTCAGTCTCTGGCTCCCAATCAACCAGTACCTTAATAAAGAGAGAAATTATTACAACTCTACGCCCTTTACCAAAAAGATGGTCAGCTAATTACCAGATCAGTATGAGTTTGGATCTTACCCAAAATACCACGCTGCCGGCCAATCCATTAGTAACTAAAACTAAAGGATTATTATAAAAGGAAAGAAACAAACAAGGTGACAGGTATTATATGATTAAAGCAATGAGATACATACAAATGATTGGAAAGTCCACACATATCGGTAGAATTGTGTAGTTTGCAGGTTTGCATAGTTCCTTTGGTGTGCATCCAGTATCTGGGTGGGACTAAGTCCTTTGTTTCATAGCTTCAATTGCAGATGAGTGGTCCAGAGGGAGAGAGCAGGACTGAAGACAATAGGGATGTGATGCAGTGGCCTTTTATGTCCCTTTGCCATGCTGCTTGTGGAAATTTACAGAAACACTATGGAGTCCAGGATCACCTGAGTAAGTCTTGGTGACATGTAAGGTGTAGCCCCTGGCTTGTTTCCCTGGTCCTGTTGTACCTTTTGAGTTTCCTTAATGTGTCATTAAGCACCTTATTGCTGCTGTTATTCTGTCTGGGGTGCTATCCAGAAAAACAGCTCAATTTGAAATACAGATACCATCAAACATATCCATAACTTCTAATACAAATATGACACACATGACATACACACAATATCCTTTCTAGTGGTACCTGACGTGGTCTATCTCATATGAATTATTTTAATTTTGAAAAACTGAAGTTAAATAATATTATAAATGATACCCCTAATCCAGATAGCATCATGTAAGTATCTAGAGAGATGTGGCACTCTCATATCATATTGATTCTCTTATTCCCCCAAATTTTCCTCACTTGTGTTTGTAGGCTGATTTGTTTGTAAAACTTCTACCACGCTCATACGACTATGCCAATCTGTGTAAATCCTTAACACATTACAAATATGGGAGTGACTGTGTAAGGGAGATGAGGCGGCATTAAAGGATGGTGCAATGACTTTGGTAATTCTTATGTTAAACGACTGAGCATGCCCAGCCTGAACAAAATGTTTCCAGAAACCTGTATAGCTCCTGATTCAGCAAAGCACTAATGCACAAATATAACATAAGCAGGCAACTAGTTCCACTGAAATCAGTGGGGCTATTCACATGCTTCAATGCTTTACTGGAACGGGAATGCAGTTAGTAAAAGGGTGTGCCTTTTCTCCAACAACCTGCTTCCTGATTACATTTCTACCCATTGGAGTATGTATACAAAATGT
Organism: Pelusios castaneus; assembly: GCA_007922175.1. Lineage (NCBI taxonomy): Eukaryota > Metazoa > Chordata > Testudines > Pelomedusidae > Pelusios > Pelusios castaneus. The sequence continues at coordinate 13,114,912 of ML685789.1, forward strand.
GCAGCGCAGTACAAATAGATAGGTGTTTCAGATACATAGAAGCCCATAAGGAGATACAGTTTTAGCTTCACTGTAAGTAATTACTGTATAGGAACACCTTCAAAGGGGGAGGAGAAGTGATTGGTTAGGATAGTTCTAGCTGGGATTTTTTTTAACTTGAAATTTATTTTCAGAAGTGCTTCTCTTCCCTGGCTGCAGTGCTGTCAGTGATTTTTGAAGGTAAGTTTAATGTCCTTACACCCTAGAAAAAATTATCGTAAATTATAGATGTAATGATTCTGGTGGGAATCCTGTGGCTTGAAGGAGATAAAGTACTTTTCTGTCATCTTGTGGTTCAAGTCTTGCATGAAACAAACCTGGTGGTCAGGACTCAGTCTAAAACAATAGTTCAATGTGACAAGAAAGCAGCTTCCCTCATTGTGTAGTCTGAGATTACCACCTTTTGGTTTTAACAAATGCCACAGAGACTTGAATTCAGACTAGCCCTTCATCCTTCTTGTTTCAATTCTCTTTGGAGGCCCACTTTTAGTGGCTTTCACATCTCTTCAGAGACCCTTCTTTGTTTTTTTCACTTCTCTTTGGCAGTGTTGTCCGCTGTTTCAGGTCTCTTCATACTCCCAACTACATGCTGGCTTTGTTCTTGCATAAGATGACCTGCATATACCAATTTAATCTTTTTGCTGACTGGACTGTTGAACATTTCTGTCTATAATACTTCCTATCTCTCTGATAACATGAGCAGCCAATGAGGTAAAGAGACTTAATCAGCTCAAGCTTTGATTCAAGCCTATTCTGAATGAAGGTTGACATGTTGGAGCACCCCATCACTGCATGGGGTTACTCTGCTGTACTCCATTTTTGCTTTCCCATTCTCAGGGCTCCTCACGAATACTTTAACAGTCTCTTAGGCAAAAAACACCCATATCTAGGGGCAGTTTTATTAATAAGGATACCACAAATCACAAAATAAAGTTTAATATCCTAACTCAAAAGGCTGTATTCTGTGACTGCAAACTCTTCATCAGCCTCAATCATCAAGACTAGAGGGCTCTCTGGCTCACTCCTAGATTCCTCTAATAGAGTTCAAAAGAGCAATAACTCAAACAATGTCCACCACCACCCCAAGACTTTATAGACGAGACCATGACCACAGAGGTGTTCCTTTGGGTTGTCTTACTCTGGAGCATCATTCTCCCACTATCCTGATCTTGCAGCTTTCGGTCTGCTTCTTTACTCCTAGGGAGCACCAGCAGTATCTCTCTCTTTCAGGCAACAATAGTCCCATACCTGCTCTCTCTGACCCTTTCCTAATTGACTCTCATACCCAACTTACCCAATCAGTAAGTTTATGAGTCTCTCTGTCCCTCCCTTCCCTTTGGGGCCAGAAGTCTTCTCTTGGACTAACCTGAGGGTCAGCTGACCAGTCACAAGTGCACTGACCTCTTCCCTCTTCAAGGACAAGTGTCACCCTTTGACAATGGCTTGTTGGTAAACTCTACCAGGACACCTTCATCCCTACTAGAACCACAACTTCATCTCCCTACTCGGAACATTACTAGTCTCATCTATAAACTGCCATGAGGATTATCATGGAAAATGGGTTTTAGCTGGCTAGACCCTTGACTGCTTTGCGTCACTAGGTACTGTCTATTTCACAGAGATTTGAGACTAATTCCTCATGGTGGTAGAATTCCAATTATTTTAAAAAGAAACTATAAAATGATCCTTTCCTTGAGGTTATACTTGGAGTTAATGTATTAGGAGAGGCAATTGCTTCATCAGGACTGTTCCTGATACTACAAGCACTGGGCCTGAGCCTTACCATACATTACAGTGGGTCGGTGAGTGACACTGAATGAATGGAACTGCCAATCCATAAAAGTCCTGCAACCCATTAAATGTGAATAGAACCATTGACCTGACTGCAGAAGAGTGTGTATCACACCTGATTCCAGCATGGAATATGAACACGGATACAAGATCTATTAGAGCCAGGAGACTGCTATGTTTAAAGGTATTTGGGGACTCTAGTCCTATTTTTTAAGTGAGGCCAGTAGTAAACTGGTGATGGTGACAGAGAATGTAAAATCCTAAATGGAATGGTTGTTTCAGGGGAAGGGAGAGCAAGATAGTTGGGTTTAGATAAAATCATAAGACAGATCGGGAGGAAGGATATGAAGTTTTTAAGAGCAGGTTAGACAAGCACCTGTCACGGATTGTTTAAGATAGTAGTCGGTCCTGCCATGAGTGCAAGGGACTGGATTTGATGATCTCTCATGGTCCCTTCCAGTTTCTATGATTCTAATGGTAAAAAGAAAGTGAAAAATGTTTAGAGAAACATGCAAACTTTCCAGGACTAATTCAAACTAAGGCCCTGCTCTTTTGTTTTGATGCTCCTTACTAACTGTGTTGTGCTCCCATTGTAATTCAATAGACTCCCCCACATTTCCTTAATATTGCTCTTACTAATTGCACTTTTGCCATCTCAAAGTTCTGTCCTGTGTGCCTACTGAATCTTGCATGTCAGGTCATTAAGCTGAAGTAAATGCTGGAGAGTTTGTTGTAGAAAGTTAATCATCTTGGCTTCTCTGGCTCCTTAGGGGCAGACCAGGATGCAAGAAGTGTTCCTCCTTGATCTGTTGTTGAGGCTCTGAGCTGTACTTAGTTTCTCTGGAGCTGCTAAGCAGAAATATGCATCCTAATTCTCATCCTCTGTCACCTTTATGCTTCTGATATTCCATGACCACAGCTAAATATGCAACATCAAGATCTGTCATGAACAAAAGTCATTAGATGTAATAAGACCTTTGTATTGTATTAGCAAAAGTTCACTATTAACATTTCATGAGAGATTAATAAAACATTACACAATTAAATATTTCATAAATTAGCAATTGCATCTGATTATCAAGTTCATGAATAATGCGGAGAAATATGATACATTGAAAACACTCCAATATTAGGAGACCACTGGTATACAGACACCGGAAGGGCAAATCTATTACTTTAGCAGGTTGTAATGAATTGGTGCAAATCACATGTATTCATTTAACAAATTTATTCTTTTAAGCAGACAAATCATGAATAATTAAATTACCATTAGTTGTTAGTAAGGTTTTAATTAATTGAGTACATTTAGACTTTAACTGATGTGCAGGAAGCTTAATCTTTAAATAGGTTTGTTCTTGTACTGTTCATTTGGATAACTTTCATTAAATAATCTTCAAAAATGATTTGGAAGGAATTTGTCTGAAAGACCCCAATATTTCTTACAAGGAAGAATGTTTCATTCTTATATTTGTCTTTAGTAGATCTGTTTCAGAACAAGGCCATCTTGTATTTTTTTAAAACATGCTTTATTTAAAAGGAATTAAATTTGAGGGGAAGGTCTATGGCCTGTGCTCTACAGCAGTGGTTTTCAAATCATGGATCAGGACCCACTACTGTGTCGCAGACCCTCAGGTATTGGGACGCAGAGCCCCCTGCTGCTGCCGCCAAAAGACTGGAATGCATTGCTTAAAGATGTGGTTGTTGGGTTGCAGACATAAATGATATTTTTCAACTCGGTCCTGAGAAAAAAAGTTTGAAAACCACTGCTCTACAGGATGCCAGAGTAGGTGATTACAATGGTCCCTTCTGGTCTTGGAAACTATGAATCTTTACAATGTATTTACACAGCAACTCCACAGTATTTTTTTACATTTTTATGTTGCAAATTATTCACACTGGTGAGCAGTCACTCACAAGAGTAGGTCTATTGAAGTCCATCTGCACCTACATGTGAGTTCACTGCTAATATCAGATTTTTAGTCTGCTGATGCTAAGGATTTTTTCTCCCCATTAACCTGCTTTCTGCTGTTTGTAAAGGACACATGCTGGCATCAAGGAAATATCCTAGTATAGCAGCAGATGTTGAGCTGAACTTTGGCAATTCCATTAACTCTTCTATGCCACATTTTCTCCCATCTTTAGCATAGAAATTAATAAGACAACAGAGTCTTGTGGCACTTTTAAAGACTAACAGATTTATTAATCGCATGAGCTTTCGTGGGAGAAAATCTTCAAAGCGTCTGACGAAGTGGGATTTTCTCCCACGAAAGCTCATA